>SNQJ01S0002447.1:117968-136322 GCA_010110895.2 Picea sitchensis
GGGGGGGGGGGTCTGAAATGAAGTCTAAACATCACGCACAGATCTATGGTTAATAAGAAAGCATGCAAATCAACGGCTCATGTTGTTTTTCGGACCCCCCCAACCGATTTGTCTTTAAGGGAAGGGGGGTCCGGAATGGATTGTTTTCTGGCGGGCCCCTTATCTCTACATGGCAGGAATCGATTGGTTCTGAATCCCACCGCCTCCCGCGGTCTGACATATCCTATCACCCCATGAAGTCATTATCCACATTGTTTCCCCTAGAGGTCAAGTCTCATTACTCTGTCAGTCCATGCCCCTTGTCCGCCCTTCAAAAGTCCTCTCATCATGGTTACTCCCCAATCAACTCTCGCCACATCACCCAGCCATATTCTTCAGTCATTGTCACCTGCCATCTCACGCTCTAAACGACCCATTGGCCATTTATTATTGGCTAACCTATCCGTTAACCTGTTGACCTGTCTCCCATGCCCAACGAGTATCTGTTTGCTCAAAAGCTACCTTTACCTTTCTTTCCCTCGTTGTTCACCCTGTCGTCGCACCAGAAAATTATTTCCCCGTTTTCCTCTCCATTATAGTCAACTGTCCAAATCCACCATCATCCCCACTAACGATTGTTTGATTTGTAGGTATTTTTATAGAAATGGCGCCAAAATAAAAGAGAATAGAAGCCGAGGAAAATCCTTTCCTCCCGCCCCCTGTCGACCTCGACAGGATCCCTTTGGCCAACAAAGACAATTTAATTGCAGACACCAGATGCGTGTTTGACTTTGCAGATTTGTAGTCATGGCTCAAAGAGGTTTTCCTTGACCAAAGCGATGAGATTGAGCTCTGGGAGTCAAACCTTCCCCTGTAAATTTTCCCCCAGGTTCACCATTTCCCCAAATTTTCCCTCAAATTCCAGGCTCACTACCTCCCCGACCAGAGAGCCATAGTTTCTTCATCAGGAGAAATTATTTTCCTCATTACACTTGAAGCCATTGACCAGATAATGCAGGATACCCAGAGCCGAATTCATCTCACCGTTCAATCTTGAAATTATCATAAAACTGTATCAGAAATTATCTTTCCCCCAAAGAGCTCAGATCTTCAAGTTTTTTCTCCCACTGGCCGCTCATCTCCCCACTACAAATCCCCCATATGCTTCATCCCTGTTCTCAGTGAAGGGAAACCAGGTCATCTCGTCGCTCTGTTCCCTCCTTGGGTATTTTTCGGATCAGTGGGTGGATGAACCCATACTGGGTTTTCTCTCCATATTCTCCACGGATGAGAAACCCACCACGCAGTTCGACTATAGCACTTTCCTGGCAGATAGCATTCATGAGCAATTTTCAAATTTTTCCATGGAAGGCATGTTCCGGTATTCCTCAATACTGGCTTACATGTTCCTATTCTTTCAAGAGGAAAAATTCTCTTTTTCGATGCAAAATATGGACAAGGATGGGAGGCCATAGGCGGTGACAGCATGGACTTCGCTGCTCAGACACAACTCTACTGAATTCAGTTTTAAACAATTTATCGAGTAGTTCTACCATCCCGTGGTGAGCATGCTCAGTGGTAGACCCGAGCCGAGAATAAATGAGTAAATTCAAAGGATCCTACACCTCTCGGATCTTGCAAAGACAGGAGACTGGTACCTGTACCAGGACCACATAGAGATCAGAGTGTATGGGTGTGAATTGGCCCCATACAAGTTGCCAAAATATTTTCTCATAAGGATATTTTCCATGGAATACATAAGAAAAATGATCAATTCAGATGACATACATTTTGTGTCTCTGAAGAAGAAGCAACAGCTCAAAATCAAAGGGCAAATTGGGTCTTTCATCTGCAATAGTCGAGGCGCTGGGGAGGAAGTAGACAAATTGCTTAAAGAAATGAAGTTTTTTGCTAGCTTCATATGGCACTATGACCCCTGCGGAATAATTTCAGAGATGAGAGTTAAGAATAAGAACATCCCATACGTCCACACATCCAGGCCTGAGATAGAGAAGTTCACCGACCAGACAGAATGGGAGCCAAACACTCTGGTTGAAACATAACAGAAGGACCCTTCGGTCACTATCTCACAGATAACTATGCCACAGGCTCCCAAGGAGAAAAGGCCCAGGAAGGACACTTCACATTCCGTCACTGAAGTGTCATCCGAAGAATTCCAACTACATACCAAGAGGCCAAAAACAAGTCAGGCACCCAACACGGCTGGTGAAAAGGGAATGCAATCCACTACAACTTTGGAGGTTGATCGGTCGCTCCTTAGTACAAGCAGCAAACAAATCACGACTACAGTGTTGCCCAAGAAGCCTACAGATACTCCACCAGCCAGCCAGCCAAGAAAAATAGGACCGAAATTGAGTATTTTTGAGAAGTATGATCTGATCAAAAAGAAAAATCAGACACTAACCAGCAGCACGTATGCTCAGTTCTGGAAGAAAACATCCACTGCACAACACAGACTGTTGTCTGCATTCGACACTGAGAAGGGTAGAATGCACATGGCGTTTCTGCAAGCACAGGTGCCAGACCCGAAAGTAATCATCGATTACAAAAGGGCAACATTTGAGTTTCAGACTAAAGATGTGCATCTAGCTGATCAAATGGATCTGCACAGGCAACCTGAAGAAATGGTTTTCTCCACATTTTCACGTGCTTCTACCGCTGCCTCCAAGTTACAAGTATCTTTGAACAATGTCCAGACGCAGCTGAAGTTAGAAAAAATATCATCCTTTTCCAAGGATAACAGGATTAAGACGTTGGAGGAACTGGTCCTCAAGATCGGATATGATCCCTCGAATGTGAAAGCAGTCGAGGAGATGCTCAAAAAGAAAAATGTCGATATAGCATCTCTGAGGAAACAATTGAAACTTCCACCAACAGAACATTCACATGCAAAGGAAATAGCAGAGACAAAAGGGGAAAAGGATGAGATGCTCAAGCTCATCATGGAGCAGAATGCACAGTTGAAGGAAATGGAAGCGGAATTGGAAAAACTAGTGAAAGAGAAGGAGCAGTCAAATCCCATGGAGGTCATTCCACTGATCATAGTTCCACTCAAGGGAGTGAGCACAGCGTCTGTAGTATAAATTCCCTCGACAACTCCACTGACAGCCCTGGAGAAGACTGTTGAACTGGCTAAATCCATGGAAGAAATGAATTTGCAAGAGACAGAGATTAGCAGACTCAAAAAGGAGATTGAGAACCTTCAGGAACTCAAGTATTTTTACCAGACTAGCTACTCCAAGGAAAAACGAACACCAAACTAGCTACTCCAAGGAAAAACAAACATCAGACTAGCTCAAACAAGAATTGCAACAGCTTCAGAAGCAAACAGTGGCAGGCAAAACACTTGCCGAGGTCAAGGAAAGTGTCTGGATGGACATCACCAAGTCTGTGAATGAAATAATGGTCGATGATACAAATATCGTTCGAGCAAAACAAGTTGGTGCAAAGAAGTCTGCAAGCTATTGAAAAGATAAGAGTGGAACTGGGAGAGATGCCCACAGAAGCTGTTGAGATCATCAAATTTCTGAATTCCAAAACCAGAGAGGAACTAGAAGAATTGAAGATTGAAGATAGGACAGAGACCATCCTTGAGGTCAAGAGGGTTCTGACCAAGAGAGGACTGATGCTATAGATGGAAGAAAAGGTCCAGATCATGGACGCAGGAGTGCAAAGATTTTTCAACAAGATCGAAGCTCTGCAGAAGAAAGACCTTCCTGGTATGAGAGTTATAAATGGCAAGTTAATGACGCTTGTCGATTACAAAAAGAAACTAGCCACTGTTGCTAAGGATAGCTCAAAATTCTCAGGAATACAAGGTAGTATCACGGGCAAGGCATTCCTAGATTCTTTATAGTTCAACATCAGTATACAGCATGAGATCCGGTACATCTTCATCATCAAGCCAACTTTCGCCAAGTACACAGAGATGGATGAAGTATACCGAAGATTACTCAAATTCAGTATTCCCAGTCACCTTCGATGGGAAGAGCTTTGCAATCTGATCGAGTAGTCGATGAGGTGTCCAAGCCTAGTCATCTATCCACTCAAATGAGGTCATGCAGAGGCCTCACCAACTATCCACCCCAGAAATCAGCATGAAGTTTCAACATGTCATCAAGCAGTGTCCTAAATTTTTGTATCTTGTTAAGTCAGTTAGCTAAATTTAGATTTTCCAAGTCCTGATCTTTAATGACAGGGTCATATGTAATTTTGATTATAAATACTTCAAACTTTGAAGTACTGAGGGTTGATCTTTACGCCCTGCAAGCTACAATATTGTAATCTTTTGAAGAGATCTTCCATTAATACAAAGAGACGTTTTCACAGGATTCTTGCGTGTTATTCATTGGTGATGTTTTCTTTTCTATGTTGAATGTTTTTCTTGCTCAGTTGTCATATTGTTTTCTAATCTAAATCTTTAAAAGTAAGGCATGTTGCAAGATTTATCTTTGTATACCCTGTTTCAGACTTTGAAATATTTTAATGTTTATCTTCTGATATCACAGTGAAGAAATTCTTAAATGCTTCTTTGCTTTAATTGATATTCTCATATTTTCTTCTATTCATCATTTTACTACTAAAAGAATCCAATGAATGCATTATCTTGCCCTGTGAAAAGAATCTTTTTTTTCTGGTTTAGATTTCTATCTTTATAACACAGACCCCATAGCCCAATGGATGCGTAAATCCCCTTTAGCCAACTTAACAAAAACAACAAACCAGTCAATCTTATTTTATATAACTAGCCTAATATCTTAAAGTTAAAACATAGCTAAATCATACAAAGAGATCCCTCTTTGAAACTGGTAGGGCTAGATTCCAGTTTCGAAGTGGTTGGATAAAGTTACCTCTTGTAAATTTCTTCTACCCTGACAACCTCTGGGAATTTACAGGGTGATAACAGTCATTATGCATCACAGTGTCCAAATAAGAAGAAGGGTAAAGAGAAGCAACAATAGAAGCAGGTAGTAGCCTCTGAAAAACTCAAATGAACAAGTTTTCTACCAATTTCAAGAAGGATATTTATAGTATCTTTCCTTTATTCCATCACAATTCATAGGAATTCATGGTACATTGTGTTGAATACCTAATCCTTAGATTATGGTAATTCATAAATAAAGTTTGTAAATAATGTGAAGAGTCATAGGTGATAGGAAGAGTCACACGAAAGGTGAAGAGAAACCATCACTTAAATGTGTATTTATTGAGGCTTCATGTTAATGAATGGAATCAACTGTGAAGTTACATTTTCTACCCATACATGGCATGCTAGTGGTATAAGAGCGATAGAAGGTTAACTACATTATTCCCGGGGAATTTCACTCCCTCCTCTCACGTGCATAAACATATTTTCCGGTCTGTCTCCCCTACCGTGAGTATTATTCTTCCATCTATCATTTCCTTCATTATAATAGCTTGTAATACATTCCCATTCATGTTCCTTCCCTCTTTATGAAACCCTTTTCCTAGTTCTCTCTATCTGTGAAACCCTCACATGGCTCTCTCATTATTAAAACTATTTGACCCTTCAATGGGTAGATTCAACTCATTCCCTCTCTTGCAAGTGTACGAATTATCATTTTGTTTCACAAACCCTCACATAGATCTCTCACTGTAGAAACTCTTCTCTCCCTTCTAACCGAACTCATGTCTACCATGGTCAACGCAACCCGCTTGCCTCTAGTTCCACATTGGAATTAGAATCTATGTATAATATATGAAATCCTTTCTTCCACAATTTCAAATCCATTTAAAATCATCTTATTGGGTCTAAATTCGAGCAGAAATCCAAGATCTCTTATTGGTTTTATTTGAACTTGAATAAAAGCTTGAAATTTTTCCTATGAACCTACATGGATAAATTTCATTAGACATAGATATTGAACCAGTGACAAAAATGATGAAATAGAAAAGAACTTGTGGTCGTGCATCTTCACAATGCCAGAGTGGGCACCAAATTTTTGAAATATTTAATTTGCAAGGCGTGGATCCCATGGCCATGTGATGTTCTTCTCTCACAGTCTCTACCAATGTGGTAACAATATTTGGCATTTTAGAGTGATTTCTTGGCTCGATGATCATTTTATTGTAGAGGTTATTGTTCTTGTAGTATTTTTTTTTTATAAATATGCATTCTCTCATCTCCATCGTCGACATGGTGTTGACTGGTAAAGAAAAATACCTGAAATGGTACAAAAATATAAAAAACATCCTGATCTTTAAAGACTTGTGGAATAGCATTTATGAAGCAACAACTTCCAGTGAAGAAGAAGCTAAATCAGAAGCGCAACCGAAGATCGGTAGACTGACCATTCCTACATCAAATAAGGAGTGTGCCATATGGAAGGACAAAGAAGAGAAACAATATATTGTGATTGTTTTGACAATAAGTGAAGAGGTGATTCACCCTATTGTTTCCATTAATGACTCCTAGTGTTCTTTGAAGAAGTTTAAGGACTTGTATGACTCTCACTCGAAACTAGAACTCATAAAATTGTTGGTGAAGCTCTTCAACCTAGAGTTGAAGAATGATGATCCCATGACTTTAGCTTTTGATAAAAAATCCACATTACATGACATTGATGCCACTAGAGTGAATCTATACCTTCCTCTCAAATATTTCATTAAGGATATCTACCCTACATATTCTCACTACCTTGAATCCATGCAAGCTAGTGGTCAAATGAAATCCATCATATTTGACACTTTGGTGGAGAAAATTGCAGAACGTGAGAAATATTTTGGAAAGAAGTTAACTTAGTACATTGGTGAGACTATGTGCATTACTCAAGAAAGGAAGAATCATTCACATGATTCTTCTAGATGAGAAGGAAGTAAAAGATTACATGGAAGAAAAAGTTTCAGTCGCAGGGAGGGTAGACACAACCAAGGAAAAATATATGATCTTCACTATAACCATTGCAGAAATAATGGGTCACATGAAGCAAAGAGATGCATAATCTCATTGGAAAAGATCAAGAATAGAAAAAATCAAAAAGAAGACAAAGGTAAAACATCAGATCTGGAAAAACGTAAAACACATGAATTTGCTCATTATATTGTTTCCCATTGTAATATAGGAGTAATTGAATATTTGTTTAACACTTCATTTGCTTCTTGGAGAGATGCATGGCTCCTTGACATAAGTGAGTCCTACCACATGACTTTCGAGATAGGATTTTTTTAATATTTCAATAACAATATAGATGGAATAGTTTATTTTGTAGATAAATCAAGTCTCAAACCTTCGAAAATTGGCACCATCAAACTTAAATTTCCTAGACTCCCAGATTTATTTCTGCATGATGTGCTCTATATTCGTGAGTTGCGAAGGAAATTGCTATCTCTTTTACACATTTGACAACATAGACACTTTATACATATATTTGGTGGTAAATTTGAAATAAGGAAGGCTTCTGACAACATGGTCGTCATGACCGAAGTGGAAGATGGAAGACTGTTGAAGTTGAAGGGGACATCTTCTCATGCACAAGATTTTTCATACCCCTCTCATAAAAATAAAGGTATGATGACATTTATTCCCTTGTTTCATGCTATATTTTGTCACATTAATTATGACAACCTTTGTTTGTTGAAAAATATTGGTGTTTCTAGTTTTCCTAAGAAATTGAAGCAATGTGATGCTTGTATCCTTGGAAAGCAAAGTAAACAACCTTTTCATGATTCCACTTCCATAACATGTAGAAAAAATGAACTGATACATTTTGATTTGTGTGGCCCCATTCCTATTTCATATGCAAATGGAAAAAAATTATCATCTCTTTGATTGATGATTACACTAGGATGTGTTGGGTGTACCTATTGAAAGAAAAATCACAAGCTTTTGAAACTTTTAAAATTTTTCATGTAAACAACCTTTTCATGATTCCACTTCCATAACATGTAGAAAAAACGAACTGATACATTTTGATTTGTGTGGCCCCATTCCTATTTCATATGCAAATGGAAAAAATATATCATCTCTTTGATTGATGATTACACTAGGATGTGTTGGGTGTACCTATTGAAAGAAAAATCACAAGCTTTTGAAACTTTTAAAATTTTTCATGTATGGATCAAAAATGAAGCTCAGTCTTGTATTGGCTCTCTTCACACTAATAATGGAAGAGAATATACATCTAAATAATTTGAAAACTATCTATACCAACATGGGATGAAACATCAAACCATAGTTCCATACAATCCTCAACATAATGGTGTAGTTGAAAGAATGAACATGACTCTCCAAAATATGGTTAATTCCATGATGTTTTTCAAAAATGTAAAACTGATATTTTGGACCGATGCATTTCTATGTGTAGTTTATGTGAAAAACATGTTTCCATCTCATGCTCTTGAAAGTAATACTCCTAATGAAATGCAATATGACCGCATTCATTCGGTGAGTCATCTCGGGGTCTTTGGTTCCACCTGTTATGCTTTAATACCTAAGAAACAAAGAGACATGCTTGATGAAAGGAGTTGGAAATGCATCTTCTTGGGGTACTCAAATACCACCAAAGATTATCTTCTATACAATTAGGTGAACAAAAAATCCATTTTTTCCATAAATGTATTTTTTCTTGAATCCTCCAAGACTAACAAGACTGTTGAGAGGAAGCTTGATCATTTGGACATATTCACTTATGTAAATACATATCATGAATTTCATGATGAGATTCCACATATTGAAGGGGGGATCCTTATCTTGGATCAATATCTGGAATCTCATATTGAAGCATCATCTTCCCCTCATGAACAAGTTCCAACGACTTCATTAGACCCTGAAGTCCATTTGGATGATGTGATTGAAAGGATTGAAAAACTAAGTCTTGTTGAGAATTCAACACCATCTCAATCCGTTGAGCAACCTATACCGTCTTAGAAAGGTCCACCAAAATGGCTCATAAAAACATTTAAAAGTGTTCATCCTAGTGAGGTTTGAAATACAAGAACCAAAAGTTCATCAGGACAAGATGGAGGTAATGTAGATTATATGGATGCTTCGTATGACTGTGATTTCAATTTATCTATTAACTTTGAACCAAACTCCTTTGAAGAAGCCTCTTCTTATCATGAGTGGAAAGAACCCATGCAGAAGGAGTATAATTCTCTCAACAAGAATGGGATGGGGAAGTTGGTGGATCCTCCATTAATTCTCTCATCAAGAATGGGATGGGGAAGTTGGTGGATCCTCCATTCAAAACCAAACCAATTGGCTATAAGTGGGTCTTCAATAAAAAGTACAAATCAAACGACTCACTTGACATGAAAAAACAAAGGCTCGTGGTAAAAGGATTTGCATGGAAATAATGTATTGATTATGAGGATACTTTTTCCCCCACAAAAAAATGGGCTACCATCCATACTTTTTTTTCCTTGGCAACACAAAATGGGTGGAAAATTCATCAAATGGATGTCAAGGATGTTTTCTTGAATGGAGAATTGAAATATAATGTCTTCATGTCTCAGCTAGAAGGTTTTGTTGTGAAGGGAAAATAACAAAAAATATGCAACTTCATCAAATCCTTATATGGCTTGAAACAAGCACCGTGATCGTGGTATGAAAATATAATTGAGCATCTTCTAAACTGAATTTCAAGCACTTCAATCTTGACGATGCATCTTTATTTGTCAAGAAAGTTGGAAAAATTGTGGTATATTATTTAGTGTATGTATATGATCTGTTTATAATAAGGAACAATGAAACTTTTAATGCATTCATAAAGAAGGATTTGAACAAAGGTTTTGAGATGCCATATTTGGGATATATTCACTACTATTTGGGAATTGAAGTGATTCAAAATCCAAAGTACATATTCATCTCTGAAAAAATGTTGGAGAATATTTGAACAAGTTTGGCATGGATGAGTGTAATCCTATCTCTACTCCAATGGAATAGAATTTGAAGCTCACATCAAAAGAAGGGAATGATTTGAGGATGCATCTGAGTACATACACCTTGTGGGAAGTCTTATTTATCTTACCACCTCTGGACCATATATTTAATTTTTTGTTGGCATTATTTCTAGGTTCATGCAAAAACATTGTCAAGGACATTGGTCTACTAGAAAAAGACTTCTAAAATACTTGAAGGGAACTCAATATTTTGGACTCAAGTACTCTAAGGTGGATAACTTCAACCCGATTCTAAGGGAGGATAGATCTAAGGAGATTCTAGACCTAGTGCATTTGGATGTTTGTGGACCGATGTCAGTAGCATCAATTTCAAAAAGCATGTACTATGTTTCCTTCATGGATGACTTATTTCGTAAAACTTGGATCTACTTCCTAAATACCAAGGATGAGGTATTTAGTAGCTTTCATGTGTTCAAAGCTCTGGCCAAAAACTAGACAAGGAAGAAGATAAAACTCTTGATATCAGACAATGGGGGTGAGTATACTTCCAAGGAGTTTGAGGGGTTTTGCAAGAAGGTAGAAATCAAGATGCATATTATTGTTTCGTACAACCCATAGGACAATAGGGTTGCAAAATGAAATAATCCATCCATAATAGGGGTTGCTAAGGCCATGATTCATGACCATGAATTACCAATTTTTCTTTGGGTAGAGACATGTAAAACAACATTCTACATCCAAAACTAGTGTCCTCAAAAGATCTCACAGGACAATACACCAAAGGAAGCATTTGCTAGTGTGAAATGAGAGATTAGTCATTTCCACGTATTTAGTTGTATAGTTTATATCCATGTACCTATAGAGAAGAATACCAAGTTGGAGCCCTCCAGTAGGAAGGGTTTATTTGTGGGTTACAGTGAAACTTTAAAGGCCTACAAGATCTATATTCACGAGCAAAGGAAGACAATAATGAGCAGGGTTGTAAGTTTTGAGGAAGACTTCGCATCCAAGAAGTCCTATGAGCCTATTCGAGTGATAGAGGATGCTCATAAGAAATTGCATAGAATCAATAGATTCATTCTCATCAAAAAAGTTTAAAGTTAGTATTTTTTATCTAAGGAAGAAAAAGAAAAAGAAAATGTATTCATCTCTTGCATAAATGATCTTGTCTCTAACCTCTAATTACTTTGATACTTGATGAAGTGCCCTAATAGGCTTACAAATCATAATGCAAGTGAAAACAAATTCTATACTCATTTCAATTCTTTATTATCTCTTAACCACAACTTAAACAATTATAAGAATTTCTCCTCTCTAGAAGTTTTCAACCATAATAAAAGAGACAAAATAAAATGATGCATTACACCAATAGTCATTCGTTGTTTAATCATGGCTTTACACATTTGGAGATCTTCAAGATTTTCACTCTCACAACCCCATCTTCAAATTTAAATTTAAGGTAGAGTGTTGCATCAAACAAAGATGGCTCTTGGAAAATGCACATTCGGTAAATGAGTGCTTGTAAAGGAAGCTTAAAGTCTTTGGCTTAATTCAACCCCATCTTCAAACAAAGGTGGCTCTCGAAAATGCACATTCAGTAAATGAGTGCTCGTAAAAGAAGCTTAAAGTCTTTGGCTTAATTCATTAACCTAGTCTACAAAACCCATATGGAATATTGTCCAAATTAATTTATGGATAACCTTGTCTACAAATCCATGTGCAAATATTGTCCAAATTAATTTATGGATGATTGAAAAGTAAATTTATATTATTTTAATAAAACATAACATAAATAAACATTATATACTCAACGACATAATATGAAAAATTATAGACACTGCGTCATATACCATCAAATTTGAGAACTTTCCAATAATGTATATATCCTACACTGCCAGATGCATGTTGATACTGAATTCGGGCCATCTGAACCATTTCAACTACAGTTTTGCTATTAAAATAAAAAGTGGGAAGTCCTGGAACTCGGGCCATTTGAACCGTTCGAACTAATTTTGTTGTTAAAATATAAAATCAGAAGTACAAGTTTTTTTTTTGACATTTCAAATTTTAACGGAAAATACAAGCAAACTCATGTTGATCAGTAACGCCCTAACTACTAGCTGCTGAAACAACTCCCCTTCAATCGCGGTGTTCATCACTGTCAACGGATTTATCTCTCCATCTTTTTCCAAGAACAACGGATTTATCTCTCCATCGTTTTCTAAGAACAATTTGAGCTGGTTCCAAGAACAAGTGCATACATAGCTTTAATTTCTATCTAAAATAATCTGATTCTTCATGCTTAAATAATTTTAATTTAGTAATTAATTGATTAATTTTAAAGTTTTTTATATAAATTTATAAATTATTAATATCAATAATACTTTTAATTTTTTCTTTTTAAAATAATAAAAATTACATTTATAATAAATTATCAATATAAATAATATCAAATTATCTAAAATAACAAAAAATATAAAATTTCCTTAACAAATTATTAATATCCATAATATTCATAGTGTTTTAGTAACAATTAATTAGATAATTAATATCAATATTTTTTATCGCCTATTCTCCCAATATAACAACTACACACTCGTTTGGTATTTGGTTCAAATATTTTATTTTAATTTCTTAATATGACTAGTGTCACAACCACATAGGACATCTATTCAAATCTTGCAATCGTTCACCTCCTGAGGGAGTGTGGCATTGGGACAATTCTTACTTGGTTGCTTGGAAACACCAAGAATATTTTGTATGGACTATGCCTCTTCACCTAGAGCATAACCATACTCTATTATAGGCTACAAGAGATTCACACTCTAACTCTATGCAACTCAATTGTATACTTAGATAGTCTTGTTAACATATTTAACACTTAGTCATTCAAGCATACATCCAAGAACATGAGAAACCAAGAAAACAGTTGTGAAACAAATAAGAAACATACACAGAAATAGTGCATCCAACACACACCATGCCTAACACCCAACTAAGTCTTGTTATTGCAAAATAGTTACAATATGAGCACTACCAGCTCAGTTTACAACTAGGGAAAAGTCACACAACTCGCCTCACCTCACCAAGGCACTCATACATAGATTCATCACACCAAGATTCTTTGTCATAACCAGCTTCGCAACATATTGCTTTCCATCCCAAACGTGCACCCAACCGTATACTTTTTGTGCCTTCTCTATTGTAGACTTCACCAAGTTAACATAGACTTTGGTTCTACCTCACACATGCCTCACTACGACAAGTACTTTTTTTTTTGCATTAGGAAAGAAATGAGGATAATATAGTTACAACATATCAACTTGATGACATCTTAATGAAGGACGACACAAGTAACATATACATGAAGGCCTAGCATAAAATCACACCAAGAAGCTTGAAGCAATTTACAACATTTACTCAAATAAAGAATATAAACGACTATGCTAATAACATCCATGATCATCAAGGTGTAAAAGCGTCTAATAGCCGACACACGTAACATAAACTTAATAGGGTGAGCGAGGATAGTGATAACAACAATCAATCGTTACCATTATCTTTCATGGCGCAGGAAAAATGATCAACAACCATACATTAATCCTAATTCATAATTAACATCGCGCACCAGTAACCATTAGCATAAATCATCATATTTCACATTAAACCAAGACACAAGAGTGATTATCTATATTAGTTGTTCATTACATTAAGCCTTCATTTGCACAATATTTTACTATCTCAAACAATCATTCTTGCATTATGCTTCGTTTCGCGAGGAAATCATCATCCTTCCATCATAAATCCACATTACTAATAGCTTCTCACGAGAGTAAACAACTTTAAACGACACATGACAACTGAAATTAGAACGTGCAAGTACATTTTATTCCTAAACTAATCAGGCATCATCGTTTTTGCGATGCACGCGGGTAATCAAAATCATAAACAATTAAGCATCAACAATAGTCCATAAGCCATTCAATCTAATCATTAACCAATCATAAACCAATCATAAGTCACCTTAAAATTCATTCATGGAAGAAGACTAACAACTACACAATCATCCATTACAGCATATTCTAATGCAAGTCAACCATGCACTTCAAAAATATTTAGTAATACAATGCGACATGTTGTGCATCGTTGTTTGCAGTCTAGAAGCCAAGGTTATAAGAAAATTGAGATGTACATGTAATAAAAGCAAGAAATTGGGTTCCTCTTTTATGGATTAGAACCTAAATTCTTTTGAAGAGCACAATAATAAACATTCTCTATGTCTTTTTTTTTTTTTCTTTTTTTTTTTTTTTTTTTTNTTTAATTATGTTGGTGGAATCGGCAATTGGGCCGATCTCGTACTCGCGTGACACGTGGTCGATTCCGAACGCTACCACTATAACCTCCAGGTGCCATACGTATGCCCCTTCCGCAGGCACGGGTAAGTCGGGGGGATTTGAACTTGAAACCTCTTCGTACATAACACGCTATATCACAGCACTTGCCAATTGAGCTGCCCCCCGGGGGCTAAACATTCTCTATGTTCATTGTAATTCATATCCTAATTTTTTTTTTATGAACTCTTAATATTCAGGGAACCAAAAGAAACTTAAACCAAATAAGATATATTTTTATTTGGAGGACATGGAAATTTGGGAATAATCACCTAGAAAAAGGGGAGGATAAATACATTGAAAGGAAGAAAATTATAAAATTGGAACCTCTAATCTTATCCCTCACATTTGTAGGCTTTGAATTTAACAAATCAACATGGTACCCATAAACCTTGCCTGGAGGCCTCATTGTGTCTATTTTAAAAGTGATGACAAACTAACGCTTCGCATACAACACCATCATCATTAGGCATAATCTAGCCATTTTTTATGGAGTAACTTATTGAAAATTAAGATCAGCTTCTGGTTATAACATATGGGAATTTGTCATTAATAAATTATGTTTAAATTGGCATTGTGAACAATATATAAATCTTACATTCATAAGCCATAAGAAATATCATAATATGTCATTAATAAACAAGACTTGTCAGTAATAACCATATATAAATATGTCATTAAAACAATATATGTCAGTAATAACCATATCTAAATCTGTCATTAAAACAATATCTAAATCTTGTGTTAAATAAAGAAATAATTCTATCAAAAAGGTCGTGCGTGTGCACGAAGGCTCTGAGCACAAGGAAAGGTGATATTCGGAGTCCGAGCATGAGTAATAAATTCGAATACAACTAACATACCCCCTAAGAAGGCGAATGGGAATGCCGAAGTAATGGTTGATTTTTATATTAACAGTATTTGGTAGAAAAGATGTTTAAAGGAATGTGTACAAATTGCAAGCTTAACCTTAACGTTATGTTATGTGTTTTTCATCTTAAGTCAATGTAAAAAAAGTACATTGATTTAATATCTTATATATTAAGGAATAAAAAAGAACATGAAAATGTGTGCTAAATATATTAAGAAAGAAGGAGCATCCATGACATATGAAGGACAAAGAGATGGAGTAAATTTAGTCATATGAGAAGAGTTAGAATGGGTTACAACAAGAAACCATATAAGATTGCAAGAAACCAAATGAATCCATGAGGATATGAAGGAAAAAGAGATGAAGTACATATCATAGAGTTATGGGTTATAATGACAAAGCATGTAAGCGTGCGTCTTCCTTTTTTCTCATTGCAACAGATGTGCTATCTTTCATTTTTTCATAATGGTCAAAAGAGAAGAAGGGGGAGATGTGCAAACCTACTAATGATTTGATGTGTGATATTGCAGTGAAGGTTAAGCTTTGTCGTTCAACCTTTCCAATGTTTATGGTTTCCTTGGAGAGTGTTAATCCTTGGGATTTATTTATAGTCAAACCCCATGCCATTTTGAGTGGGATTTGTTTCTTATTGCCACATTTAATGGGTGGGATTGGTATTTTGTTGGGGTTGACATCGTCCCATGGTGGACCGAGATATGTATCAAACTCCACAATGACATATGTTGGCAAGCTTGGAGGGTTGAATCCTTCTGTGTAGGCACTTTGAGTGACCAAGCCCAGTGCTCCATTAACCAATCCTGTTTGGATCCATAAATTGCAGGTCAACATAACACGTTGGCCAATGCATAACAAGATTTCTTGTTCTAATTGATGGTCATCATCTTCCTTAGATATAGAACAACCAAGGCGTTCTGTGATGCAGCATGCTATTGACCTATTCAAGGATTGAAGCATTTTTTTATTATGTTGGTACACCAAAGTATTTGTTGCAAATATGTGTATGGCCACATCTAAGTCTTGGCATTCTGTTGTAGACAAGTATGTATTTGTACAGAATTGAAGGATCTCCCAATCTTCTTGTAGTGGAGATGCATTTCAGATGTTTGTCAATAGGTGACGAAATTGGACTTGTTGTATATTCTGCCCTTGTTGGCAGAAGCTTGTTTGCAAGGTTACAACAGTGGTGAAGGAGTTCCACAAAGACCTTCCTGGTGTTGCACATGTATACAAAGGTATATCCATAACAGGCGGGAGCTATCCTAGATCAGCAACAAGAATTATAGAGCAATGACCGAACGGAAAATTGTTGGTTTCTGGAAAGGCTTCACGTAGACGGCTTTCAATCTACACAAATAGTTTAGGCCTGATGAATCTCATTTCATCAATGAGGACATAACAGATATGTTTCATCATTTCTTTGAACACTGCCAATGTTTGTGTTTGCAAAGGTTAGAATTTTTTTATTGGAATCTTAAGTGCGGAATGTATAGTGGTTGCTTGTATGTTGAAAGTCGCAACTCCAGTGGGAGCAAGAAGTAGTATTGGACTATGTCCATATGGATATTGTTAATTCAAAGAATCTTTAATGCAATTGATCATATACGATTTGCCAGTGCCAGCAGTTCCTTGGATGATCATCATTAGTGGTGCTTTTTTTTCTTTTTGTTGTGAATGATGTAATACTATATTTAATGCTTGATATTGTTTGTGTGAAAATTTATTAACCGCTAGATTGATAGGTTTGTTCATGTGTAGCACATCTATACAAGGCCGATTGGTTTCAATGAATTGTGTTGCATAACTAAGAACTTCTTCTGGAATGTCTGGGTTGTTCCAAGAATAGTTGGTGTCAAAGTCACGATGTCCAAGAATGTCAAGCTCGTTGAAGTCTATATTGGCAGCATGGATCAACCTTGATAATAATTCCCACTCATTTATCTCCATGTCGGGATGCATATTGGTATCATTTTCTTCAACTTCCTCTAGTGGTGGTTCTTCAACATTTGCAAGGGAACGGTCTACATGCCATGCATGGTAGGTTCATTTTATGTTCTGCCAATTGTGTATGATAGTATCTCTTGAGAGGCATATGTCAGTTGCAAAGTTACTAAGTGGTTTGTATAGTAGCAACTCACTCCAACAGAATTCTTCAAAGGATTTGGAATTTGGTGTCGGAATGACTGTGAAGCGTGGCCAGATAAGGACAATTATTGGAGAGCTCCTTCATTGCCAAGGGTTACTTTTTCGATGGAAACTATATGACCAATATTTTGCAATTTCAATGAGAGGGAGGGTTTGAAGGCAAGGAGGTCAAGTGACATAAGCATCAATGAAGGTAGATACAGATAAACAATCAGATGGATCTTTGGAGACTCGACGAAAGATATGGTGACCAACATTTAGTGTCATGAAAAGCCGACTACATGTGACAAGGGGGAGTTTTTGTAGCATATGGCAGGTTTCCTGGGCGCCTATATCTCAGTCGACTATAGATTTTATGTGCAAACGTCTATAGGCAAATGAAGCAGGATCTTTTGGACTCAATGTATCTGTGATTCTAGTCAACATATGATGATAGCTTTCTGACCGGCCCTCTGCTTTTGAAGCATATTTGGAAATATATTTCATAACTGCGTGACGGGAGAGGATAGGTTGACAATCCATATTTGCTCGCCATATTGTTAGTATGTCAGGGTTATGGATATTTAGACAATCATCATTCCTGGCATGTTCATATTGTTTTTTACCAGAAGCATCAATGAAGAGAGAAGAATTAGACTGTAAGGTCCATGGGCAATTATATCTGCATTGGAGCTTGGAGGCTTTCATATGGAGACATGTTGTCTTTGTGCACTTTGTATGGCATTGTACCTGATTGAGGAGGTATGTATGCGCCATATGGAAAAAAATGATGTGAATTCACCAAGGAAGAGTTCCCAATAGAGCCACAACACCTAAAGGCCAAGAGTTATCCAACCACTTAAATAGAGAGACCTTTGGTCATGATATGGATACTCATGAAAAATTGATGATCATTGTTGGGCTACAAACGTTTTTTTATCAACGCTTTGATCTCTTGTAGGACAAGAAGGGGCTACAAGTGTCAACAAAGCCAGGAAAATTGATGATCATTGTTGGGCTTGACTACTCATAGTTGCTAATCAAAATATTCAAATTCATCTTTATTATTATAGTCATATGAATAGTATT
>SNQJ01S0002447.1:143893-157307 GCA_010110895.2 Picea sitchensis
TGTAGAAACCTTTTTATCTGGTGCTCTTTTCCTTGGCCGGTTCTTTGCTTTCACATTCTGCATTTCATTGAAAAGAAAACTATACCTACGTCAGAATTTTCAAAATAAAAAATAACCCATCAATTCAGAGTAAGACCGACAATCTTAAATGCCAAAATACAAGGGCCCAACATAGGAACTAACAGATTAGAGACCACTTACCTCAGAGTTGGGACGAGAAGTGGGTGGCAGGAAACGCTCTAGTGGTGAAGCCATAGCCATGCCGCCATGTTGAAGTTCATAATCGTTTTTGTTCTCGTCTCTCCTAGGGAACATATAGAAGTTGCGAGTGTCACTTCTCTGCTCTATCTGAATGGCAGATCGCGTGCGCTTTGAACCCCATTGAAGAAAGAGTCTCCAATAATGGTGGAAGCAGGTTAAAATGTCCTCAACTTCAATTTCATCTACTGTAAATTGAGACGATGGTGTCTGTGGGCAGAGAAATTTGTCCTCAGAGCGCAGGATCCCCCTTGTGGCTAGATCACGAAAGATCGTGGAGTAGAACTCTACCTTCTCTCTCCACATCTTGTTCACCTAGAACTTGATTTGGGGATGGGATTCGATCCCTAGACCTCCGGATAGCTTGACCTTCGGTTTGGAGATCTCGGGTCACGCCTAATCTCGTACACTTTGCAATGAATTTCTACGGATCAACGACCATCTGTGACAGTCGAAGTCGACCATGAAGTCATCTGGGTAGTCGGAGATATATGCACATGGCGCAACATCGTGGACGGTGTAGGTAACAGACACTGCGGCCAGAGATATTGCAAAGAAGAGAGTGCGGACCATGAGCTTCTTTCCCATGCAGTCGTAGATGAGCTCCAACTTCAACAGTTTCACAGCCATGGAGGATGCTAAACTTCTACCACAGTGGTAGTTAACTCGAAGAAAATCAGCAGTACTCGCCAAAAATATATTATGGATCTAAATGAGCAAATTTTGATCTTATGTTGGAGTTTTGATCATCATTTGCAGTCCTGAAAATCATCGAATGCCTATACTTTTGGGGACCAAGAAACATGGTTGAGCCAAGCAATGGACATTTTACCCTTCACACTCGAGCATTTTCACTCGACACCTGGTTGTGTATTCATCCTTAGGCAGGTGCTTTGCTATAGCAGTCGGTGGACTTGACGCTTTAGTTTTTTGTGTATGGGACTTGTATGCTCTGGGGGAGAGTCTGGTCTGATCATCAGCACTCTGTATCTAGACCGTGTTGTTTTCATGGACGAGCGCAACATGAGGATGACGTTCGAGAGCAGTGTGACCCATAAGGATCTCATTGATGTTGCTTCCAACGAAGTTTTTGCATTTCCAACATTGTAGGAGTGATGTGATAGACAACTGGTTTAAGAGGGAGTCTGTAGCTGCACATATCTCGGCAATCTCCTAATGTTCTCAACCGATATCCGATTTTGTAGGGCGAGCGTTCAAATCCTGTAATTGTTCCCAACGATTCAATTAAATTTGAGTTGCATGTGGAAACATGTCAGACTTATCTCTTCGCCTCCTTCATTCATTAAAATCCAACTCTAAAATGATAAACCCGAATGCAAATCTAAAATGATAAACCCGAATGCAAATCTAAAATGATAAGACCATCTGACACAATCTTGGGTCAAATTCGATGTGCGGAGTCCATGAAAGGGTTGAGTCCATGAGTTCTTGGATCAGATTTTGGGACTGCCAAACAACCTCCTCAAATGACAATCATGACGTGGCCAAATATTTGTCAATAATATGCACGGATCGACCCATCAACTATACCTGTACATTTAATCAATTATATTTGTACATTTAAAGAGCAGTCATAGAAGTCAACAATGATGGTTTTATTGATTTATGTGTAGATGGTTTTTAAGGTGAAAAAACTAAAAAAAGATGGTTTTAAAAAACCTCACACTAAATATGCCTTCGGCATAAACATAAAATTATACTATCCTAAAGAAAAATGTGTAAATGTATAAAATTAAAGGTTCATGAGTATAGTTGCTTGTGTACCATCATGGAGTGTAAATATGATTTAGGTTCATCACTCCAATCCTAATCCATTTTTTGATAGTCCATTCATTATCCTTGTCATGTCCCCTATGTAAGACAAAGAGATATGTGAGAAAGCTATTATTTAATGTTACACAACATCATATAGTGGCTATAAAGTGAAATCCATCATTGTTGTTTCTTTTTGCAATTATTGAATAACATTATTGTTGTTGTCTTTTGCAACCATTGCATAACCATGTTTGGCTACGAAAAATGTTAAGGATGGGAATTTATCTTAAAGTGTAGAAACTTTGACAAACCTTATTAGTCCTTAATAAGAAAACTCTTTTTTTTGGGAAAACATGGAAAATTATCACATGGGTGAAATTAAGCATCTTAATTTTCCCTAGGTGTGAGTTACCAAATATTTGAATTTGTGATACACCAAACTCTTGGGCTAGCCTCAAGACTAGTTTGAGAGCCATCAATTCGTAGTAATTATTAGTTTCATGTCCTACCCTTGTTTGAAAGAAATGCAATGATTTGTAGGTAAATATACAATTCTTCCCTAATCCTCATTAAGAGGGTTGATCCTCATTAAGAGGGCTTCCATGTGAGGTAACCATCAAAGTATGCCCATAGGATATCCTTGTTGATTACCTCTTCTTTCAACATATGTCTTTTTTGTTTATCCTAAGTCTATGGACAAACATTCAATATGTTTAGTGCATGCACAACACATTTAAGAGGTAGAGTCTCCTTTACTTCAAATAGCTTCAAGTTCATGGAAGGGATGATTTGGCGAATCTTACTAATCCCTCACATGACAACTATAAATGTTTGATAATATTTTTGTAAAAATATTCAAATTTCGAAGGATTTTACATAGTTTGTATAATTTTTTTGTGATTTTTACGGTAAAATAATTTTATCCTATAGAATTTGGGTGAACCATTTTTATAATAGCGAATCTTTTTTTGGGAAAAAACATAGAAAATTAGGCCATGAGCGAAATTTAGCCCCTAAAATCATCCCTGGTTCATGGCTAACCATACTCCCAAAGCTATGTTAAGAGGAAGGGAGTTGATCTTATTTGTATCCTTTTTTACACACCGTGATATTGTTAACATGTTTCCAGATTGTTGAGACACTGTGAACTTGTTTTATTGGATTCCTTACCCAATCCTTGACAGAAGCAAGAACAATGTACTTGTCTCTTATTACCTGAAACCACAACCCTTTTCCTTGAGTTAATATTTAGATATTTTTTGTTGCAAGTGACTTGGAGAAGTAAAAGGGATTTTTTAGCCCCCAACTTCCATTTTCTTTTGGTAAAGCCAATTATTTCAAAGAATCCAGAATGATCCCTTTATTCTTTTGACCACCCAACTAAATAAAATTGTAGCATAGTCTTATCATGACTTCTGACACAACTTTTGATACATANTTTAGCCCCCAACTTCCATTTTCTTTTGGTAAAGCCAATTATTTCAAAGAATCCAGAATGATCCCTTTATTCTTTTGACCACCCAACTAAATAAAATTGTAGCATAGTCTTATCATGACTTCTGACACAACTTTTGATACATAGGCATTTGATATCCAATATATTGGAATTACTTCCAATACAAATTCACTACTACTAGGCTTCCATTCTGGAGAGCCACTAGTTACACCAAGTATTTAAATTATTTTCCACTTTGGAAATCAACCATTGCCAGACACAATTTTGTATATTTTTGGCTTCAAATAGAATCCCAATTACTTCAAACCATGATCTTAGTATGTCAAATTGTAGGGAAATATTTGTATAAAATAGACCTTTTCCTTCTCAATTATACTCCACAAGGATAAAGTATAATTTTCAATGTTTATAATCAAACCTATTGCTTTACAAAACATATCCAATATACCTTTGACCTTCACAATTAGAAATCTTGTTCCCTCAAAGAAAATAAATATATCATCCACAAAAATTAGATGTATGATGTTACAATGTTATCAACCAAATACTCAAGATGGAACAATAAACCAGAAATACATGCCATGTACACCAATGTGAACATGGAGCAGCACTCCAATATAGATAAGATAGATGAGTTAGATAATAACTCCTTAAAGAATAGAGAACATCTTCCAAATACCCAAATGCATTCATACATCCAAATCACCTGTCCTCCATAATGACTACATGATCTCTATATATACCTATTCACAGATTGCACATGTGGCCCCTTTATTATTAAGTCAACCCTATTATATACATATACACATTACATGTACATTTAATCCCATATATTCCCCCCATTAGGGTCATATCGTATGAATTTAACCCCATATATTCCCTTCTTGGGGTCATACCATAGTACCCTCCTTCAAAATCTTTGTCCTCAAATCTTTAAAGGATTTATATGTGATAAAACCAAGTAATATGATTTTCTTATTTTCCTTCATTCTTCTTTCCATTGATTACGATTCATCCATCCAAACTCAAATATTTTTGGTCTTAATCCTTAATGGCTAGTTGTTGCATAATTTTCTTTCCCTTGATTCCATGTATTGTTGATGAAGATTCTCCAATTTGTAGTAGTTTTCGGTCTTTGATAATATCATGTTTTATTATGGTTTTGTGATTCCTTATTCCATGAATACTAATGAGTATTACATATTCTTCCTTGATAATGTTAATCTATCGATCTTCTTGTCTTCCTTGAAATCTTTCCTAGTAATGAGGGTGTTGATATGGTTTCACATTTGATGGTTTTCTTTCACTCTCCACACCCATTTCATCTATCTTCTTTTCAGAGATAATGGAATCATATTTCATATTTTCTTGGTCTTTGATTACTCTATCCTTAGATAAAATACCATCATATTTTACATGTACATAATCTATATGTATTTGTACTTCTTCAAGTATCTTCCAGTGAACTTCTTGAATATTTTCTTCTTTCTCCTTTTGAAGTTGTAATGTGACTCAATCTATCAAATTTTGACGTCCTTATTCAATTCTAGATTTTTTATTTTATTTTACCTCATTAATGTTTAGGGATTCCTCAACATTCTTGCAAATTTCTTCTTCAATTTTTTTTATAGTATCCTCTTTGATTTCGGTGGTAATATATTCATCTCTATTATTTGATTCAAACTCTTGTAAATGCCATAATTATCATGTATTAGAACCAAACATTTCTACATGTGGTACTTAAATATTTTTCCTTGGACTCCTAAAAATTTTGTAGTTTTAAATGTCACCAAGAAAAATTTATAGCGAAATTCCCAAAATGAATCATTTGAGACTGATTTGGGGGATAATAAAGATCTCTAACTTCCACAGGTTGTATCTATGAAAGTAAAGTGATCCAAAACCTGAATTTTTTATCAAGTGTACCTTGCTCTATCTTCTCAGTATACTAAAAATTTCATAGTTTCAAACATATGCAAAAAAATATTATAGCGAAAATTCCAATATGTCTTGATTGAACGACCAAAACCCTAGGATCATGTGTTATGAACCAAATACTTAACATAGAACAATAAAACAAAACTACACACCACGTACACCAATGTGAGTGTGAAGTGTAGATTTTTAATGACTAAAATCAGCAAACTGAAATTATGTCAAACACTTAGCAACCTAGAGATAATTGTCTTCATAAATTTCAAAAATGCATAAAACCCACATTTAGAAATTACCATAAGCATAAATACACATTGCTAAGAAAAAATATGCAGCGGAAATACGCAGTGGACAACAACCCAATAACACTTAGAAATTTAGGCAAATGCCAGGGAAAACCCCAATGTGGGGAAACCCAACGAGAGAGAGAGAGAGAGAGAGAGAGATCTTATTATTTTGCTTCAGGAAAGTACAAAACAATAGCAAATCTACATTTCCATCCAAGGAAAATACCTCACAACACCAAATCTATCCCACAAAAATCTTCCTCGTTTTTTGAGCCAAAACCGTACTGCTATACGGCCTCCTTCTGCCTCGTTTTCTGTGCTCACAGTCAATTGTACGGACTGTTCCGTACGACCCAAAAACAACGAACAGAAAACAGAAATCTGCCTCGAAATCCATGCTCGAAATGCCTCGATTTTCATGCCAAATCCGTACAAACTATATAGATCCGTACAGTACGGCCTTCCACAGCAGAAAAATATTTCGGCCCAAAACTCAAAAAAAAAGTTTCTTGGGATTCATGCCCTCCTTCCTTGGAAAATGTGCCCTCTTTGTTGCTCACTTTCCTCTCTCAAGCATGTTCAAAAAATCTCTCTAACTCTCCTCTCGATGTCCTCTCAACATCCTCTCGATGTCTTCACAACATGTCTTGCACACTACCCAATGCATTCTTTTATAATCTGAAAATCACATTTTCCCCCCAAAAGTGTCTTTTAACCTTCCTCAACCCTAGATCCAAAGGTCAAGATCAAGGGTCATGATCCATTCCCTCCACAATTTCTCATTTAATATTAAAGTGAATTTCACTTTATTACATAAGTGCTTTATGAAAATAAAGTCACTTTAAAAATAGAAGTTACACTTTATTAAAAAAAGTCACTTTAATAAAAGAACCACTTAAAACAACTTTATAAAACCTATTACAAAGTTAAGTGTCTGGTAGTGTAAATAATAAGCTAACATCCGCATACAAGACAAAACATGCAGAGTACCTCCCGAGCTAAAAAAACGCTAACACTCCCTCTTAGCGAGGGAGGTACTTCTGGTATCACCACCAAAATCTGTCTCCATCTCATCAGTTGTCATAGCTGCTCCCTTTGTACTAGAAGTCTTTGCTCCCTCTAAACATGAAGCCACTACTCCCACTACACTGGAAGCCTCTGTTGTACCACAAACTGAAGACATGCTCCTAGGAGACTGCACACTCTCTTGAGCATCCAACTGTGTCGACTCATGCCTGCTGAGTCCCTTGAGAGTCCCAAAAGAAGAGTGAGTGTCATGTATCAACTCTCTCTCCTGTGCTACCCGCCAACTCTTCGACATAGAATCTGAGCCCAGAAATCCACTGGACCCCAACACAGGTCTACCCAACAACCTGTACAAGCCCTCATACTTGACACCAAGCATTATTGTTGTGTCAGCAGTTGCTCCCATAGGATACAAAAACACATGTCCACTATTGAAAACAACTCCAAATCTACTCTCATCCAAAGCTGACACTGAAAGAAAATTAACTGTCAACTCTGGAACATATAACACCTCACCAACCTCCATAAGACCTCCTGACTCTAGTTGGAATCTCATCCTTCCAACCCCTTTTACTGCATGTTGTGGGTCAGCTCCACAATTCACTCTACAGTATGAGTCTATCTCTGTAAGATCGAGGAAAACAGAACTCAACTCGGTCATGTGCCGAGAAGCACCACAGTCCACAAACCAAGATTCAATGTCCTCGAACACTAGGCATCCACTGCCCACGGAGCCAGCCATGAGAGAGAAATCCTTCTCAAATCTTTGAGTAAACTCTACAACTTCTGTTGAAGCTGACACCTTTGGTTCTGGTTTCTTCTTCTTCTTGTTCGGACATTGACTAGCATAGTGGCCAGTCTTGTGACATGCAAATCATTTCACCTTGCTCATGTCTTTCTTATTACCCTTTTCCATAAGAGCAACGTTCTTGTCATCTGCACTGTTCAATGCCTTTTCTTGAGACCCCTCCCGGATCTCCTCTTGCGTAAAATCATCCCATAATCTGCTCTAGTCAAGGAGCTTCGCTATCCCCACCACACACTTGACGAAAACCTCCCACTCCTTGGTGAAGCCTTTGAGGGCTATCCGCACCAACTCTGAGTCAGGAATGACTTCTCCAACAACTGCCAACTCGTCCTTCACCTGTGCAACCCGGGTGAGGTAGGTGGCCACACTCTCTCCTTTGACCATCCTAGTTCCATGTAGTTTGTCTCGGAGATCCATTATCCAGTTCTCGTTCTTAGCCTCATACAGGCCTTTCAGTGCAACCCACATTTCATTGGTTGTCTTCTTCTCAGCCAAATGTGGAATAAGGTGGTCTCTGACCCCGTCCAATATGATTCTCTGAGTCTTAGATTCATTCACCTCATGAACATCAAGAGTTGTGGGATATGTAGGTACAGCTATGACGATGTTCGCAAATGACCACAATTTGTTCTCCTTGAGAACATTGCTTATTGTAACCTTCCACTACGGGTAGTTGGAGATCCCCTCCAATCTATCTTCAAACCTGGTGCTGGAAGTCATCTTTGTCCACTTGACAAAGAACCTTTTATGCCTTCTTCAAGAAAATACAACAACAAATCACTTGTTGTCCCAAGTGCCAAAATGCTACCCACTGAACTTTAGAGCACAAGATCTGATACCATGTAGATTTTTAATGACTAAAATCAGCAAACTGAAATTCTGTCAAACACTTAGCAACATAGAGATAATTGTCTTCATAAATTTCATAAATGCATAAAACCCACACTCAGAAATTACCATAAGCAGAAATACACATTGCTAAGAAAAATATGCAGCGGAAATACACAGTGGACAACAACCCAATAACACACAGAAATTTAGGCAAATGCCAGCGAAAACCCCAATGTGGGGAAACCCAATGAGAGAGAGAGAGAGAGAGAGAGAGAGAGAGAGAGAGAGAGAGAGAGATCTTATTATTATTCTTCAGAAAAGTACAAAACAACAACAAATCTACATTTCCAACCAAGGAAAATACCTCACAGCACCAAATCTGTCCCACAGAAATCTGCCTCATTTTTCGAGCCAAAATCGTATTGTTATACGGCCTCCTTCTGCCTCATTTTCCATGCCCACAGTCAGTTGTATGAACTGTTCCATACGACCCAAAAACAACAAACAAAAAATAGAAATCTGCATCGAAATGCATGCCCGGAATGCCTCGATTACTGTGCCAAATCTGTACGGACTATACGGATCCGTACAGTACGGCCTCCCACAGCAGAAAAAAATTTCGGCCCAAAACTCAAAAAAAAAGTTTCTTGGGATTCATGCCCTCCTTCCTTGGAAAACGTTCCCTCTTTGCTACTCACTTTCCTCTCTCAAGCATGCTCAAAAAATCTCTCTAACTCTCCTCCCAATGTTCTCTCAACATCCTCCCGATGTCTTCACAACATGTCTTGCACACTACCCAATGCATTCTTTTATAATCTGAAAATGACATTTTCCCCCCCAAAGTGTCTTTTCATCTTCCTCAACCCTATATCCAAAGGCCAAGATTAGATCTTGCCTTTTTCAAGATCAAGGATCATGATCCATTCCTTCTGAACTGTCTCATTTAAAATTAAAGTGAATTTCACTTTATTACATAAGTGCTTTATGAAAATAAAGTCACTTTAAAAATAGAAGGTACACTTTATTAAAAAAATTCACTTTAATAAAAGAACCACTTAAAACAACTTTATAAAACCTATTACAAAGTTAAGTGTCTGGTAGTGTAAATAATAAGGTAACATCCGCATACAAGACAAAACATGCGGAGTACCTCCCGAGCTAAAAAAAAAACTAACATGAAGCACCAGTCCAACATAGATAAGAGAGATGATTTACACAATAACTCCTTAAATAATAGGAGAAGCTCCTCCAAATACCCAAATATATTTGTACATCCAAATCACATGTCCTCCATAATGACTACATGATCTCTATATATACCTATTCAAACATTTCACATGTGGCCCCTTTATTATTAGGGTGGCCCTATTATATATACCTATGATATTACATTTACACATTACATGTATATTTAACCCCATATATTCCCCCCTTAGGGTCACATCATATACATTTATCCCTATATATGACCCCTTGGGGTCATACCATACAATATTTTCCAATGTTTACCCATTTGAAGCTACCAAATTTTGAAGCCTCTTTTATTAACCTACTCAAACCATTAGTAATTAAAAGGAAATGGATGGGGGATAGGGGGGAACCCCAGTCTAACACCCCTTCCTGGTCTAAAGAAAGGGGATGCTACCCCATTGATTAAGATAGTAAAATAAAATGAAGTAATGCAACTCATCACCCAAACAAAAAATTGATGACAGAAATCCAAGTGTATAAGAATAAGTCTAAGGTAAATCCATCATACCCTATCATATGGTTTGAAGAGGTCCATTTTAATTACCATCAATATTTGATTCCTAACCTTGATTTAATGAAGGCTTTCATGTGCCATCCTCACTACCTTATGGATTTATGTTCCCTCTAAAAACACAAACTATTCTCTAGAAATTTGTTTTGATAAAACACTTTTCAATCTTCTATCAATAACCTTTGAGATAGTTGTATAGATGTAGTTGCATAAGGATATTGGCATGAATTTTTTGAAAGGTTGTCGGATTGTCCTCTTTAGGGATCAATGCTATAAAGGTTATCTTATAATGTCCAAGAATTTTTCTGTGATTATTGTATCCTCCACCACCCTTCTTAGATCTTATTTCATAAAATCCTAAAAGCCTAAAATAAATTCCACAACAAGGTCATCTAGCCATCCACTTTTTTCCTTTTGAAACATTTGTAAAATTTGTTGAAATTCTTCTTTTCCGACCTATTTTATCTGCTCCTAATTGTTCTCACAATTAAAAAAGCTAGGAAAGGAGTTTGATAACCTTATTACCTTGGCCATCATATCCCAATAATCCTCTTTGAAAATGATTGAGAATTATTTGACTCCATCTACAATATCCTTGAAATTTGTTTCCCACCTTCCATCTCCTTTGTCAATTTTCCAAATTGAATTTATGTTTTTCATGGGTGAGTGCAAGCTAATGATGGTCTGTCATGACGTGTTAGTGGAAATGCAAACCTGGAAAAACAAAAATCTGTTAACTTGGAGGGATGGAGGCTAACGTGGCATCCACTCACACCATGGTGATCTATAGAGTAGGTTAACTTGCGAGAGGCATAACTTTCACATATAAACTCTAATTGAGGCGATTTTTTCACTGTTTGAAAGGTATCTGTGTGTAAAATATAGACAGGGGCTCAATAGTAAGGTTTAGAACATAAAATCTGTCATTTGATGCCTCAAATGACTTCAAAATGTTTTAGACATTTTTTTGAACCCAAATTCCAAATTTGGACGAGTGGCTAAAATGGCTCTATAAGTTGATTCCTCGATTTTTTTCACCCATAAAGCATTGAGATAGATGAAAAATAATATAATGATCCAATCTGGATCAATGTTGCTTCAATGGAATCATTTCCCTCCTTTAGCAATTCAAATCCCTAGATCTGAATGAGGTCAAGTTGTCTAGGGTAATTATTGATACCTTAAAGTGTTGGTAAATCATGAAATCTATGAAAGGACACAATCAATTGAATTTATCAACCACTCAATTGATTAGTATGAGGTAATGATTGATGAGGATTACTTTGTGTATGTGTTGAATCACTTCATCAAAACTACACTAGATTCCTACTTGTAAACCATGTTAGATCAAGGATGCAAAACATATACTAGCCATCAAAAACACTTGAGACTTATAATATAACACATAAAACTTAAAATAAAGTAAATTATATTTTATTAAATAGTCATGAGTCTAATTATTTAGATTAGTTATCAAAAGTACCCGTGTTTTTAGAAAGGTCTTGGGCTTAGGAGGAAAAATGTATTAAAAGGAGGTTCCATAAGGGATACCATGGAATAATTAACCAAACCTTCCTCCAAATTAGTGTTATAATTGAGGGTAGCATGAGACAACACTTCCTAGAACATAGTATTATAGTAGAGGGGGACCCCTAGGAAGGGTCAACTAAACCTTCCACAATTATAGTATTTTCAATGAGAGAAAGCCATAAGAAATGGCGACTAACCCTTTGTCAAAAATAAAATTCTCAATTAAGAGAAGATCACAAGAAGTTCCAAATAGCTCTTCCTCTAACTTAATATTCTCATTAAGGGTGAGCTCGAGGAAGGGTTTTTCGACTCTTCCTCTAACTTAATATCCATGTCAATGTCAAAAGTGACACTACGAAATCTTATGATCCTTGGAATCACCCTTTTTCCTTATTCATTTCTTATCCATTTTCCATTATACAACTTCCCAACATTTCCTTTTCCATACTTAATACATTCCCAAGTCATTAATAAAAGTCATTTCAAGATTATTTAATAATTCCTTTTGAATTTGATATGTTTTGAATTGATTTTTGGGAATTGAGATGAACCCTTTGGTTAATTAATTTCTAAATTTGAATATGTTTTATAATACTTTATCCTAAGAGTACGAAGTATGGATTAAAACCCTTTCAAAATACTCGATTTTGTATTTTAGATTAGTTGGCCTTTCATTGGACATTTGAGAACATGGAACCTTGGATTCCATTTAAGGTGAAATGATATTATTTTTGTTATTAAAATTCTTATATTATTTATTATTGTTTTTTTTTATATATTTTTTTAATGATTAATATGGAGTTGACAAGTTTTATATATATATTGAAAAAAAAAAGTTGTCAAGACATTGAAATATTATTTTGTTATTAATATTTTTTTAAATAAATAAATAAAATTATTTTCTTCTTATATAAAGTTGATATAAAATTATTTTAGTTAAGGTGGGTATTGAAATATTTTATTTATGATGAACATTAAAATAGTTTTTATGTTAATGATTTTTTCAAAATTCCACCTATCAACTCCATGTTGAACATGAAAGAAATTATCCATCTCCCTCATATATATATATATATATATATATATATATAGATAGATAGATAGATAGATAGATAGATATATCATTTAAGGAATTACAAATCTTCTTCATACTGGAAAGATATAGAGGGTATTAGAATTTTCTTACTTTCAATTACTTTATCGCTTTCTATATGTATGATGATGATGATGATGATAATTAACATCCACTAAGACCGAATTGATCTATCAGACCTTAAGAGGGTAAGTGATTACTTGCGATTCTTTAGAATTTTGTTTTTGTGCTCGAAAAGAATTAACATAAGCTTTCCAAGATCACCATACTTTTGTTGAGTTAAGAGGTTAGGAAGGTTGGTAGTGTGACAAATACTTTGAAAATGAGATTTAATATGGGTATAGGCTGGACAATCTAAGAGAAAGTTATTTTCATCTTCAACCTTCTTAGTGTCACAAAGGTGACACACTCTTTTATCCCATGGCATTTTAGGAATTGACCAACACCTAGTTTCACTATGGAGCTCGTGATAATTTGTTCTTATCTTAGCAATGTTTACTTTTTTATTTACAATTGGAAAAACAGATAGATAATTTTGATCTTCTAGATTAAGGTTGATTACATCCTTATAATACCTTAATTTTTTTTTTTCTCTAACTCTTTATCACACCAATTTTTCTCCTTAAATTTTGATTTGACGTTTTTTTTAATA
>SNQJ01S0002447.1:159290-190474 GCA_010110895.2 Picea sitchensis
TAAAGGAAAATCCTGTAAAAACAAAAACAAAAAAAAAAAAAATAGATTCTACACTTAATAGATGGAGTGAATTCATCATAAAAGGAGTTACAAATTCTTAAAGGAAAATCTTGTAAAAACAAAAAAAATTAAATTTACATTCTACACTTAATAGATGGAATGAATTCATCGATAGAAGGCGTTGCAATTTCTACAATGATCAAATTCTATAATAATAATGTATTTGATGTTTGCTAAATACAAATTTTGGTAAGTGATTGCAACTACATATAATGTGTGAAATTTGGATCATATACTCTCATCACGGTGACATAAAATAATTATCACCACAATTATGACAAAGTCGATCAATATTTTAATTGAAGAATGAAATAATATATAATAATAAAGTAAAAATTGACTAATGAAATAATATATAATAATAGATATGTTAGTTTGCTTTTGCTTTTTAAATAGTTTATATTTATATTCTTTTACAAATATTGAATATACTCCATTTAAAGTTCTTTTAAAAAATTTATATTTATATTTTTATAACATTATTCAATATACTTGATTTTAATTTTAGATTATATATGTGGGAAAAGTTTATAGTTGATTATTTTAATTTTTATAATTAAAGAAACGCTAAAGACAATTTTTGCAATGGTATGGATTGTGCTAAATAAAAAATAAAAGAGGATATATACAAATAAAAAAAAATATTGTTTAAATTATAAGAATAAAACTATATTATAATAAAAACATTAAATTGAATTGTCTATGTAGGTTTCCACAATTAAAATTGTGGATAAAGCTTTTGACATTTAAATTATTGTAATTTTAATAGAGATAAGTCACTTGGGGATTGCAGTCGGCTTGGGCTACACCAATCCTTAACATGGGTATCTCCTCTTGACTAAACTCACCGTAAAGGTATTGAAATCTAGTTGCCTAACAAACCAAACCAATTGAGTTAGCAAAAAAAAAATGACAATTCTAATAGACAATATTAATTTTGAAGTTAATTAAAATTATAATAAAAACAAATGGAATGTGATTAGTAACAAGACATTTATTAAACTCCACCCAGAGAGCACTAATATGTCATATCCTTAAAAAAAAAGGTACAGACTGTTCAAAGTCTCATAATGCAAACTTATGTAAATATATTCCCTTCTTCAGTATTTTGGATGTCTATGGAGGTTATTCCTAGAGTTATTCTATCAAAAATTCGACAATTAATGTTTGCATTTCTGTGGAGTGGACAAAGGGCAAAGGTTCGTCTTCATATTTGTAGATGGGATCTTCTGGCTAGACCGAAACACAGTGGTGGATGGGGGCTTAGAAACCTTGTTTATTTCAATTCTGCCTTAATTGCTAATACCTATTGGAGGGAACTTAATGTTGATAGCATCTGGAACAAATTACTTCAGGGTAAGTATCTGGGGAACACTCCTTTCATAGATTGGATCTGATTTCCTACTCATTTGTAGAGAAATTCATCGAATTTCTGGAATGGGATGACTAGGAATTTAGGCGTAATACTACACTGGTTACGGTGGAGTCCCGGTTTGGGCACCTTGATTCACGTAGGCAGGGACAAAATTTGTGGAATGGAGAATAGTTCTCTGTTGTCTGATGCTTTGTGCTTGCAAATTCAACATAACCATACAACGCATCTAGCCCAGGCGAGCATTTCCGACAAGTGGTCCCAATTTCCTGAAAGTTGGTGATCCAGTGAGTCATTGAATCTTTGTGACTAGAATGGAATTAAGTGGATTTCTTTCACCTTAGCTTTGAGAGAGGCTGGTATTACGCTCAGGAATGCTGAGGACTCTCTTGTTTGGGTTGGCAAGGACGCGTTAGGTGCCATTTCGGCCTCAAATCTTTATCGGGCACTCATTTCTCCTTTAAATTTTATATGTGACAAACCATGGATTACCAAGTTCTGGAAATGGCCAATACAACTTAAAATAAGATTGTTTGTGTGGCTAGCAGTGTTTGACAAAATCCTCACTTGGGACGTGTTGCAGAGACGAGGTTGGGTTGGTCCAGGGATCTGCAAACTCTGCAATGTCAACTCTGAAATGACAGACCATTTATTAGTTCACTGTCCATTCACGCAAGCAGTCTGGCGAAATTTATATAAAATCTTTCATTTAAATTTTCAGTGAGAGGGTACCTCGGTATCTGATTGTTTTTATAAGTGGACTTCAGATTTTTCTGCTCCAGCAAGCATGGCAGCTATTGCTTGCTAACATATTTGGATTGAGAGGAACAAAAATCTATTTGAAGACTTCAGCCCCTCACTTGACTCAGTAGTTCATAGGATTTCAGCTTCCTTTTCTTGGCAACCATCAATTATGAAACACAACATAAACAAAGTGTGCGAATTGACTCTACCAGAGGGGGTCACATTGGCATGTTTTGATGGAGCAACACTATCAAATGGAATTTGTTCTGCTGCAGGTGGATTTTTCAAGTCTCATGATACAAGGATAACAAAATGGTACCTAAACTGCAGAGTGGGAACCAACACAAAGGTTGAGCTCATGGGTTTGCGGGCGACTCTTACTTTGGCTTCGCATTGGGAGATTGATAATGTCCAAATCTTGGGGGATTCGAAAGTGATCATTGACTGGATTAATCAAAAGGGTCAGCTCCATGCGGTAAACATTGAAGGCTGGAAGATTAAAACAGTGGAACTGGCAAGAAATATGAAAAATACAAGGTACAAGCATATTTATAGGGAGCACAATAAAGAGGCTGACTTACTGTAAAAAAGGGTGCTTAAGGAACCAAAAGGTAGGTTGTCAGTATTTCACTGGGAAAAAGGGGAAGAGAGCCCACATAATCACCTTAATATCTTTGAAGCTTGAACTCATAGATCAGTGTGTGATCGAGTTGCTTTGTGGAGAAGCTGGGTGTATTATGGAATTTTCTAATACTTTTTGTTGACTGCGTTACTTCATAACAATATGTAGGTGTGAGCCTTTGTGTTATCAATATTTATTTCTTCTTTGTATTCGATGCAGTCAATTACCATTTGGCTGGTCACTTTCATTTGTATCGAAAGGTCACTTTCATTTGTATCGAAAGAAATGATTCTGCTATGTAAAAGAAATTATACATTATATAATTTTGAGTCATTTTTCTATTGGAAAAAAAACAACTCCAGAGTGATTCCAAGAAATCCTCAATCACCAAACTCGGCAAAAGTAAAATAAATATCACAAAGTTGATTGAAATTGGAATTATGACAAAACAATTTTGATAAAAATCTTTAAAATTGGAATTATGAGAAAACAATTTTGACAAAAATGTAACTTTTTGAATTTACAATAAATGAAATGTCATATATTTAATTATAAAGAATATATATCTTTTATATTTAGTTAAAAATTTTATATTTAGTTAAAAAGAACATATATCTTTTATTAAAAATAAAGAATATTTAAAAATATATTTTAACTTTAATACAAAATTATATATTTAGTTATTTAGAACATATATCTTTTATTTAAAATAAAGAATATTTAAAAATATATTTTAACTTTAATACAAAATTATATGTCTGTTCTAGAACCCCTCCCTCGTGAAAGTATATGTGCGGTGTTGCAGTAACCGCTAAAAAGAGTAGCGCAAGTCTGTGTGAAAGTAGTGAAATGCCATTTTTTCAAAAAGAAAACGTTACTTTGGAAGTGAAGTTGGGTTCTTTCCTGGGAATAAATTTCCTTTACCGAATGGCTAACAACTCCTAATAACATACCTCTCCCTTCTGGTCAACCCACTGACACAAGGGGTTCAAGTGGAAATTCATTATAGAATAATTTTATATTATAGAAATTTAAAACTATTTATCTAAAATAATAAAAAATTAAAATTGTTTTTTTTTAAATTAATATTAAAATTTCATAACTCCATATTGTATATTCCACTCTCAACTATATTGTATATTCCACATCACCCTGATATTACAAGTTTCATTTTTTTCAATTTGGTCCCACAAGCTAGCTGGACCTTTGGAAGAATGGCTGACATATACACATTGGTCATGACAACACATACACTATGGCAAATGTATATAAACAAGCTTTTGGGTACAGACACACTTTATATATATATATATGAAAATCTACATTACCAATAAGTATAGCAAAGTAGGTTAAAGGGTGTAGGTTAAAAGGTGTAGAAACTTTTTTATTTGGCGCTCTTTTCCTGGGTCGATTCTTTGCTTTCACATTTTGCATTTCATTGAAAAGAAAAATATACCCATGTCAGAATTTTCAAAATAAAAAATAACCCATCAATTCAGAGCAAGTCCCACAATCTTAAATGCCAAAATACAAGGGCCCAACATAGAAACTCACAGATTAGAGACCCTTTACCTCAGAGTTGGGACGAGAAGTGGGTGGCAGGCAGCGCTCTAGTGGTGAAGCCATAGCCATGCCGCCATGTTGAAGTTCATAATCGTTTTCGTTCTCGTCTCTCCCAGGGAACAGATAGAAGTTGCGAGTGCCACTGCTCTACTCTGTCTGAATGGCAGATCGCGTGCGCTTTGAACCCCATTGAAGAAAGAGTCTCCAATAATGGTGGAAGCAGGTTAAAATGTCTGCAACTTCAATTTCATCTGCTATAAAGTGAGACAACGGTGTCTGCGGGTAGAGGGCTTTCAACCCAGAGCGCAGGAGCCCCCGCGTGGCTAGATCACGAAAGATCGCGGAGTAGAACTCTACCTTCTCTCTCCACGTCTTGTTCGCCCAGAACTTGATTTGGGGATGGGATTCAATCCCTAGACCTCCGGATAGCCTGACCTTGGGTTCGGATATCTTGGGCCGCGCCTAATCTCGTACACTTTGCAATGAATTTCTACGGATCAACGGCCATCTAGGACGGAAAGTCGACCATGAAATCATCTGGGCAGTCGGAGATATATGCACATGGCGCGACATCGTGGACGGCGTAGAGAACGGACACTGTGGCCAGGGCTATTGCAAAGAAGAGAGTGCGGACCATGAGCTTCTTGCCCATGCAGTCGTAGATGAGCTCCAGCTTCAACAGTTTCGCAGCCATGGAGGCTGCTAAACTTCTACCACAGTGGTAGTTAACTCGAAGAAAATCAGCAGTATCGCCAAAAAATATATTATGGATCTAAATAAGCAAATTCTGATCTTATGTTGGAGTTTTGATCACCATTTGCAGTCCTGAAAATCATCGAATGCCTATACTTTTGGGGACCAAGAAACATGGTTGAGCCAAGCAATGGACATTTTACCCTTCACACTCAAGCATTAGCATTCACTTGGGAGCATTTTCACTCGACACTTGGTTGCGTATTCATCCTCGGGCAAGCTCTTTGCTATAGTAGTCGGTGGACTTGACGCTTTAGTTTTCTGTGTATGGGACTTGTATGCCCTGGGGGAGAGTCCGGTCTGATCATCAACACTCTGCATCTAGACTGTGTTGTTTCCGTGGATGAGCGCAACATGAGGATGACATTCGAGAGCAGTGTGACCCATAAGGATCTCATTGATGCTGCTACCAACGAAGTTCTTGCATTGCCAGCGTTGTAGGAGTGATATGATAGACAACTGGTTTAAGAGGGAGTCTGTAGCTACACGAATCTCGACAATCTCCTGACTTTCTCAACCGATATCTGATTTGCAGGAGGGCAGGCATTCAAATCCTGCAATTGTTCCCAGCGATTCAATTAAATTTGAGTTGCATGCGGCGGCATGTCAGAGTTATCTCTTCGCCTCCTTCATTCATTAAAATCCAACTCTAAAATGATAAACCCGAATGCAAATCTAAAATGATAAGCCCATCTGAAACAATCTTGGGTCAAATTCGGTGTGCGGAGTCCATGAAAGGGTCGAGTCCATGAGTTCTTGGATCAGATTTTGGAACTGCCAAACAGCCTCCTCAGATGACAATCACGACGTGGCCAAATATTTGTCAATAATATGTACGGATCGACCCATCAACTATACATGTACATTTAATCAACTATATCTGTACATTTAAAGCGCAGTGACAGAAGTCAACAATGATGGTTTTATTGATTTCTGTGTAGATGGTTTTTAAAGTGAAAAAACTAAAAGATGGTTTTAGAAAACCTGTCAACCAGTTGACAGGTTTTCTACAAAACCTCACACTAAATATGCCTTTGGCATAACAAGGAAAATGTCATAGTCTGAACGTGAAGGCAGGTTGGCTTAACTAGCAGTGGACACCTGGGCGATTCCAACGAATCAATGGTGGAGGTGGATAACAGAAAGGGTAAAACGCAGAACCAACTAATTTTGAGATAATGAAACCATCAAAACGCTGGTAAGGATGGACAACTAAGTCCAGGAGGCCACATATTCGTGAAATAAAATGTTGCAGAGTAAAATTCTGGTTGGGCGTTTTCACTGCAAGATCTCGGAAAATTCAAAGGTCGAATTTCGGGTCTCCAAGGACATATTGAATATAGGAACCGAAAGGAAAGAAGGGACTCTTCACGCCCTGAGAACGGAAAACATTTAATCATAGCTGAGAAGGGAAAAACGCAGGCGTTCACCCTCAGAATTGCAGAGACATGGAAGGGTTTTAATCAAAACAAGGGACTGGCCTCCATAAACATGCTCACACAGTTTAACACGAATTTACCAAGAGGAATAAAACTCATGGATTCCATCGGTGGATACAGAGGGTTACCCTCCAGGAGGAAGCGTTGACCTAGGCACACTGCATCTGAGTGAAAAAAAAAGGATAAGGGACTGCGCAGAGGCTCTGGGCGCACTACAAACTTGAGGGTAAAAACAAAATCAAGGGAGTTGCGTAGAGGCTCTGGGTGCACTACCATCTTGCGGGTTAAAATGAATTTCAAGAGGCTACGCAGAGAAAATAAATAAAATACAGGTAATTAAATTCACAATGGACATTTTTATGGCTGCACTACATGAATAAATAAAATACAGATAAATAGATCCAATATGGAAATTTTTATTGTTGTGCTACAGGAATAAATAAAATACAGGTAAATGAATTCAAAATGGACATTTTTATTCCAGCGCTACAGGAATAAATAAAATACAGGTAAATATATTCAAAATGGACATTTTTATCGCTGCCCTACAGGAATAAATAAAATACAAGTAAATACATCCAGACATTTTTATTGCTGCGCTACAGGAATAAATAAAATACAGGTAAATAAATCCAAAATGGACATTTTTATTGCAGTGCTACAGGAAACAATTTTATGTAAATAAAAACTATTCTAGGCAATTCTTTATGCAACAGAGACAATAAACTATACATAGGTAAAAACTCTCATGGGAGAATCATGAAGCCATACAATTAAAAGAACACAGATCATACATATCATAATCTTATTAAACAACATATATACTGGCGTTCAAGGCCGTAGCAAACGAAGATGAGAATGATCTTCAATTTGAACCCAAGATTACACCCTTAACACAACCCAAGTATACAAAACAAGTGAATGTTGAAATAAATACCATACAAGTATAATCTCAATCTTAATGCAATTAACAACTTTACCCGGAACACCGTGACCGACGTTGACGAATCCGAAGTGGTTGTCCTGCGCTTGTTCTCTGTTCAGATCTTGCTCGTTAACCGTTGAGACCTCACCGGTACCTCCTAGCCAAAGCTATGGGTATTTTTCTTCTCCTGAGCCCCCCCGAGCCGCAAAGGGGCCACGCACACAAACCAGAGAAAATTCAGACTTGAAACATTATTATTTTCCATTCACCATCTATGAGAGTTTATTGCACATTCCTAGCCAAATTTTGGGTTAGAGCACACAATGAGACAAACGACCCTCCCAAGCCCAATCCCACAAACCTGTTTACGCCATGTCATTTCCATGCCATTTCCATGCCTTGCCATACCATGTCATTGTCATGCCTTTCCAAGCCATGCCATTGCCATGCAATTCCATTGCAATGTCATTTACATTCCTTCCCATCGCATGTCATTGCCATGCCTTGCCAAGCCATGCCATGCCATGCAATTTCCATTGACATTTCCATGCCATGCCATTTCCATGCCATGCCATTTCCATGCCTTTCCATGCCTTTTGTTAAGTTTTTACTGTTGTTATTAGGTTATTTCCAAATTACATGAGAATTTAAAGCATTTCCAAAACAACAACATAAAGAGGATCACTGAAAGAAACACAATCACAAGGTACACAACAATTTATCTTGGGAAACCCTCATGGGGGACAAAACCCAACAAAAAATTCCTCAAAATAGATTGCCAATACAATGCCGAGACTAAAACCAAAACACCAATAATAAACTAAGACTGAGCATGCCCCTCTCTTCTCATTCCTCCTGCAACTACCTTCAAGATATGCGCACTAGATGAGTGATTTTGTGATTGAACAAGTGAGGCACCATCCTCACATATAAATACTAGTTGAGGAGGTGCTAGGGTTATGTCTCTTCACTTAGTAGGGACGACTTATTCTAGAAGTGGTTAAAACCACTTTATAAACACTAGGGGTCAAATTTACAAATACCACCATATAAATATGGTTTGACCAATCCAAAAAAGGGGATTTGTTCTTATACAAGACCCGACATGATCAATCCACAAAAGGGGATTTGATATATAAGATAATAACTCAAATATAATCAAAATATTCTTCGAAGTTACAATATTTTAACACTCCCCCTTAACGAGAAGGATATTCTATTGACATGAACCAACACAACATCATCAAGGGAAGGAGAGGGCAACATCATCATCAGCGTCTTGAACACTAACTGGCACATATACAAATCATCAGAAGTTTTTCTCATAATCAATATCATCACCGCTCATAGCATGGAGCTAGAGTAACACCATCGTCATCATCAACATGACGTTGAAACTTCAACATCAATAGAATGAAGCTAAAAAACCAACACCATCAACAACACGAAGCTGGTATAACAACATCATCAACAACACGTGGTTGAAACAACATCATCAACAACATGAGGTTGGTACAACATCATCAATAGTATGAGGTTGGTACAACATCATCAACAACACGAGGTTGGTACAACATCATAAACATATGGCAACAGAATGAGGCAGGTGCATCAACAAAAAAAATTTGTGGTACTCGGACAGACCATCCTTACCGGACCTTCATGATCTTTCCAAGAATCATAAGATTCCCTAGGATATAAAATCCTAACAGAGATACCACTATTGACCACAACTGGCATATACATGTATAGGTACTCTGACAGACTGTCCTTACCGGATCTTCAAGATCTATCCAAGGATGATCAATCCCCTAGGATATAAAATTCTAACGGAGCTACCCGTTGTTGGTCAGGATACCATAGTATCATCATCATCACTCCCCCTTTTGAGGGAGGTGCTTTATGAAAACACCAATCTTGTCTCAAAAGTACTCAAACTTCACAGGAGATAGAGGCTTTGTCAACACATATGCAACTTGCTCATCTGTGCCAACATATTGGAGCTTTACAACTCCCCTCTTCACCATATCATGAATGTAGTGATACCGGATCTCTATGTGTTTTGACTTATCATGGAACATTGGGTTCTCCATCATATTTATACAACTCTAGTTATCACATAGAATCACGGTGGCTTCCATCCCCAGATCGAACAGACCTGTCAACAACTTCTGAAGTCATATGGCTTCACAACTGGCAGAACATGCTTCAATGTATTCCTCTTCTGCCATGTCGAGAGAAATATTGGATTGCTTCCTACTTGTCCATGAAGTCATGGCTGAACCCAAACTGAAATAACATCATGAAGTGTTCTTTCTATCCGAGACACTTCCAACCCAATCCAAATCAATATAAACATACAGTTTTAAGTCATGATCTACAGTATAACAAAGATCATAATCCAACGTACCCTTAAGGTATCTCATCACATGCTTTACAGCTACTACATGAACACATCTAGGCTCCAATAGATACTGACTCAAGGTGTTCACAAAAAATCATATATCTGGCCTAGTATTTGTTAGATACATAAACGATCCAATAATATATCTATATAGAGTAGCATCAACCAACTCTAATGAAGTATCGACCAGGAGCTTCAATTTTTTTTCCATGGGTGTGTTCATGGATTTACATTCCAACATGTCAAACCTCTTCAATATTTCAACTTCATACTTCCCTTTGTTAAGGAAGATCTTATATGGGCTATACCAAACTTTCGGACCTAAGAAATAATGCATCAGGTCTAGGTCTTTCATCTCAAACTCTATAGCGAGCTTCTTCTTGCAATCTATGATGAGATTTTATTCTCCTATCAAGAATAAATCATCCACATATAGTAGAAATATAACTAGCTCATCATTCATAACCTTGAAGTAAATGTTAGAATCAAATTTACTCTTGGTAAATCCCAAGCTTATTAGGAAACTATCAATTCTTCCATACCAATATCTAGGAGATTTCTTCAACCTATATAGATCTTTCTTCAACCTATAGACTTGAGTCTTTCCATCTTCAAATTCAAACCCTTGTGGTTGTTCTATACACATTTCTTCTTCAATAACACCATTTACTAAGGTTGTTTTCACATCCATCTGGTGTAACTTCCACTTCATTTTATCTGCAAGAGCTATGATGGTTATGGTAGAAATGTATCTAGCTACAGGACAAAATGTTTCTTCATAGTCAATAACTTCCTTTTGAGAAAAACCAAGAGCCACAAATATTTCTTCATGTTTTTCAATACTTCCGCCTGCTGCATGTTTTATTTTGTATATCCACTTGGAAGATACCACATATTTGTTCTTTGTTCTGGGAACTACTTCCCATACATAATTCTTTATAATGGATTAGTATTCTTCTGTCATGGAATCCATACATTCTTTCTTCTGAACGACTTCTTCAAAGCAAGTAGGTTCCTTTTCTATGAGATACACATCAAGGCCATATAGCTAGAGAATGGATTAGGTTTCTTTCTTTGTCTCATGGTTCCTTTTGTGGCACCATACTTCTTTGCATATTGAATAAGTTCTCTCTCCCAAGTTGGTTTTCTCTTGTGAGAAATCATCATATGGGGAGGTTCTTGAGATTCTATCATATCATGATCTTCTGGAATCTCATAATCAAGGGTAATTGTAACTTCCTTCATGGGTTCTGCAACTCTAAGGAGCTACAGGTTCCTCTTCATATACTTCTTCAAGTTGGCATTTCCTTGATCTCTTGAGTGTTGCATCTTCATCAATGGTTACATCTCTGTTGATCTCAATATGATGGTAACCTGCTATGTAAATTATAAAGTCCTTAGAGACCTCACAGTATCCAACAAATATTCCCTTCTTTCTTGAAGGATCCAACTTAGTTCTCTTTTCTTTTGGAATGTGTACAAATACTGGACAACCAAATATTTTGAGATGGATTGCTTATGGCTTCTTTCTAGTGAATGGTTCTTTGGGAGTTTTGAATCCAAGTGCACTATGGGATAATCTGTTTTGGACATATATTGTTTTTCTTTTTGCTTCATCCCATAAGTGCATTGGAAGATCTTAATCGTGAATCATAATATTTAATGCTTCCATAATTGTTCTATTCTTTCTTTCTGCTACACCATTTTGTTGAGGATTATAGGGAGTGGTGAGCTCCCTCTTGATCCCGACATCTCTGCAAAATCTTACAAATTCATTTTAAGTTTACTCTCCTCCGTTGTTTGACCTGAGTATCTTGATTTTCCTTTAGGAGAGGTTTTCTACCAAGGCTTTGAATTCCTTTAACTTTCCAAGTACTTCATCTTTTGATTTCAAGAAATAAACCCAAGTCTTACGAGATTAATTATCAATAAAGGATACATAGTATACATACCCACTAGAGAGGTTGATGGCATTGGACTACATACATCTAAGTGGATACGTTCCAATATTCATTCTAGTATCGCTCTTTGGGAAAGGATTCTTTATGTTATTTCCTTGTGCACATCCCTTGCATACACCTTCATAATCAACCTATAATTCTGGTAAACTTGTAACTACCTTTCTTATATATGGTAAGGATTTGTAGTTTATGTGAGCTAGTCTTCTATGCCAAAGTTCATAAGGACTTTCAGTAGAGTGAGTCAAGGATATATCTGAGTGGCCTTTTAACTTGTACAAACCACCTTCTTCTGTTCCAAAAATAACTACATCTTTTATATTTTTTCCTTTAGGCCACATAAGAAATTCACCATCTATGAATGCAATCCTGAAACATTTCGTATCTAAGGATGAAATAGAAAGTAAGTTCTTTGTCAAACCTGGTACATAGAGTACATCTTTCATTCTCATCATAGTTCTTGAATCAAGTTTGTAAGTGGATTCTCCCATTCCTTTGATAGGGTACTGATAATCATCTCCAAGTGAAACTTTTTGGGGAAAGTTCTTTTCTGTAATACTAGAGAGAATGTATTTATGACCTTTCATGTGCTTAGAGGCACCGCTATCTATGAGCCAAGTATCCTCTCGAGGTGTCATGGATCCTAAGAGGGCAGAAAACAAAACATAATCTTCAATCTCTTCTTTAGTCAACTTCTTGGGTGGATCATCATCTTCAGCTACATGGGCATGATGTCTTTTGTTATTTCTCTTCTTGTATTCTTCTCTTCTGGAAGGACAGTTCTTAGAAATGTGTCCCATCTTATCATAATGATAACATTGATAAGAGGAGAAATCTTTTCCCTTTCTTTGACCCTTATGATATTTCTGGAATCTCTTTGGAGGGTGAGATTCTTTATAAAAGTGAGTCTCCTTTTGAAAATGAGACTTTTTCATTCCACCTTTTTCATGAGAAACTAGGGATGGATCTTCATATATTAATAGGATGGCTTCTCGGTTGGTCGTTCTTGCTTCTTCTGGAACACATTCTTCCCATAAACTATCAAATTGGAGTTTCTCTTTTCTTGCAAAAATAGTTTGGATGAAGGCATCCCAAGGTCTTGTGAGACCATTAAGGGTTGTCATTATGAGTTCATATTCATCTAATTTGTCTCCAATTTCCTCTAACTGTTCCTTGAATTGAGAATCCCTAGATAAATAGTCTTGGATTGTTTCTTCTTCCTGCATCTTTGTATTCTTGAGTTGGGTTCTCAAGTTCATCTTCTAGTTGATGTTCTTTCCTTCATACATTATGGTTAGGGAATCAAACATATCTTTTGGAGTATTATTAGAATACACTTAAGGAATCAAGTGGTATTTAATGGAATCTACAATTATTCTTTTGGACATAATCATATCCTTCTTGTACTTCTCTTTGGATGCATTTTCTTTGGGTTCCGGTACATTTTATTTTATGAATTTTGCAATTTCACTCTCTTCAAGAATGATTCCAATTATGTATTTCCAGACACAAAAATTTTCCACATCTTATAACTTGTCAACAAGCTTAGTGTTTGCAGACATCTTGACCTAGAGCTAAGAAAATGACCAAAAATTGAAACTGAGCTTACCAAGAGATGCATTGGGTTGAGGCGAGTTTGTTGGAGCTAATTGTTTAATAAAAATCCAAGTTTTACCCCTTGAAACTTGACGTGCACAATTCTGGATTGGTACTTCTGGTACTGGTTCTCGTTTTTTGGTTTTTTGATTTTTTGGTACCAGTCAAAACTAAGGTTCGACTTTCTGGAGAAAATGACCACTAAAAAGTTCACTCAATCTGTCAAAAGATGCACTAGGGAAGGGAACACTTTCCAAGATAATTTTAGGTCAAAAAATCCTCTTTAGTAGAAAGCCCTAATTTTCTTGTATGGCAACAATGACGTTTAGATATCTGGTGAAACATGCTCTATTCAGTCAAGATTTGATACCATGTTAAGTTTTTACTATAATTATTAGGTTATTTCCAAATTGCATGAGCATTCAATGCATTTCCAAAACAAAATCACAAAGAGGATCAATTTAAGAATTACAATCACAAGGTACACAACATTTTATCCTGGGAAACCCTCATGGGGGAGAAGACCCAACAATAACTTCCTCAATAATAGATTGCCAATACAATGCCAAGACTAAGACCAAAAAACCAAGAATAAACTAAGATTGAGCATGTGCCTCTCTTCTCCTTCCTCCTGCAACTTACTTCAAGATATCCGCACTAGATGAGTGAGTGTGTGATTGAATAAGTGAGGCACCATCCTCACATATAAATAATAGTTGAGGAGGTGCCAGGGTTATGTCTCTTCACTTAGTTGAGGAGGCGCCAGGGTTATATAAAACCACTTTATAAACACTAGGGGCAGACTTTACAAATACCACCATTTAAATATGGTTTGACCAATCAACAAAAAGGGATTTGATCTTATACAAGACTTGGCATGATCAATACGCAAAAGAGGATTTTATCTATAAGATAATAACTCAAATATAATTAGAATATTCTTCAAAGTTACAATATTTCAACACCTTTCCATGCCATTTCCATGTCTTTCCATGCCATGCCATGCCATTTTCATGCCAATGTTATGCCTTGTCAAGCCATGCCATGGCATGCCATTTCCATGCCTTTCCAAGCCATTTGATACCATGCCATTTTCATGTAGTTTCCCATTTTAACCTATACAACAATAAATATAACTTTCCATAACATTATGCAAGGAAAACATCAAATCAAAATGTGGATTGCAATGAAACAAGAGTAACAAAAAAAAAAACCTTTCTCATCACAAGAAATAAAAAACATTTGTTTCTAGGGAAATATGACTTAAATTTATATCACAAAGTTATTTTCCATCCAATGAAGTGTCTAGGACATTTTAAGTGTAGGTGAAAAAGTTTGCATACCTTAACAAGCCATGCCATGCCTTGCCTTGCCTTGCCTTGAGTTGCCATGCCATGCCTTGCCTTGCCTTGCCTTGAGTTTCCATGCCATGCCATGACATGTTGTTCCTTGTCTTTTCAAGCCATTCCATGACTTGCCATGCCATTGCATGCCTTGCCTTGTCATGCCATGCCTTACCTTGCCATGACATGTCATGCCATGCCTTGCCTTGCCATGTCTTTCCTTTCCTTTTCGTGCCTTGACTTTCCATGTCATGCCTTTTCTTTCCATTGCATGCCTTACCTTTCCATGACATGTCATGTCATGCCATGCCTTTCCAAGCCATTCCATGTTGTGCCTTACCTTGCCATGACATGTCATTGCATGCCTTTCCTTTCCTTTCCATGCCATTCCATCACATTCCATTCATTTCCATGACATGCCTTGCCTTGCCATGCCATGTCATACATTTCCTTTCCATTCCATGCCTTGCCTTGCCATGCCATGCCATGCCATGCCTTACCTTTCCTTGCCTTGCCTTTCCATGCCTCACCAAGACAATAAATGATATTAACTAAGTTACAACAAGACAAATATAATAGTCCTTAAAACAAGTAATCATTAAATGAAAGGGGGCTAAAAATTTAAGCCTAAACTAGGGTTTAGATAACAAATTCTTGCTGAAATGCAAGATGACACATAACTATCCTAGAATACTCAAGACATCAAGCCCTAAATGGTTGAAAAATATGACAAAAATGTAATAAAAGGTGTTAATATGTATTCTAAGGGTGAAATATGACAACTAAACCATATATGTCAAGGTAACAAGACTGGAAATCAATGATAAGTCCTAATCTAACCACAAAATTGAGGGTTCCAAGACAAGGTTAATTCAAGAAGAATACAAGATAACATGCAATATCACCACTTTGATAAAATATTTTTTTAATACGTTCAAGAAATAATCAACAACGACTTAGAAAGATCACTTACTAGGTCAAACATTGATCATCCATGAATTCCTAACCATAAAATCATCCACAAAGATTGAAACACAGACCTAGACCTTGCCTTTCCTTTCCATGCCATGCCATGCCATGCCTTCCCTTTCCATGTCATTCCTTGTCTTTCCTTCACTTTCCATGCCTTGACATGTCATGCCTTGTCTTGTATTGCCTTACCATGCCATGCTTTACATTGTCATGTCATGTCGTGCCTTATCATGCCATGTCTTTCATTGCCTTTCATTTCCATGCCATGCCATGCCTTGACTTGCCTTGCCTTTCCATGCAATGTCTTGCCTTTCCTTGCCAATGAATGGAAAGGAAAGGGAAGGCATGGCAAGGAAAAGCAACGCATGGCATGGCATGACAAGGTAAGGAAATGCATGGCATGGAAAGGCAAGGCATTGAATGAAAATTAATGGCAAGAAAAGTGAGGGAAAGTTCAAGACATTCCTTTCCTTTCCTTTCCAAGCCATGCCTTGCCTTTCCATGCCATGACATGCCATGCCTTGCCTTTCCATGCCTTTCCTTCTCATTTCCTTTCCTTCAATTTTCATGCCATGCCATGCATGCCTTGCCTTTCCTTTCCTTTCCATTCCATGTCATGCCTTTCCTTTCCTTGCCAATCCATGCCTTGCCTTTCCATACCATGCCATGCCATGGCTTGGTAAGGAAAGACATGGCATGGCATGGAAAGGTAAGGCGTGGCTTGGCAAGGCAAGGCAAGGCAATACATGTCATGGAAAGACATGGCATGGGATGGCAAGGAAATGCAATGCATGGCATGCCTTTCCAAGGCATGACAAGGAAAGGGAATGCATGGCAAGGCATGACATGGCATGGCATGGAAAGTGAAGGAAAGGAAAGGTATGACAAGGCAAGGAAAGGAATGACATGTCAAGGAAATGCATGCCATGGAAAATCAAGACAAGGCATGGAAAGGTAAGGCATGGTATGGCATGGCATGTGAAGAAATGGCAAGGAAAGGCATGCAATGTCATGGCATGGAAAGGCATGACATGGCTTGGAAAGGCAAGGCACGACATGGCATGGCATGGCATGGCTACTCAAGGCAATGCAAAGCATGGCATGGAATGACATGGCGAGGCAAGGCATGCAATGTAATGGAATGAAAAGTGAAGGAAAGGCTTGGTAAGGCAAGGCATGGCATGCCATACACAATTCTTGTCCAGAAACACTCTCAATAGAACCCCAACTTTCTCAATGTACAACTATCATACACTTAGTGTCTATATTAGATCATATAATGTTTTTCATAGTTTACATATTATATCATTTTTTCTAACTTGTGTAAATCTTTGTAGTCACTTTATATAAATTTCTCCATCAATCCACCCATTTAATAATAAAAAAATTAAATCCATATAGTGCATTGTACATCCAAATGGTGGTGCAATAGAAAAAAAAAACATCGATCCACCCATTTAATAAAATGTTCTTTAAATCCATACGATGGATTGTCCATCCAAATGATGGTGCAATTGCTAAGAAAATCAATATAGTGTTTATCTTGAATATTAATGTGAAAATTTCATCATATACTATCTCTTCTTATGCATATCCCCGAACCATTAATCTTCCCTTATTCATTTTCCACTCAACTATTACTTATCTTATATACCCACATGTCAAGATAACTACTAGTACTCAACTATCACTTATCTTATATACCCTCTTTGTGATGTGGATAAAAACTTGTTTCCAGAAAAATAAGATCAGAGGCATATGCAACAACACACTGATGTAAATCCTGATTATGTGAGAGTTTTCCTCTAGTCCTCTTCTACATGGGGACTTCGTTTTCAGGTAAGAATACAAGAGGCCATTTACTTTTGGCGCCAAGCAACCTTTGGATAAATGATTCAATTTGTATAATATTTATGTCAAGTCAAATCTGGTCGCATCTCCTGCAATATTTATTATTATTACTTTTCATACAGACGAAATGAGAGAAACTTGATTCAATAGCTCTGAGACATTGCTAATAATTCTTCACCCGAGAAAATCATTCACTTGTCTATGTACTTCTTGATCACGTGGCATACTAGTCATTTGTAAGAAAGTTTTTATGTGATGCAGCTGAAATCTTTGCATTTATAAGCCGCCCTCCATTAACCTGTTCATTTCCATAACCAATATTTGCATTTATGACCCACCATCCATTCCACAATAACGGTTTCATTTCCAAAACCAATTGCATCATTGTAAAATGCAATCAAATAATTTAAAAAGATAAAAAAAATCTATTTATAATGTTTTTCCTTATAAAAACTTCATAAATGTTTGGTCAACCGTTGATTAATATGCCCGTGTATAATAAGGGCTCAACACAGTGCATATTGATATTGAACTGGGGCCATTTGAACCATTCCAACCATTTTGGTTATTAAAATAAAAAGTGGGAAGTCCTCGAACTCGGGCCATTTGAACCATTCGAACTAATATTGTTATTAAAATATAAAATAAGAAGTATAGGTTGGTTTGGTTATTTTGACATTTCAAATTTCAAGGGAAGATACACATTCATGTTGATCAGTAACCCCCTCATGTTGATCAATAAACCCCATAAGAAGGCACACTCATGTTGATGAGTAACCCGCTCATGCTAATTGATAACCACTAGTAACTGAAACAACCCCCCTTCAATCGCATTGTTCATCACTGTCAACAGATTTATCTCTCCATCGTTTTCCAAGGACAATTTGAGTTGGTTCTTAGAGAAACCAATCACCATTGCAACACCCTTTTCCTCCTCCAAAATCGGTGTTCTCTTCGAATCTCTCATGTTCCAAGACACGATCCTAGGAGGCATTCCATATCCCGCATCTTTTAACTTTTTCTTGATCACCATGTAATATGTTTTCCATGTATTTGTTGTAGCCTTGTCGAATTCCATATCATTGAATACCAATAGTTGCTTTATCACTTTATTTGGTTGTAGGTTGCATTTCGCTACCATATTCAATATCACATCAAACACCTTTTGGAAATTAGTATTCATTCCCCAATCCATTCCTTTTGTGAATGCATACTTTTGCACAAGCGAATCCCCGGTCACCAATTGCAGTTGAGGATTTTTGTTGAAGGTCATAACATGGCCTTTCCATGGCTCCTCACTCATCTCTGAGACCAACAATCTAGCGCTATGAAGACATCCATGGGAGTTCCCTGCATGTTTCCTGAAACATCACAGACATCCAAGGTGTTTGAAACATTTCCTTCTTTCTTCATGTCTTCCACCATTCGCTTCCACTGCAATTCTGCAATTAATGCTAGTTCATAATATTTTGAATGAAGCTCTTTCTTAATAATTTCATGGGGAAGCAGAGTTCTGACCTTTATTTTCTTCCTTCCCTCTTTCACCTCCTTCAAATAGAGCTTGAATATGGAGGCATCATGCTTCATAAACATGTCCTTGTAATTTTTCATGGCGACAGAGGCCACTCTTTCATAAGGTAGTTCGCCCCACAAATTGGAACCTATGTACACCTCGAGAAATTGGAGAGCCTTCCGGAGTGGAATCAAGACCTCTTTCTTGAGCTTGTCGTGCGCTCTGAAAACATAATTTTCATATTCTTCAGTATTGAAGTCGTGGTGGAGAAAGAGCCTGCATGCAATGTTTTCATAGATTAGAGTGGAATGATCGTATGAGGAATATAAGGAAGGGCACCACTTTGTGGCTAGGCTTATGTATGTCCGTTTTTGCAACATAAAGTCGGAAATAGTAATTACAAGTGGGTGAGCTCACATCTCCATCGATTTGTCAGTGAGTGAATTTTCCAGTCAGTCTGTTTGTCTGTCAGTCTGCAAATGCAAAGTCACATGTTTACTCAAATTCAGTCTAAGTCAGTCGACAATCATGGGAGTTATAAATGGATCCATTCTTTATCTTTCTTGATTTCAATTAATTAGTTGAGATTCAGTGGTATTAATGGTCGTCTTTAATGTTGAGTCAGTCTTACTTCTACAGGAAGTCTTAGTCATAGCTCATATAAGTTTGTCTCTTTAGTTATTCGAAAGTAGATGCAGAGAGGTAGAGAGAACAGATTCATGAAGGAGAAACAACAACAACTAAGGAGTCAAATAAATCTGAGAGCACAAGCTCTATTTCTATGAAGTAAACAGAAGAAAACATTTGAGCCAAAGATTATCTTAGTTATTGTATTTTGTATTCGCGCGCTGCACCAAAGTTATTAATATCAAGTATTTTGTGTGTTGAAAAATTTCTTGTGTATTTTTTATTTTATGTGATAAGCATAGCACTGTGTCATTCTGCATCCATAAATCATTCTATTAAGTGTTTTAATCACAACATGCAGTAAATCCACTAGGTTGTCTATCGAACGATAAGCTTTGAGTGTTCAACAATAAAGTTTGTGGTGCGCATTATTTTGTCACTGCGTTGCACACAATTTCCTTGTGCATTGTTGATCCAAGATCTGGTATCAAAGCAGGTTGATTAAAAACAAGTTTGAGCAAGAGAAGGTTCTATCAGAGAAGCAACTCTATTGGAAAGTGAAATATGCCTTCTACCTCAAATCTGCAACCTCCTACTTTTACATTATGAGATGTGGTCCTTGACCATGAAGGAATTGTTACAAGGTCAAGATGTATGGGAGATTGTTGAAAATGGTTATGTGGAACCAATAGATCAGACAACATACAATGTCGTCACACAAGTTGAGAAGGATGTCTTGAAATATCAAAGAAAAAAGGATGGAAAGGAGATGTTTTACATACATCAAGCCATGCATGAGAGCAGAATCCCAAAAGTTGCATCAACAAAGCAAGCCAAGGAGGCATGGGACATATTACAAACCTCTTATCAAGATATGGACAAATTCAAGACTTCAAAACTAAAAATTCTTAGAAGATATTTTGAAACTATGTCAATGAAATATACAGATTCAGTAGATTCATTTTATACCCGTGTCATTATAGAATTACCACCAAGCAAAATGATTCAATTAACATTTATTGATGATTTCTCAAGAAAGACATGGATTTATTTTCTAAAGCATAAATCGGATGCATTGGGTTTTTTTCAGCAGTTTAAATCACGTGTGGAGAAACTTAGTGGTTATTACAACAACTGTCTAAGAACTGACAAAGGAGGAGAATACATTTCAAGAGAATTTTAGAACTTTTGTAAATATCATGGCATCTACAAGTAATTCACCGCCCGATATACACCACAACAGAATGGTGTCGAATAAAGAGAGAATACAACCATCATAGAAATGGCGCGTAGTATGTTGGTAGCCAAACATTTTTCAAATGAGTATTGTGTTGAGGCAATAGCAACTGCAGTATACATCATGAACATATGTCCGACAAAGGGTGTGAAGAATAGAGTTCCTCAAGAATCCTAGACAGGATTAAAGAATAATGTGGCGCACTTAAAAAAAAAATGTTGTGTCACATATGCACATGTTCCAGATGAGCCGAGAAATAAGCTAGACAACAAAGGACAAAAATGTATATTTGTTGGGTATTCTGAAGACACAAAAACATACAAGTTGTATGACCCTGTCACAAGAAAAGTCATAATTAGCCGCGATGTTCAGTTCGTGGAGAATGAATCATGGGATGGAAGCATAGAAAAGAAAATCAAAATTATTGATGCAATGGAGCATGACGACACAGAAGATGAAATGGTTCAAACACCATGTACAAATCAGTGTGTAGTCCCTTCTACACCTGGTACTGTGACACAAATCATAACGCATAATACTCCAGTAAGAATAGTAGGTGTGCAGTCTACACCTAGAGCACGACAAACACCAACAAGTAGTCCGAGTAGTTCTACATCTCCAGATCCAACATTAGAAAGTTTGTTACCAAGAAAGACAAGAAGTTTGTGCAACATCTATAATGAAGATGCAACAAATTCATTTTCAGTTTTTGCTTTGTTTTCACAAATAGATGATCCATTAACTTTTGAAGAAGTTGTCAAAGATGATGTATGGGCACAAGCCATGGATGAAGAAACCAGATGCATAGAGAACAATCAGACATGGAAATTGGTAGATGTACCTGAAGATAAGGATTTGATAAGTGTCAAGTGGATTTATAAAACCAAGCAAGATGCAGATGGAAATGTACAAAAGTACAACGCAAGGTTAATTGCAAGAGGTTTTACACAACAACCTGGAATTGATTTCAATGAAGCATTTGCATCAGTTGTGCGCATGGACACAGTCAGAACTGTGTTATCCATTGCCACACAATACACATGGTCGGTTTATCAGATGGATGTAAAGTCATCTTTTTTTAATGGAAACTTAGAAGAAGAAGTGTATGTGGAATAGCCACAAGGTTATGAGGTTCCAGGAAAAGAAAACAAAGTGTACATATTGAAGAAATCACTATATGGGTTAAAGCAAGCTCCCATAGCTTGGTACAGTTGAATAGATTTGTATCTCACATAGAATGGATTTCAGAGAAGTGAATGTGAGCCAACACTATACATCAAAGAAAATCAACAAGGTAACATGTTAAATGTTTGTTTATGTGTGGATGATTTGATATTTACAGGTGATTTTGGTATAGAAGAATTTAAGTCAGTCATGAAGGATGAATTTGAAATGACTGATTTGAGGCTAATGAGATATTTTCTGGGAATATAAGTTTACCAGTCCAAAACTAATATATTTATCTCACAGTCTAAGTATGAGCATGAAATTCTGAAAATATTCAATATAATAAATTCAAAAGAAACTCCAACACTTGTCATAATAGGATTGAAGTTAAGCAAGGAAGATAAAGGGTCCAAAGTGGATCCCACACTGTTTAAAAGATTGGTAGGAAGTATTGTGTATCTAACAATAACAAGACCTGATATTATGTATGGAGTGAGTCTAATCTCAAGGTTCATGGAAACTCCAAAAGAATCACATTGGAAGGTAGGAAAGGGGATATTGAGATATGTGAATGGAACAAAAGATTTTGGCATTAGATATTCTACTTCAGAAGATTCCAGAATTATTGGATACACTGACAGTGATTGTGGAGGAAACATAGATGACAGGAAAAGTACCTCTGGGTACACATTTCATTTTGGAAAAGGTATGGTATCATGGGCATCAAGGAAGCAAACCATAGCGACTATTTATTCAGCAGAAGCAAAGTACGTCGCAGCTACAAGCGCAACTTGTCAAGCAGTTTGGATGAGAATAATGTTAAAATATTTGTTGCAGGAACAACAGGAATCAACTACAATATTTTTTTACAACAATTCAGCCATCATGTTATCAAAGAATCATGTGTTTCACAAGAAAACTAAGCACATTGATACAAGGTATCGTTTTATCAGAGAATTGGTGAATAACAAAGATATCTATTTAGAGTTTTACAGGTCAAAAGAACAAGTCACAGACATTTTCACAAACGCTTTAGCAAGAGATACATTTTAGCATATGCGCAGTAACAAATGAGTGACAATAAAATGTAAACTCAATTTTTGATGTAATTTTCTTTTGTAATCCCACCTACTTATAATTAAGGGGGAGTGTTGGAAATAGTAATTACAAGTTGGTGAGTTCACGTCTCTGACGATTTTTCAGTCAGTCAATTTGTCAGTAGTTTTGTCAATTAGTCAAATTGTCAGTCAGTCAGTTCGTCTATCAGTATGCAAATGCAAAGTCGCACGTTTACTCAAATTCAGTCTAAGTCAGTTAGCAAGCAGGGGAGTTATAAATGGAGCCAATCTTTATCTTTCTCGAGCTCAATTAAGTAGTTGAGAGTCAGTCGTATTAATGGTCGTCTTTAATGTTGAGTCAGTCTTACTTCTACATGAAGTCTTCGTAGCTCATATAAGTCTAGTCTTTAGTTAGTCGAAAGTAGATGAAAAGAGGTAGAGAGAACAGAGTCTTGAAGGAGAAACAAAAACAACTAAGAAGTCAAAGCAATCTAAGAGCACAAGCTCCGTGTCTGTGAAGTCAGCAGAAGAATTCATTTGAGCCAAAGATCATCTTAGTTATTGTATTTTGTATTCACACGCTGCACCAAAGTTAATAATATCAAGTATTTTGTGTGTTGACAAATTTCCTATGTATTTTTGAGTTTATGTGCTAAGCATAGCACTGTGTTATTCTGCATCCATAAATGATTCTATTTAGTGTTTTAATCACACACAGTAAATCCACTAGGTTGTCCATTGTGCATAGTTTCCCTAGGCAATGTTGATACAAGACTTTAGAGCCTCCAAGTCTTTAGATAAGAAATCAGTGAAAAACTGGGCAATTTGATCATGCAATGCTCTATAATGGGGATCTTCTAAGTAGCGTTTTAGAGCTCTGTTGGCCGCTTCTAGTGGATTTTGTTTTGAAGTCAGTCTAGCCTTCTCGTTGTCGAGTTTCCCTTTCAATAAATCTGTTGCAATTCATTCTTCTTGTGGCTTAAGAATGCCAAGATTATGGGCTTCTCTTACAACAGTACCCTTCCGAATTAAATAACCCGACAGACCTCCTTTGGGAATAATCCCTTTGGCCTTTTTCTTTGCACACCGGATTTTTTCCTTGTGACTAGTTTTTTCGACCTTCCATTTCTCTGTGGCTTCTGATCCCTGTAGCACTCAAATAATTATCTCGAGAAGGTATTTAAAATAACCGGATTCAGCAAAGGTGGTCACATTGGCAGCAAGAGTGTTGGCGTGATGGGAATGGATCCAACAGGCGGCCGCGTAAAATCCCACTCGATCTGATTTTCCCGTTCCTCGTACGCCTCTCAGTTGACAAATGAGCTTTAAAGCGGTGAGCGAATCCCAGTTCCATGCGGCCTCCAACAGTTGAATGACCCTCTCGGAGGGTGTATCGGGCACAACATGGAAGAAAAAATCCAGCAAGGGATTGCCAGATGTTAGAAAGGTCAGAGAACGATTCTCGGTGAGTCCCATGTGAAGACTCTCACTTGTTTGTAATTCCTGCATACCATTTCTCAACATATCAAGAAATTCATCTCTGGTGGTATAAGGATTTTTGGCCTCATCTTGGGACCGACGATCTGCCAAAGGAATGTAATTGTGAAGCTCTGGAGGACCAACGAGAAGGGCAGTTCCAACAACAACAGCAGACGCCATGGGAATTTTAACAATGATGGACGATGAGGCGATGGGAATATACTGTGTGTGGAGTATGCAGGTGCAATGAAGAGAATGGGTTGGAGTATAGTCTGTATTTATAGTTTGTGTTTCAACCCACAAAACTCGGTGAGGGAGAAACCTAGATACACGTTCAATGCAGAAATTCTTTTCCAGAAATTCTATTATCAAACTATGATTTAAACCATATTTAACATATTTAACTTATCGATTTGGATAAATATGGTCTAAATCTTGTGGTGGATTGGCGGTCCTGGTCTTTTGTATTTCCTCACCATTATCTATATCTCTATTATGACAATTGCTCTGCATGGCAATCCTCCTCTATAATTAGTGACATCTTTTGCAAGTCCTGGCAACCTCTTTTGTTAGAAATAGTTTAGTTTATTATGAAAGCATTGTATTTTCTCACTGTTATCTATTGTGTTTATATCATCATTTGTTTATATGCATGGCAATTTTCCTCACTTTTGTAGGTCGTGGCAGCTTCTTTTATTTATTATAGATAGTTTATTATGAAATCATTAATTTTAATACAGTTTCTTTTACAAAATATATAAAACACCACATCTATATGCAATTTTATTAACAAGTGTTGCATGGCGGCGTAGTCCCTGCCAGGCTGGAATGCTGGAATGAGAGTAAATGTGTGGGTTGCAAGTTGCAGTACATGTGGTATCCATGCAGAATTTAGTATTCCCAAATTAGTTTTATTTGAAATTTATCAAAAATTATTAATGTCTAGTACATCAACGAAGGTTCCTAGTATCTAAGTTTGATAGTACATGAAATATTTAATACATAACTCATGTAACCCAACAATTACAGAGTCGCGGGTTGACGGAGTCCCGGGTTCACATTTTTCATTTTTCATGTCCAACCTGTTCCGTGATATACATTTTGCACCCAACACTTCCATCATATACATTTTGCACCCAACAATTCTGTCATATACATGAGACTGAGTAATTTATAGAATATTCTATAAATTACTCAGTCTCATGTATATAACGGAATTGTTGGGTGCAAAATGTATATGACAGAAGTGTTGGGTGTAAAATGTATATGACCGAACATGCTGGACATGAAAAATGAAAAATGAAAAATGTAAACCTGCTACTCCGTAATTGTTGGGTGCAAAATGTATATGACGAAAGTGTTGGGTGCAAAATGTATATCACGAAACAAACTTGACATGAAAAATGAAAATTAAAAGTAAATTTCACCTTTATTATCATAAACAAATTTGCAAAATGTATATGACGAAAGTGTTGGGTGCAAAATGTATATCACGAAACAAACTTGACATGAAAAATGAAAATTAAAAGTAAATTTCACCTTTATTATCATAAACAAATTCAAAATTCCAAAATTCCAAATTTACATTTAAAAACGTTAAAAATAATATAATATTGAATAAAATTTAAATATTTGTTTATACTATTCATTAAGTAAGAAGTGTTATAGCATTATATAAATTATTATAAATCTTGGTACAATGTTATAATATTCTATAAATTATTCAGTCTCATGTATATGACGAAATTGTTGGGTGCAAAATGTATATGACGAAAGTGTTAGGTGCAAAATGTATATCATTGAACAGGATGGACATGAAAAATGAAACATTTGAACCCCCGACTCCGCCAACCAACTACTTTGTAATTGTTGGGTGCAAAATGTATATGACGGAAGTGTTGGCTGCAAAATGTATATCATGGAACAAGCTGGACATGAAAAATGAAAAAATTGAACCCACTCCACCAACCCGTGACTCGTAGTTGTTGGGTGCAAAATGTAAAAATGAAAATTAAAAATAAATTTCAACTTTATTATCATAAACAAAATCAAAATTTCAAAATTTCAAATTTACATTTAAAATAATATATAAAATTTAAATATTTGTTTATACTATTCACTAAGTAAAAAGTGTTATAGCATTATATAAATTACTATAAATCTTGATCTACAATGTTATAATATTCTATAAATTACTCAATCTCATGTATATCACTGTGACGAAAGTGTTGGATGCAAAATGTATATCACGGAACATGATAGACATGAAAAATGAAACATTTGAACCTCCAAATCCGCCAACCCTCTACTTTGTAATTGTTGGGTGCAAAATGTATATAGCGGAAGTGTTGGGTGCAAAAAGTATATCACGAAACAAGCTTGACATGAAAAATGAAAAATAAAAATAAATTTCACCAATCAAAATTTCAAAATTCGGAATTTACATTTAAAAACGTTAAAAATAATATTGAATAAAATTTAAATAATTGTTTATACTATTCATTAAGTAAAAAGTGTTATAACATTATATAAATTACTATAAATCTTGGTACAATGTTATAATATTCTATAAATTACTCGGTCATATGTATATGAGGGAATTGTTGGATGCAAAATGTATATCACGGAAGTGTTGGGTGCAAAATGTATATCACGGAACAGGTTGAACATGAAAAATGAAAAATGTGAACCTGCTACTCGGCCAACCCGCTACTCCGTAATTGTTGGGTGCAAAATGTAAAAATAAAAATGAAAAATAAATTTCAACTTTATTATCATAACCAAAATCAAAATTCCAAATTTACATGTAAAAACGTTAAAAATAATATTTAATCAAATTTAATATTTGTTTATACTATTCATTAAGTAAAAAATGTTATAGCATTATATAAATTACTATAAATCTTGATACAATGTTATAATATTCTATAAATTACTCAGTCTCATGTATATGACAGAATTGTTGGGTGCAAAATTTATATGACAGAACCCGCCACTCTATAATTGTTGGGTGCAAAATGTATATGGAGGAAGTGTCTGGTGAAAAAAGTATATCACAGAACAAGATGGACATGAAAAATGAAAAATAAAAATAAATTTCACCTTTATTATCATAAACAAAATCAAAATTCCAAATTTATATCTAAAAATGATAAAAATAATATTGAATAAAATTTAAATAATTGCTTATACTATTCATGAAGTAAAAAGTGTTATAGCATTATATAAATTACTATAAATGGTGGTACAATGTTATAATATTCTATAAATTACTCAGTCCCATGTATGAATTGTTGGGTGCACAATGTATATGACGGAAGTGTTGGGTGCAAAATGTATATCACGGAACAGGTTGGACATGAAAAATGAAAAATGTGAACCTGCACTCTGTAATTGTTGGGTGCAAAATGTATATGAAGAAAGTGTAGGGTGCAAAATGTATATCATGGAACAAGCTGGACAAGAAAAATGAAAATTAAAAATAAATTTAATCTTTATTATCATAAACAAAATCAAAATTCCAAAATTCCAAATTTACATTTAAAAACATTAAAAATAATATTGAATAAAATTTAAATATTTTTTTTTACTATTCATTAAGTAAAAAGTGTTATAGCATTATATAAATTACTATACGACCCTAATTGTTGGGTGCAAAATGTATATCACACAACAAGCTACATGAAAAAAGAAAATTAAAAATAAATTTCACCTTTATTATCATAAACAAAATTAAAATTCCAAAATTCCAAATTTACATTTAAAAAAGTTAAAAATAATATTGAATAAAATTTAAATAATTGTTTATACTATTCATTAAGTAAAAAGTGTTATAGCATTATATAAATTACTATAAATCTTGGTACAATGTTATAATATTCTATAAATTACTGAGTCTCATGTATATGAAGGAATTGTTGGGTGTAAAATGTATATAACGAAAGTGTTGGGTGCAAAATGTATATCAACAACACGTGTAAAATGTATATAACGAAAGTGTTGGGTGCAAAATGTATATCAACAACACAGTAGACATGAAAAATGAAAAATGTGAACCCCCCACTCCTCCAATCCACGACTCCGTAAATGTTGGGTGAAAAATGTATATGAAGGAAGTGTTGGGTGCAAAATGTATATCGTTGAACAACGACATGAAAAATGAAAAATAAAAATAAATTTCACCTTTATTATCATAAACAAAATCAAAATTCCAAAATTCCAAATTTATTTTTATTTTTCATGTCCAGCCTGTTCTTTGATATACATGTTAAGTAAACATTTAAGGCTCTGAGGCATGTTAAGTAAACATTTAAGGCTATCAGAAACATTTAAAGTTGTCAAAACTGTCAGGGCCTCGCGTTGTGTAAATATTTACGAAAGAATGTGTGTGGCAGGCTTTGCTTACGTTAAATACTTTGTGGCAGGCTTTGCTTACGTTAAGTACTTAATAATAATAAAAAATAGACAAACCTTGGATACGCTAGCATATCATACATTGGGATAAATTTAGCTAGCAGAAAATGCTAAGACAAACATTCGAACTGATGCTAGCATTAATTCACCTTCAAGCAATGCATAAAAAATGTATGATTCAAAAAGACCGTATACGATCAAAAAGTTTGGATATGCTAACATATAAAACATTGAGAATAGCGAAAGCCGACAATAAGACTTCCAATCTGTTATCCAATCAGATCGTGACATATATGGTATTTTTTTTATATAAAAATCAATGTTTTTTGTTCCCTAGTTCCAACATTAGATATTATGCAAATATTTGTGGTCAAAGGACAAACTAATACCAGGTCAATGAATTATCAATCGTTGTAGTCCCTCTATGCCTACGGCAGGGACTAATAAAATAGAAAAATCACCACAACTACATGTTTCCTAGTGTTGTGTGTATCTCAAGGATATCTTTATATTAATGTGGTGTAACGTTTATGTGCATTCCAGGTTTGTATTAATGTAATCTCAAGAAAGATTTAACATCACTTTAACCAGTGTTACATGGAAGTTTAGTTTTTGTCAAATAAATTTGGAAATGTAACAAGTTTGAAAATAGAAAATATTAATAACTTAAAAATATAAAAAGTTAAATTGTTTAATTGTTTAATTTTAATAATATCATATTATGATATAAAAAAAATTAAATTAACCCCCATATTAGGTGTTAGGGATGCCCTTTAAACGCAGGCGGGACCTTGCTCCTCCTCCCATGTGGCGATTCACAATTAGGATAGCTTCCCTACATCCTCGTCTTCCATCTCCCGCACTCATGCATCTTAATGTCTCCTCTGGTTGTCGTGCCTCCTCGCATGTTCCTTGTTATGAATCGCCCCCATCAACCCATCACCTTTGTCCTCGGCTCTCAGGTTTGGTACAATATGGCTTGCCTGGTTATGTTGAATCTCCTCCTACTTATAGTGGTGGATACGACCTATCTCACTGGCCTTAGTGGGATTATCCTACACTCATATCCTCTCATCCTTGGCCACCTCATCCTTGGTTGCCTTCCCTCTGCATTTATCCCCTCTCATCCTCATATTCTTTCAAAGGCTCACCAACTCCATTCTCCACTTCCCATTCTCGACGTCACTCCAACTCCCATCATTTTCCCTCCGCTTCTTTGTTATGCGCATCTCCCCTTTTTTTTTCCAATTATGGCTTGCAGCGGATATTATCGTCGCACCTGTGGCAGCTCCTCCAGTGGCCCTCGCACTCACTCCAACTCTAGGCTCATAGATGTTGCAGAAATATTCGTCGAGTCGTACCATGCCCTCACTCCCCCGGGCATTCGAGTTGAGATTGAGGCAACAAAAGTTGGCATGTGATTACTGAGAAAATTCATTCCTGATGAGGAGGTCTCCCAGACTACCAACCTTTAGGTTCCTGATACATGCACCATCTGGGTGCGAATCTCTCATTACTTAAAGACAGTTGACATTTACTAGCATTTAAAAACTCTCATGGGTCGTATTCTTCTGGGTCACCATGAGGCTCGACATGAGGTTCTCATGCAGTTGGACGACATGTAGCTCCAGGTGAATTTGATCAACAACAAATTGAACTTGTTCGCAGACAAGGTTGTTGGTATGGATCTGAAGAATCTTGAATATTCTCAGCCTCAGGTCTCAGCAACAGAGGGTCGCCTAATTCAATAGGTTTTTATGTCTTCTTGCATCTCATTTTTTTGGATTATGATGAGAGGTCTGGGCATCACACCTAGCCTCACAACAACAGAATGATCTAGGTTCATGAATCTCTTGTTTTCTTTTTCATGGTTTGTATTGAGAGGTTTGGGGATTATCCCCTACCTCATTTTACCAGAATAAATACTAGGATGTAGAACAATAGTGATAGGAGGTATACTTTCAATTTGTATCTCATACATTTAGTTATCTTTCCTAAATATAACTCGCATACTACATTAAACATGTTATTGTTTTGTTGTTAATTTAGTTTCCCTCGAACATCAAAACCTATATTTTATATTTCAAT
>SNQJ01S0002447.1:207092-231830 GCA_010110895.2 Picea sitchensis
ACAGGAGGACACTTAGTGTTGTGAAACCATCCCCGGATTCAACCCCTTCTAGCCTCCGAAGTCACCCATTTTTAATGGTTTTAGAAATAATAGAATTAGATGCCTAATTAAACTAGCCACACAATCCTTTTCCTTTCTTGTTACCCAAGATCCACAAAGTGTCAAGGGGAGGGAATACGGGACAGAAGGTGGAGTGGAAAGTTCAATTACTTTGCAAAAAGGAAATTCTAATTAGTCATCATGATATTGCAAGGGTGGTTAAGCCACTCACATGCATGGTGTGGGCACAAATGAATAATTTAAATAACTTGCAATAAATTAAATGAACAATATAGTCACACAACTTTGCCTTTAGGACAAAGGTGGGAAAAAAATAAAAATGAATTTGCAAACCTCACAACTATGGCACAATGTGGAGGGAAAGCCTACCAATTTTGTGCCAAGGTGGGTAAATAATTTGGAAATAAAATAGAGCAAGATAACACTAGCCACTCAACCTTATATTTGTGGGATAAGTGGGGCAAAAACATTAAGCAAAACAGAAAATTAAATTCCTATCTAGCCAGCACAATTTTTCAGAGGTGGAAAAACAACTCGCATGCAAGGTGTGGGCATAAACAAAACCTGGAAATAATTTACAATTTACATCTTATGAAAATGATAAAAGAATGCAAGCCCAATATACTCTCTTGGGATGCTTACAATGATTTGGAAAGAAAGAAGGGGGAGAGGGCTTTGCACCAAGGCCTTTGGATGCGTCCTTAAGCTCCTTGTGGCCAAAATTGGGCAGCACCTCCTCTTGGACTGGCGAAAACCTGCTAAAAACAACAAGTAAAGTGTGCTGGAAATTGCTAGAAATCACTTCAAATATTTTAGTAGTTGTTAGTATCTAAAACAGAAAATTTTGTACTAAAAATCTGAACATAAAACTTGGTTAGATTGCGAGATTTAGAAGAGAAATAAGTGCAGAAATTATGTAAAAGAATGTTGAAATAATATTAGAAATATTAGTGAATAGAAATGAAGTTATTGGAGTCCTCCTTTCCAAGCTTTGGTAACCTGCAAAGTTGTAAATACTTGCTACACAATGAGGCAAGAAATTGAGTCCTTTAAAATGGTCTACAAACTACTTTGCAAACTCAAAGAAAAGAAACTCACATGGATCTACAACAATACTACTATAGATATATCCCCCCAAAAATACTTTGCTTGGGGTTTTTCAAGTAAAACAATGTGTGCAAAATAACTACAAACTGCAGAAATATTACCTCACAAGAACACCACACAAGAACACCAAGAGAACTCCAATAGAACACCAATATAACACCAAAGGACACCAAGAGTTCCTCCAAAGCTTCACTTATATTATTGAGCAGAGTGACTGCAATATGGTAGAAATATTACAAGAGAAAAAATGGGGGAAGACTAAGTGAGAGTGAGGAGAAAATTGGGCAGCATGGAGTTGCTATGAAATTAGATTTGTAAAATGAAGAGGGGCATTTATTTTAATGGAGGGAGAGAGGAGAGACCCCCTTTTCATGCATTAAAAGTGTCACTCCCAAAAGAGGGAGGCTCACTCAAAGGGGGGGGCAGCATGAGAGAGGGGAACTCCCATTAGAAGAGGAAACTAAAAAATGGGGGAATAAACCCCCTATACTAAGTTTAAACCTCTCTCTAATTCCCCAAGGGGTCACCTAAGGTGTGGAATGGCCCCCCCATGTGGTCCCCATCACCAAATGGCCAATCCAATGGAGATGATGAACCCAACAAGAGACAAATCTGCCCCCCTCTCTAAAGTTAAGTTGAATGAGAGGTAGGAAAGGGGGGATTTGATTTATGTGACCGTGTATTACATATAAATGACTTAGGAAACAAATTTTCCCCATTTTCTCATGTTTTGCAACTTTAGGCAAAATTTGGCATTTTTAATTTAGCCAATTATTTGTTGATTTTTGACTGACTTAGACTCCTCATGGACATTGACCTAGAAAAACTTGTCCAATTGAGATGAAAATTGGTCCAAGGGTGTAGGGGTTCATAATACATTTTATTTGAGTACCCATACCCATATACAAAATCCCCAAGGACCAATTTGTTACATTTTGCATCAAAAATAATTAAAATTTTCCAATTTACAGAAAATTTTAATTATTAAAACATATTATCAAAACTTAATAGAATTTTGCAAGAATATAGGAGATGTATAAAATGGCCATATATAACACTTTTATCCCTTATTTACCTACTAGTATCGATCATTAGAACGTCTTTAATCACTTTGGAGGAAATTTGAGTGAAAAACTAAAGTAATTAAATCGTTGAAAAAGAAAAATTAATTACCTGAGAAAAAAAAAACACTCGATGAAAGGAATTCCCTAATGATAAATTCCTAGGAAAATAAATTACAATACTTGAACCATGCTAACATGTTACATTACAAAATTTTCCCACGCAGGGGATCGAACATTCCATGGAGAGAGAAAGAAGTTTTGGGGGCAGAATTTCCCTGCTGAGCCAAAGGACTTCAAACTGGTTGTACCATAAGGTACATACATTCATGGTACATGACATTGACACCTAATCGAAATAGGTGATCAACAACCCCCACTGCTGAAAAGGCGCTTCACCTACTACTCATTGAAGAGGCAAATTTGTCAGCCTTTACTTCTCCATGAACAACTGACACTACTAGCAACCCCTAACCATTTTATGCACATCTGAAAAAATGTTCGGCCAATAATAATCTTCTCTGAGGATTTTGTGGGTAGTAGTTTTAGCTACGAAATGCCCACCACAAAATCATGAATAAAATTCAACCATGAGTCTCTTGGATTCAAGCTCATCAACACACCTAAGTATCACCCCATCAGGATTCCTCCACCCCAATCCATCCTGTATGATACAATAATTAGATGCTTTCAACCTCAATGTCCTTATTTTATGACCAATTAAGTGACTTGGGCATGTGAGGTTGGTAAAAAATAAAATTATATCAACATACCATTGGTGTTGATCTAACCTTTTAATCTTTGATGATAAGGCTAGCCTAGATTGACTATTTTGACAGACTAGGTCCAAATCTTGTTCATTTCCTTATGTTAGCATTTGAGATAATCCTTGACACTTGATTAACTTAGTGGGTTTTATCTCTAATTCATACTCTTACATATTGGAAACCCACTTTCCTCTGACTCCCAGGAAATCATGTTGAGCTAGGATGTCTTTCACTTCTCGGTGAGGTACATACCCCACAACTTTTGAATATCCTACATAAACCCGGAAATGCTTAAGGGACTTCACCAAGGCATAAGATTGTTTTTCCATACTTGTGTAATTAAGTTCAGAGTTTTGAAATGCCTTGCTCATAAAAGAAATTGGTTTCTCTTTACCATCGTCATTCTTTTGGAGCAATACCCCTACTATAGTATATTCTTAAGACAAGGAAAATATATGAAAGTATTAAGAGTAATATGGAATAATTAACACAACATATTTTCCAATTGAGTCCTTAATATTCTTAAAATCTTTCCTTCCTTCATCTTTCCACTCAAACTTGACATCCTTTTCAACAATTTGAGGATAGGCTTCATAGTTTCGACTAGGTTTGGGGTGAATCTACGGACAAAGTTCATATGACCAAGGAAAAATTGGAGGGATTTCTTGGTGTGGGGAAAAGGGATTATTTTAATGGATTCCACCCTTTCTATATCAATATTTACCCCATCCTTTGCAATGATATAACCTAACAACTTGTCTTCATCCACACCCAAAATTGACTTAGCCAGATTTAAGGAGATGATATATTTTCGACATCTTTCAAACACTTTTTTATGATGACCCGCATGATCTAATATTTCTTTTGAGAAAATAGTTAGATCGTCTTGATATATTTCAATCATTTTTCCTATCAAATCTTTGAAGGAAAAATTCATGGCCCTTTGAAAGGTAGCACATGCATTTAATAGGCCAAAAGGCATTCTTAAGTATTTAAAATTGCCCCATGGTGTGGTGAAGGTTGTTTTATTTTGATCATCCTTCCTCACCAACACTTGATTATTGCCAGAAAACCCATCTAACATTGACATTATTTTGGATCCAGTAATCCTTTGTAATAGAGTTTTCATGTTGGGTAGGGGGTAATTATCTTTAATGCATGCTAGATTTAGATTTTTGAATTCAATGCATAGTCTTATTCCCCCGTTTTTCTTTCTAACCACAACTAAGTTAGAACACCATGAGGAAGGTCTTATTGGAGCAATGGTGCCAGCATCCAACATCTTGTTAAGTTCATCTTGAACCAAAGGTGCTAACTTAGGATTTATTTGCCTAAGTTTTTTCCAGAAAGGTTGTGTGTCTTCCTTGAGGGGGATAGTATGTTGAAACACATATTCTTTATAATATTTGAGTTCATCATAAGTGAATGCAAATACATCCCTATACTCTTAGACTAGACTTATTAATTCCTTCATTTCCTTTTCCGAAGTACCTTTTCCAATTTTTATGAACCTTGGGACTTCCTCTGTCCCAATATTTATTTCAATGTAATTGTCAGGATTTATTACTTATTTTTTCTTTTTATGCATGTCATTCTTGTCAAAGATATCTTCTAAAGAAGTTATTCCTCCAGGAACTGGATTTTTTATGGGATTTTCCTCCTCAATATAATATTTTCCTTCTTCTTTGTAGCTGACATTGAAACGGGAGAATTCCTTAACATTATGGATGAACCTTAATATTTTTTCGTCATCTCTGAAAATCTGCCAGTGATCAACATTATCCGGAACTGAAGGCCTAAAGATTATTTATGATTTTCCTTTAACATTTAACAGTTCTTCTGAGGGCTGGAGGGTTGAATATGTTATTGCCAAGATGTTATGTTCCCTAGGTATTCAAATGAGGTCTATAGCATCAAATAGTTATATAGTATCCCAAATGGCATTTATATATCTTTTAAACCTCTCACTTTTGCATGCATACTTATTTTTTACTTGAAGAATCACCAAGTCTGGATAACCTTTGATATTTAAAATTTTAATCCCTATATCCTTAGCGATTTCCAAACCAAGTAAGAGTGCCTCATACTCAGCCATATTATTGGTTGCATCAAACTCTAGTCTGAATGCAAAATTGTATGATTTTCCTATTGGAGACTTTAGGACAATCCCTGCCCCTTTTCCTGACCTTGAATGTGCATTGTTATCCACTATCCTAGGGATAACTAAGGAGATTATGTCTCGAGGCCCATAGGTCCTAGACATGGAGTATCGAGAGCCATATGACTTGAGCTTGGCCCTGGAGGGACCATATTTTCTTCAACGCCTTCCATCTATCAACAGTAGGAGCATCCATCCCATCGACCTAGTTTTGAAGTAGCAGCGGGTATTGCTCCATGAGGTAGTGAGTTTGGATATCATGGTATGGGTCACTCTGATTTTCAAAACATTTGAATATGTGCATTGAATTCCTTTTTGTTTCATGACATTTTCTTGGAAATTATGCTCCTTAACTTGTACATACCTTGGGGGGATGTCAGGGTTCCCTAGTAAGTTGGTTCCCTTAGGGATGAGTTTCCACTGGGTGGGTCTATGAAAGTTCATCATCAATTTCTTCCATACTTACCACTTTTCATCATTATCCCTCTCATTTTTCCCCTACATTCATTCGGGCATTGGGTTTGCCAAGCTAGTAAGGGTTGTACCTTGCCTTGTGGGAAGAAGGGGATAAAGGCCAAGAGGGTAAAAGTAGCTAGAAAAATTTAAAATCCAAGATGAAACCTTGAGATGCTTCACCCAAGGATTCCCAAGAAATAAATAAAAGGCTTCTCAACAAGAAAAGGGGACCCATAAAATAAAATAAAACTCAAGATCTAGTTGGTGAATAGGACGTCTCATCATGAGTCAGCCTATTAGGTCCATGGGAACGTAGCGGTATGACACTGCCATCCATTTGGTCACCAAACTAGGGTAGTGTCCCTTGGTGTCATAGCGAAGAGAAAGGGGGTCTCATCACGAGCTGACCTTCTCATCTCCATGAAATGCTTGTGGGTAATGTTGTCACCACTGGTCACCATGCTAGGACAGTGTCCTCCAACTATTCTCTTGAAAAGAAAAAGTAATAATACAAAGAGTAAAATGCATTGAATGGGCTAGGAAATAATGGCATCCATGACAAGGTGCAGCTCGCCCTCTACAGAGGCACCCACAGGTAATACCCACATTTCCCTGTTATCTCTGCAACCCTTGCCCAAACATCCCCTACACCATCTCATGCATTTACATGACCCATATTTTTGTTCACCTGGGAAACACCCCAAACCTGAGGAGGATTATCTCAATAGGACGTCCTAAGACCCTCTCTAAACCTAGCTTGTTAAACTATATAACATCTTTGAGCATTTGTATTGGTAAAGGGGAGTTTGATGCACATGTTTGGGTAAATTGATTATTAGATGTGATTGACATTGTTATGATCCATGTGACTTATTATCGCATGGAGGGTGTACTTGTTGTTGTTACAGGACCATGCCCGAAGGACAGGTACATATGGGGATATGATTAGTTTGGACCTCCATGGGGTTAAAATACCACTATATGGATGTTGTGACCCCAGCTAGGGGTAGAGGGATACCAAAGGCTTGCACCAGAGAAAAAGGAGGGTGTTCCACCAAGGGAAATTTGGCAGGCCTGGATCTAGGGGGGTCTTTCCCTCCCACCATGACGTTCGTCCTTAAAGGCCCCTGACATCATCATTTTGAGCCTTGACATCATCCAGTTAGGGTTTTGGCATGAGGACGACTTGGTTGGTATGTGTGGAAGCTTCTGAGGCCTTTTGAGGCCTAAAGTTTCACTTTGGAGGCCTACCATTCCATGAAGGGGCCTAACGTCACCCTAGGAAGGGCATGGCATCATCCCTAAAGACAAAATTAGGGGTTTAATTGTTAATTTTATGTAAAACTGGATTTTTGATGTAAATTGACCATGTCGGCCTTTTTTTACCTAAAATGTAATTAAAGGTCATTCATATTGTATAAATAGAGAGTTAAGACTCTCATTTTTTCATCATCTTTCACTCACACAAGTGTGAGGTCTGAAATTTGGCCTCTTTTAAGGCTTATTGGCTGAAATTAAGTGGTGCGCAACTCTTGGAGGAGGCTATTTTTGGTGTATTTTTTCACTTTCATGGTGGAAAGCCTTGAAATAGGGTTTGTGGCTAGATTATTCTTGATGAAGTAAGTACAAATCTGTAATCCTTCATTATTTTTAATGGTTATGGTGCATTTTCTTATTCATTTCTAAGATTATGAAATTGCTAGTTTGAAACCCTAGGAGAAAAGCACATGTTATTGTCCTTTTCTTTATAACTCTTCACCTACTTGATTTTGCTAGAGAACACCTCCCTTGAAGGATATACTGGAGCCCTACCTTTGTATCACTCTAGTATCCTTACTTCATTAATCTTCATACATTTATTTCAAGTTTGATCCAAAGAAGAAGGAAAACGCTAGGGCATAGGGTTACCTATTCTCTATCATATTTTCCTTCTAGGGTTTTAGATATTGAGGCCTTAGTTTAATAACACCTCAATCATCTTCCCTTTCATTTAGCTCATCTATTATCATTAGTTGTTTCCCTCTAAGAATTTCCGCTGCAAACTTTGACTCCATTTACCCTAAAAGGCACTAGTTCACACCTTGCAAGTCACTGATTGACCAAACAAACTCTTAAACCATCTACCTTAAGACTTTTACTAAATATTTATAACTTCAGATTAGACTAACCTACTAACTAACTTCTTTTTGTCGCAAAATATTTCTACAGCCATCTATAAGAGCAACAAATTTATCTTAAAAGCAAGATTTAAACCTGATTACACATTGCCATCATTGCTTCTAGCAATTGCTATCATTTTGTCAATTTTATATTATCATTTCTTGTCATTTTTTAAGCAGTATTGAGGCATAATTGTGTAGCTATTGATAAATATATATTACTTTTATAAATACTTATGTTGCTTCAACTTTTATATTAGCTTGTTATTTTTTATCAAAATTCTATGTTTTTATGAAGCACTAACATCATATGGTACTTGAAAATAGCATATTTTATTGTTGTCTTGTTCTAGACAGGTACACTTAATTATTATTTTGCTTCATCTCATTAAAACCCTTGAAAATTTTGATCAGAGTGACTTGTGAGAGGGCTGGGACTTTCTTGATACTCTTGCCTTAGCCTTCTCAAACCCCCAGGTCACTAGGGACGTCTCCCCTAGGGTAATACTCCTAAACAAGGATGATTTTAGGGGCTAAATTTCGCTCATGGGTTAATTTTCCATGGCTTTTCCCAAAAAACGATTCGTCGTTCTAAAAATTATTCGCCCAAATTCTATAGGATAAAATTATTTTACCTTAAAAATCACCAAAATTTTATACAAACTGTATAAAATCCTTATAAATTTGAAACAGGTAAGACTTAGACTTATAAACTTTTGATCAGAATGACCTGTGAGAGGGGTGGAGATTTCTTGATATTCTTTCCTTAGACTTCTCAAACCCCTAGGTCATTAGGGGCGTCTCCCCTGGGGTAATACTCCTAAATAGAAATAGTTGTCTTGTTTAGGTGACAGTGATAGGACATCCTCCTCGTTACGCAAATTTAGTACCCACTTGGATTTGGCTTTGGCTTTGGGAAAGTACAAATTATGTGATAGCATGCACCATCAAAGTTCATCTTCCAAGCTTTATTACTTATTTTTTCATCCTTAAATTTTTCTTCAGCTAAGGCTAGGAAGAGTGAACATGTTGAAAAATTACCCATTTCAGACATATGGCAGATGAATTCATTCATAGGCTCTTTGGGATTCTCAATGTAGTACTTTCTTTATGTTTTTCTATAGAGCCTAAAATGCTCAGTTGATGGAGGAGGGTAAGGGATAGTCGCATAGGTTAGATCCATATTTAGGCAACCTCCCATGTGGGCTCCCCATTTTCTAGAAATAAGCATTCCCCAAGCATCAGAAACATCAATTACAAGCACATCCATTTTGAAGGAAAACTCTGGGTGGAAAGCTAACTTGACTGGAAAAACTATGATGATTTCATGGGTTTCAATTTCCTAGAATCCATGGCACACACATTGTGATAAGGTCTTGTAAGTTTAAGACCTAAAATTTGCATTATCCCCTTAGTAATAATGTTGGATGAAGCACCAAAATCATACATACAATTATGCAACCATTGATAATTTATTTCCAAGGACACAGAGAAGGGAGGATTTTCTTCTTTGGTTCTATCTCTACTAGTCAAAACAACCAGAGGATCTTCAATATGCTCCTTCTCTTTTTCTTGATTTTTGACAATAATTTTATCTCTAGGAGAATTTATTTATTTGATAAGTTTTTCCTTTTGTGATCTTGAGGAGATATGACATTGAAACCAAAACTTTTGCATTTGAAATCGAATTACCTAAATCAACAGCTAGATCAGTAATTGGAGGAGTAATTACCTTGGGAAATTTTGTTTGGACCATCCTTCCCTTTCCTTTGGTATACTATTCCTTTATCCTGGCCATTTCCAAAATATGCTCATTTGTGGGATTTTTTCCATACAACTTTGTAACATTATCATACTCTTCAACCACTTCATTGTCTTGGTCACTTATTTCTTGCATTTGGATCCAATAATCCATTGATATTGGGTGAGTTTCACCAAAAGTGTTTATGTGGTTAGAATTTATTGAGTATCCCACAAAATTGTTTTTTTGAGGAAATCCTTGTTCATTTATTTGGAAAAATACTAGACAGATAGATTCTTCAAGAAATTCATCGGATGCTCTACAGAAAGGTAGTATTTCTTCATTTACCACATTATTTGATTCCAACTGATTAGGTGGCCTTTCGTATTGAGGGGGGCCTTTATTTTATCAATTTTCATTGTTAGGCCTAGGTTGGACTCTGTTAATTTGGGACCTCTCCATATATATCAACCTATTTTTCAAGGCACTAAGTTGAGTTGCATGGGTGGCCTCCATTATTTTTACCATTTTTGTTATGGCCTTTAAAGGGTCATAAGTAGGATCTGTATTATCAGGAGTTGTTGCTTTTTCTTTGGACTCTGACTGCCTAGAAGAACCACCCCTTCTAAACCCCGGAATATTTGATTTTCCTGAGGCTTGCATATTCTTATCAATTTTTATGGTTGTCTCTTGAGCATTTTTTAGGTTGGTGGGTTCCTTATCTCTTATCTGATATCTCATTTCACCACCAAATGCCTCAATGTAATAAATCAAGATAGCATTATCAGGAGGTTTGATGTCTGTATGCAAGCTTGAAACCAACTCATTGAAATTCTTATTAAACTCTTCCATAGTTTCATTTTCATTCTTCTTTATTGTGTTGAAGGAAGCTAACAAGTGACGGTGATCCCTTTTCTCCCCCCATTTCTCGGTGAAGGCATCTAAGAGATCTTTCAAAGTTGCAAACTTGTTATTTGAGAAATCTTCATACAAATCTGAAGCATAATCTTCTAAGGATAAAACAAATAATTTCATCTTGACATCTTCATGATCATGTGCAGCACACCATTTATTTTTGCATCTCATAAAATACTTAACATGCATTTTAACACTAACAACATCATTCCCTTGAAAACTAGGTAAATTTTCAATTGTTTTTTTCTGGAGTTGCATGAGGATATCTATTTATATTAGAAAAGTCAAAAGGATCATATATAGACATTAATAAGATACTATTATTAGCAAAAAAAAGTGAATATCATAAACAAACTTGGATCCTAAATGACTAGGGATTCTACGAGAAGTGGCTTTGGCTAACCTCCTTCTGTAAACCTGTCCAAGTTTGGGGATGAAGTCAACTAGGCCTTCTGAATTCCTTCTTGTAGAATACTTAGTCAAATTGGAAATTATTGGAGTCGTCAGATGATGAATCTATTTGTGATAAAAAAAAAACAAGCATCAAATAAAAACTAATTAAAAACAAAAAGGAAAACAGGTTGTGTTCCGGGAATAGAAATATTTATCCCGAGCAACGGTGCCAAAAATGTTTTCACCTTTATACACACTTGGGTTAAAGTGGAAGAAACCTTCATTCCACTCAGTGTGTCCTTGGGGTAAAGTCTCTAGTCAAGGTGTTGTCACCTGATCCTCAACTCCTTCGTCTAGGCCAACTCCTAGCGAAGCCAAGGGGGGTAGTCCCTAACAAAATACTAAGTCTTAAGCCGAACTAAGCAAAACAATAATTCTAGGAGTTTATTGCAAGTAAAGGCAAATACATTAAAACAAAGATTTCATTAATAGTTTATGATACCCATTCATTCATTCATAAGATAAAAGCTTGTGACAAAAGATAGTCAATATATAAGATAACTTTCCCAAATATGGTAAATGATACACTTATCTGCAAGAAATAAACCACAAGCTTAATTATATAACCGCAAATATACCGAATGAATATTAACTCTTGCCCATGTGAAATTGTAGCAATAAAATGTATGAAAATGAGACCAGCTCCTTAAAAGGATCGTGGCCAGTTGTTGTAATGTGTGTTTTATGAGATTTCCTTTGAAAGTTTTGAAGTATATTAATGAGATAGATTTTATTTACTTTGAAATGAGAATTAATCTATATTTTTCCTCTAAGAGAATATTCCTAGATTGGAGGTTGAGCTTGTCGAATATCCAACAGGGAGAGTATCCCTATGATTTTACACACAAGCTCAAGAGAATGTGGGAGATCCAACAGGGAGAACCTAGATCTCAAAGGTCCATCCAGATTTCTTACACAAACTCTCTTACGTTTCCACTGAAGAAATAATTCTTAAATATTTCCCTATTAATCTAATCCGCACTGACCAGCCTGTTACGAGGAGCTAAGGGGATGGTTTATTTTCCAACTTCAAATTTCAATGACAGAAAAGTAAAGTTTTTTTAATTAATCTACTATCCACATTGTCTAGCCTCTTGCAAGCAGCTGAGGGGACAAGTTTATTTGCAAAAAATAAAACTTTCTTGAAAACAAAACTAAACTAACAATTAAAGTATTACTTTTCCAAAATTGAAATTAATGTATGTGTTGTGGCTGTGATTGATTGATTGATTCCTTTAACTTATGTTAGAAAAAGAAAAATGCAAGAAAACCGAAAGTAAACACAACACCACACCACCGATCCCCCTAAAGGGGAAGACGAAACTGGGCACTATACGGCCCGATTTTATTGCTTCCTATTACAATGATCTCTTCTTTGTAAGAGATTGAATGATCCTTATAGAAATGGATCAAAGAAAAGAACTAAAGTCTAAAACAAATACTCTACTTTTTATTAGGTGACTTATGATATTGATCAAACAAGGTCATCAAGTAATACAAGGTTTCTTTGAAGAGAAGATATTCAAGGTTGGATCTTGAGGCTTGAAAAGTTTTGACTTGGTCCAAATCCGCTAGAACTTCTCCTTGTCTTTGTAGGAACCTGTTAAACATCATCCAGCAAAAAGTATCAGAAACTACCACAAATCAATCTGTTGACCACCTATTTCAACTAGGTTTCAATGTCATGTATCATTAAGATATGTACCTAATGGTATGACAAGTTTGAAGACTTATGGCTCATTAGGGCAATTCTGCCCCCAACACTTATTTCTATGTCCATGGAATGTATGCTCCCTTGTGTGGGATCATTTTGTAATGTATCATATTTTCATGGGATAAGTTTTATTAATTTAGTTTCCTAGGACTTTATCATTATGCAATTCCTTTCATCGAGTGTTTTTTTTCCTCAGGTAATTAATTTTTCTTTTCAATGATTTTAATTACTTGAGTTTTTCACTAAAAAATCCTCCAAAGTGGTGAAATGTGTTCTATTGATCGATCACAATGGGTGAATAAGGTATATAAGTTTTTTAAATGACCATGTTATACATCTCCTAGAGTCTTGCAGAATTAAGTTAGGTTTTGATAGGATTTTTTCATAATTAAAATTTCTCGTAAATTGGAAAGTTTTAATTATGTTTTATGTAAAATTTAAAATTTTGGTCCTTAGAGATTTTGTATAGGGGTGTGAGTACTCAAAACAAATGTATTATGACCTCCTACTCCCTTGGAACAAGTTTCAGCTCAATTGGACAAGTTTTTCTAGGTCAATGTCCATGAGGAGTCAAAGTCAGTCATAAATCAACAAATAATTGGCTAAGGTAAAAAATCCAAAAATTGTAATTGAGTCTAAAGCAAAGAAAAGAAAGGGGTAAATGTTTTCTAATGTATTTACTAAGTTGGAAAGTGAAAATCCACTTAGATAAAAACCCCCAATTCAATTTAACAACTTAAAGTTGGTTTCCCTAGTGAGAGGGGCACCCCCTTTCCTCATGAACTTAAGGTTTAGTAAAAAATCAAAAGGAGAAGAGGCCTAAAACCCTTAGTGTTACCTCATTTTGCTTGGTAAAAGTTTCAAACATTAGGAAATGGGTTTCCCACCCCTCACAATTCATCCCTCCAACCCTAATTTCATCCCTCAAACCCTAAGTGTGCCCCCTTTGACTAGATCTCCCTCTTTTGGATGGATGACACTTGTAAAGAATATAATGGGGGTCTCTCATCATTCCCTCCTTTAAAAGAAACCCCCCTCTCCTCATTTTAGCATCAAGTTTCATTACAAACCTATGTTTCCCAAATCTCTCTCTCTCTCTCTCTCTCATGTAATCTTGTTGCAATTTGCAGCCACTTCTTATGCAATAAAAGTGAATATTTGGAGGAACTCTTGGTGTTCTCTTGGTGTACTCTTGGTGCTCTTTGGATACTCTTATATGGTGTTTTCCTTTAGTTGAGGTAATATTGTGAATTTTTGTTTATTTTTGCTCACATTGTTTTACTTGAAGAACCCCAAGCAAAGTATTTTGTTGGGGATAAATCTGTAGTAGTATTGCTATAGGTTTATGTGATTTGTTTTTACTATTGTTTGAAAAGTATTGTGTGGACCTTTTAGAAGATCTAACATTCTTCCCTCATTGTGTAGCAAAGGTTTACATGTTTACAGGTTACCCAAAGCTTGGAGGAGTGGACTCTAAAAGTTCCACTTCACTTCACCTAAATTTATGATATAGTTTTCAGCTCTTATATAATTATTTTATGCACATATAATCATCCAAATATTTATTTCCAATCAATTTCCAAGTACATATTTTTGACATAAAATTTTGTGTTCATATACTAACCCAAAACTAACTTGTTTTAAGTGATTTTTAGCATTTTCCAACAAACATAGATTGTTGTTTTATGCATTTTTTTTCCAGTCTAAGAGGAGGTGCTGCCCAATTTTAGCCACAAAAAGCTCAAGGAATCATCCGAGAGTGGTGGTGCAATATCCCTTCACCTTTCTCCCTTTCTAAGGCATTGTAAGCAGCCCAACTGAGTCTCTTGGGCTTTCATTCTCTATTATATCTTCCAATTTGTAATTTGTAAATTAGTTGTAATATTTTTTCCCACACCTTTCATGTGAGTGGCTTTGCCACCCTTGCAAAATCATGCTAGCTAGATTAGAACTTAATTTTATGATTTTTTCTTTATTTGTTTGCCCCACTTCTCCCATAAAGAGAAGGTTGAGCGGCTAGTATTAACCTGTTTTACTTTAAATTATTTTTCCCACTTTGGCACAAAATTGGTAGGCTTGTCCTCCACATTGTTCCATAGTTGTGAGGTTTGTAAAGTTATTTAATTTGTCCAACCTTTTTCCTTAAGGAAAATTTGTGTGTCTAGTTTGTTTATTCCATTTACTTTTATTTTGTTTTTTTTTATTTTTTTATTTTTGTACCCACACCTTGCATGTGAGTGGCTTTTCCACCCTTGCAATATCGTGTCGGCTAGTTAGAAGATTCATTTTTTTAAAGTAAACAAAAATTTCCCCTCCATTTGCCTCGTATTCCCTCCCCTCACCACTTGTGGAACTTGGGGATAAGAAAGGGAAAAGGATTGTGTGGCTAGTGTAACTATGAACTCAACTCTATCATTGCTTAAACCATTAAAAACGGGTGACTTGTGGAGGCTAGAAGGGGTTGAAGCCATAGACATTTTCACAACACTAAGTGTCCTCCTTGTTGAGCGCCCAAGCACTTTGGATGTGACCTTTGGATCTATGGGAGAACCTTGTTGTTCTCTTGTTGAGCACCCTGCATTTCCTCTTGGTTAAGGGATAAGGACTTGAGGTAGTCACATAGCTTAGGTTTTCAACATTTCACATCTAAACCCCCTAATTTCAAAAGAGACCTAAAAATATACTAAAAGCAACCTATACACTTGCACAACATTTACATTTCCTTGCAATTTCCATTTCAACAATTTATTTTCAAACATTTTCATTCTTTTATTTTTTGCAGTTATTTATATGTGATTATTTTCATTGCCAAAGTATTCTTTATTGCAAGCATTCTCTATTTTTGTGAAATATTTATTTTAAGTATAAAGTTGTTTTTCAATTCATTGTGTAAATAATTTATAATTTTGTTTCATTATTGTAGATTTATATTTAATTTGTGTATATTGGAATAGGTGGAATTTGATAATATTTAGGCACTGGTCTAATTGTTGTTTTATAAAATAAAGGTTTGCTTGTCATTGAAAGACTGTTTTTTTCATTGTTTCTTGTCACTAGGTTGGGTCTCCCTAATCAACAAATTAATTAACTCCTAGAACTATAAAACCTTCACATAGTTTAATAGGGTCTACCCCCCTTGGCTTCCCTAGGAGTGAGCCTAGATGAAAGGTGTTAGCAGGATGATGAGCTAACCTCCAAAATATCACTCGGCTAATCTTACTAAGTCTAGGAATCCTAGGCAAAATTAACCCTCCCTTATTACTGTTGGTTTTCCACTAAACAAATATCATAAGTACTACAACAACTCCACCTTGGCGCCTTTTATCAAAACACAAGACTATGAGTTCATGACCGGAAACCTATCGGAATGGATAAAAAGTGGTTTTACCAACTAAATTTCTGAGTGTGATACCAATGATCTATTGACACGTATAATACCCTAAAACCACTTGATGGTTCGATCGCACTTCTCAGGCATAATTAATTTCTTTACAACTCATATTGTGATGCATCTCTAGGACTGTCAATTTTTGTTTTCACAATAGAATGAGGTCTCAACCGTTCAACCTTTGGTTATACAAACAAGCTCACTATCTCAACCCTCCAAACTCGTTGATTCTGCAAAACAATTGTAAGTGCATTCCCTCTGCGTATTCTACAATTGAATGCATTTTCTAACACAATAGAACAGAACTCAAACCATTATATCATCCACTAAGTATAATACTCAGTCTGCATGTGTTCAGCATATTCTATTATGTGCATAAAAATTGCATAGGTCTCATAACAAATATTTTCATACAGAAATCGGGTTATCTTGCACATAGTTGGCCTGGTGGCATCAATTTAACCATAAAATGACACTCTTAAACACACAGGAAACTAATTTTATTCCAGACTCAGAATTGAATTCTCCAAGACAGTAATGTTCCTTTCCTACTCCAGAAACCCATATATAGATTCTCTCTCATAGAGTCCTCTCTCTTTGTCCTATGTCTCAACCGTCCCCCTCTATCTCTGCTAACCAACTATTCTATCACCCTCAAAATTACAAATCCCCCCAAAATCTAACAACTAACCATCTCCTTTAGAAAATAAAGGGATTAATAAAATTTAGATAAATTGAATCCTATGATTACTCAACCATTTATCTACTTGGCTGGATCTCCTCGCGAGGAGCATCAAAGTGCCACTTATCCCTATTTTAACTCCTAATTTGACAATACTACTAACTGATTGTAGAATTGCAATTAATAAAGCACTTAACTAACAGTTTCTTCAAACTTAGTATTTCTTGTCCCCTTCTAAAACCACAACATGTGACCAACTTGTCACATTGTTGGCTTTATGATGATGCTCCTGCATCAAACTCCTAGGGGTGAAAGGTCATGAACCCATGTTCATTAAATCAACTACAATGAAACCTTTAGCTTCCAACTCTGCAACACTCATCCAAGTAGGATCCTCTTCTGGATTCTCCTTCCATTTGACCAAATACTCCAAATAGTCCTTCTTCCTCATGCTCCTTGCAACCTTAGTATCAAAAATGTTTTCAACTTCTAATGGTTGTGCCACAGGTATCTTCTTCATCCATTGAAGGTCTTCAACCGGGTCTTCAACTTCTATAAATTGACCTGTATCGTCCGCCACATAAGGATATAAATCTGCAACATTAAAAATTAGTGAAATACCAATCCCAGTTGGCATTTCCAACTCATAGAAATTTACAGAGAACTTCCTGAGTATTCTGCAAGGCCCAATCTTCTTCATCTTCAATTTGGTATACTCTCTTTTAGGAAATATCTTCTTTCTTAGATAGGCTAGAACTAGATCTCCTACTTCATAATTCTTCTCTCTTCCTCTCAAATCTACTCTTGTCTTGTAACCATCATTACTTTGTTGCAACCTTTCTTTAACTTGTTCTTGTAGTTCACTAATCCTTGCTGCAAAGTCTTCTCCGCCTGCACTTCTTTTCTCCAATTGTCCTAAGTCATGAAGTTCATACACCCCTATAGGATTCATTCCATACAAAATATGGAATGGACACATGCATGTATTTCTATTTGGTGAGTCATTATATGCAAACTCATCTTGGGCTAACACCCTGTCCCACTATTTTGGATTTTCTCCAACTAGACTTCTTAACATGTTACCCGGGCTTCTATTGACTACTTCAATATGGCCATTAGAATATGGATGATAATATGAACTGAAGTTCAACTTAGTACCCAACTTCTTCCCCAAATTCCTCCAGAAGTGACCTGTGAACCTCACATCTCTGTCAGATACAATGCTTCTAGGTAAACCATGTAATTTTACAACTTCATTGAAAAATAAATTAGCAATGTGTTTAGCATCACTTGTCTTAAAACTTGGAATGAAATGTTCCATCTTCGCAAACCTATCAACAACTACAAAGATAGAATCATATCCTTTTTTATTCTTTGGAAAACCCAAAACAAAATCCATACTCACAGAATCCCAAGGCCTATTTGGAACAGGAAATGGTGTGTACAAGCCCGTGTTTTGGATTCTTCCTTTGGCATGCTTGCATACCCTACATATGCTCACAAACTTATCCACTTCAGATCTCATCTTTGGCCAAAAATGAAAATGTCTTAACTGTCCAATGGTTTTATCACTTCCAAAGTGACCTGCCATTCTTCCATTATGATTTTCCTGTATCAGGTTCTCCCTCGTGGAACATTTGGGAATAAAAAGTTTATTATTTTTAAAGAGTAAACCATCTTGCAGCATATACTCCATCCATGGCCCTCTATCCACCTCCACAGGATTCCTACAAGATCTGTATGCATTATGAAAATCAATGTCAGTCTCATATAAATCTCTTAGGTATCCAAATTCTAGGACTTGGATTTGATTCTCTTGCACAATCAATTGTCTCCTACTTAAGGCATCATCTACCCAATTTGATTGCCCACTTATGTGCTTCAACACAAAGGTAAATATTTGCAAGAACTCTACCCATTTGACATGTTTCTGATTCAATTTAGGTTGTTTCATAATGTATTGCAATGCATGATTATCAGAAAACAAAACAAACTCTCTAGGCATCAGATAATGTCTCCAATGCTTCAATGCTTGGACAATAGCATAAAATTCCTTTTCATAGAATGAGTATTTTTGTTTTGAGTCATTCAGCTTCTCGCTGAAATATGCTATAGGTATATATTCTTTACTGAGTACAGCTCCAATTGCTACTCCACTGGCATCACACTTTACTTGGAAAGGGTACTTGAAATCCGGTAACTTCAATACTAGTTGCTCGGTAATCTTCTTCTTAAAAAACTGAAAGTTTCTTTCAGCCTCTACTATCCATTGAAATGGTTGTTTATCCTTCCTAATTGTTTCAATGATAGATGAACAAATTTCACTTAAATTCTTTATAAACTTCCTATAAAAACCTTCCAATCCATGGAAACTTCTTACCTCAAATATGTTCTGAGGTGAAGGCCAATCAATGATTGCTTGCACTTTTTCCGGATCCATATTCAAGCCATATTTGAGATAACAAAACCCAAATATACTAACTTTGATTTCATAACTGAGCATTTCTTTACATTCACTAACAACTTTTCATTGTGCAATTTCTCCAAAACACATCTTAAATGTTCCAAGTGTTCATTTTTTGTTTGACTAAAAATCAGAATGTCATCAAGGTAAACAATAACAAACTTACCTATGAAATATCTCAGGACCTCATTCATTAATCTCATAAAGGTGGTTGGAGAATTGGACAATATGAATGGCATAAACAATCACTCATACAACCCATCATTTGTCTTGAAGGTTGTCTTCCACTCATCCCCTTCTCTAAGTCTGATCTGATGATATCCACTTTTCATATCTAATTTCGAAAAGCATGTTTCCCCACTCAGGAAATCCATCATGTCATCCATTCTAGGCAATGGAAACCTATATCTGATAGTTGTTTTATTGATGGCCCTAGAGTCCATACACATTCTCCACTCCCCATATTTCTTTGGACTAAGTAATGTTGGCATTGCACATGGACTCAGACTTTTCTGAATCAACCCCTTATCTAACAGTCCTTGTACTTTCCTTATGACTTCTTCATTCTCTTGAGGTGTTAGTATATATGTTGCCTTGTTTGGTAAACTTTTTCCAAGAATAAAATCAATGTGGTGGATGATATCTCTTCTCGATGGAAACTCATTGGGTAAATCATCTACTACAATGTCACCAAATTCAGCCAACATTTCCTAAACTTCTTCAGGAAGATATGAAACAGTAGTCTTTGTCATCACTACTCTAGGTTTTCACACCACAACATAACTCAACCCTTCCTCTTCAAGATGCTGCAAATATTCCTTACCATTCATCATTAGAAATTTTGTTGTTTGCTTCTCCATTGTGCTACCTTCTTGTAAAGGAAGTAGAACATGTTTCATCCCATCTTTATCAAAACTATAACAGTTTCTCCTACCATCATGGACTACCTTCTTATCAAATTTCCAAGGTCTCCCCAAAAGAACATGACACACATCCATGGGAATAACATCTCAATTTTTTTTGTCTTTATATGTACCTACTTGTAAATCAAATTCACATTGTTCACTTACTAGGATTTGATGTCCTTTATTCAACCAAGATACTTTATAAGAAACTGGATGTTTGATCTTCTTCAAGCTCAACTTCTCCACCATCTCTATGGAAACAAGATTGTCAGTACTCTCGCTCTCAATCACCATCTTACAACACTTCCCTTTGACCTTACACATGGTCTTGAATAAGGCCTTTCTTTGAGTAGGTTCAACATTCTCCTTCTCAGGTTTCAATAAGACTTTGTTCATCATCAAATCCTCTCCCGTCTCTAGCAAATTTTCAACCACTGGTAACTACTCTTGATGTTGTTCATTCTGAGCTACATAGGCTCCTCTCTATCCTATGTCTTCCTTTTCTGGACATTCAAAGGATCTATGACCCAATTTGTTACATTTGTAGCATCTAAAGACAGTTTCTTTGCCTCTTCCTCTACCTCTACCTCCTTGGTAAGGTCTTCTCCCTCTTGAGTCACCTCTTCTATCTTATTGCTCATGTTGATTCGAGTTGTTGGACACTCCTTTTTGGGCTACAAACTTTCCTCTTCCAACTATTTTCTCTCTTCCTTTGGATGAAGCTCTTCCCCTATTGAAGTTCTTCTTTCTCAATAACTTTTCTTCTGCTCTCAAGGCACATTGGTATGCCTCTTCCATTGTCCTAGGAGACATCATGATGATCTCATCCTGAATCTTCATCCTCAACCCATTGACATATCTAGCAGTCTTCTTTGTTGATCCTTCTACATAGCCCGCTCTCAGGTTCACTTTGTAGAACTCTTCAGTATATTCTCTTACAAACAATAACCTTTGCCTAAGGTTCTACATTTGTCTATATAAAGATAACTAGTAATCTTTGGGCAAGAAATTGGCTCTCATCTTAGCCACCATCCTATCCCATCTCTTTATCAATTGTTTGTTCTTTCTTCTCCTTTCATCTTGCACACTATCCCACCATAGGGATGCATGCCCTTTCAATCTTGTCACTCCTAATTTGACCTTCTTGTTCTCTTTGATCTCATCATACTCAAAGTAATTTTCTAACTCACTAATCCAATCAATGAGATGTTCAGCAGTGAGGCTTCCCTCATAGGTAGGCAACTCAGGTTTTGGCCTCGAAGTTGCTCCTAGAATTGATCGAAAATATATTAATTTAGGTGTCTCTTGCATGGGTGTTTCTTCTTTTCCTTGTTCCTCCTCTTCAGGCTCACTCACATCCCCTGCCTCTAGATCTTTTTGTCTTCCAAACTCCATAGTTTCCATATGTGCTCGTAGTTCCCTCATTTCATCTAAGACTTATGCATTAGTTGTTGGTATTCCTCTGCCATGACCTCTTGATCTACCAATACATATATCCATGTCTTTCTTCGGCTATGCTCAGAAAATCTCCTACTCTGATACCAAAAATTATTAGCAGGATGATGAGCTAACCTCCAAAATAGCACTTGGCTAATCTTACTAAGTCTAGGAATCCTAGCCAAAATTAACCCTCCCTTCTTACTATTGGTTTTCCACTAAACAAATATCCAAAGTACTACAACAACTCCACCTTGGTTCCTTTTCTCAAAACATAAGACTCTGAGTTCATGACCGGAAACCTATCAGAATGGATACAAAGTGTTTTTACCAACTAAATTTCTAAGTGTGATACCAATGATCTATTAACACATATAATACCATAAAACCACTTGATGGTTCCATCGCACTGCTCGGGCACAATTAATTTCTTTACAACTATGATTGTGATGTATCTCTAAGACTGTCGATTTTTGTTTTCACAATAGAATGAGGTCTCAACCGTTCAACCTTTGGTTATACAAACAAGCTCACTATCTAGACCCTACAAACTCATCTATTATGCAAAACGACTGTAAGTGCATTCCCTCTTCGTATTCTGCAATTGAATACATTTTCTAACACAATAGAACATAACTCAAACCATTCTATCATCCACTAAGTATAATACGCAGTCTGCATGTGTTCAGCGTATTCTACTCTGCGCATAAAAATTTCATAGGTTGCATAACAAAGATTTTCATATAGAACTCAGGTTATCTTTCACACAGTTGGCTTGATGGCATCAATTTAACCATAAAATGACACTCTTAAACACACAGGAAACTGATTTTATTCCAGATTCAGAATTGAATTCTCTAAGACAATTTTGTTCCTTTCCTACTCAAGAAACCCATATACGGAGTCTCTCTCACAGAGTCCTCTCTCTTCGTCATTTGTCTCAACCGTCCCCCTCTATCTCTACTAACCAACTATTCTATCACCCTAGAAATTACAAATCCCCCCAAAATCCAACAACTAACCATCTCCTTCAGAAAATAAAGGGATTGCTAAATTTAGAAAAACTAAATCCTATGATTACTCAACCATTTCTCTACTTGGTTGGATCTCCTCACAGGGAGCATCAAAGTGCCACTCATCCCTATTTTAACTCCTAATTTGACAATACTACTAACTGATTGCATAATTTCAATTAATAAAGCACTTAAGTAACAATTTCTACAAACTTAGGATTGTATGTCCCCTTCTAAATCCACACCATGTGACCAACTTGTCACATTGTTGTCTTTATGATGATGCTCCTACATCAAAAGGATTCCAGATTGAGGTGACAGTGGGTCAGGATTCAGGTTTGTGCCTCCAAGGACACACCAAGTGGGTTGGATACTTATCTACGTTTGTAGGTGTGTATTAGGATGATAACATTTTTGGCATCATTGTCGGGGATAAGTCTCTTATCCTAGGTTAATTAACAAAATTTAATTAATTCTTTAAAAAACTAAGTAATAAATTTTTTCCTTAATTTTTCATAACTTGAGTTTTGTTATTATACATTGCTTAATATCCAATTGGAGACTCCATTGACTCATTCTTTGAGGTATCCTACCAGGAGCAACCCACAAGGGTTGGTTGATTCCCTTCCTGAACCTGAAAGGGTGTATAGGAGGAGAAAAAATAGACTAACTCCTCATAGGCTCCTTGAAATTCTTGGAGAAGAAGTAATCTTTGATATACATCTCTTGTGTGTACCTAATAATCCTACAACAATTATGGGTGACCCATTGAGGCCATGTAATTTTACTAATATTCAAGGTTATCCTCATCCTATTCCCGATAAAGCTATTGAGAAATTGTTTGTTTTTTAGGGAAACAATGTTGTTAGTGCCAAGACTCACATGTTGAACTTCAACTTGTGCGTCATGAAGTGGTTTAATGGTCACAATTATGAAGATGTCAAGATGATGATTTTTATGTATTCTCTAGAAGGGGATGCAACAAAATGGTTCTTGGAACAGGATGCTGACAAATTTAGCACCTTAGCGGAAATCATAAAAGCCTTCAATGAAATATGGGGTGATAAGAAGGAAGATCATCATTTATTGGTTACCCTTAACTCTAGTCAAAATAAGGAAAATGAAACAATGGAAGAATTCAATAAGAGATTTAATGACTTGGTTAAAAGCCTCCCTCAAACTATTAAGCCTCATGATGCCTCAATATTAATTCATTATATGGAAGACTTTGAGGGTGAAATAATATATCATTTAAGGGATAAAGAACCACCAAATCTAAAGGATGCACATAAGTATGCCATCAAAATAGATAAAAATATGAAAGATGCTAGGAATTCAAATCTTCCTGGTTTCTCAAGGGAAACTTCTCACAAATCCAATGAGAAGAAGAAGAAGAAAGTGGAAAATCAAGAGTCTTCTAATTATGGCATAAAGGAGCTCACCCAATTAATTAAGAAAATGGATATTAATCATGCTAATCATATGAAATCAATGGAAAATAGGTTGATAGCCACGGAAAGGGATCAAGCTAATAGACCCCATCATAATCCAAATGATAAGTGGAAAAAAAAGACCTCCATCTATAGATAAATGCCCCCCAAATACTTTTGAGTCTACTAACTTGGTTGAACACCAAGTTATCCCTTATTGTAGGCCTTGTGGGGAATTTCATGAAGAATCAACTTGCCAAATCTTTCTTCAAATTTGTGATGAAGGAGAATCCTCTAGATCATAAAATGAACAAGCTAATATGTTTGGTTATGAATATAATGTGGGCATGAATGAATGGATGGAATTTATGGATCATAGTAGGGATGTAAATTGCATGAATGAAGTTGTGGACAAAGTAACATAAAATTTTGGTCCTAAGCCTACTCCCAAGCAAGTATCAGAAATGGCTAGATATAGAGGTTGCACTTATCAAAGAAATGGGACCAAAAATCAAGATAGGCCACAAGCAAGTGTTCCTAAGACACCACCTCCCCTTCCAAAATCAATTGTTCCTACAAATACAAAGTTAAATATTGACTTAGGAGGGTGGTTGAATAATGCAAAAATGTTGGTCCTTGTAGTAGAAATCATGAAGATTTCATTTCAAAAGGGGAAATTGCTCAAAGATGTTAAGAACCAAACATCAATATAGCATAGAAAAACCTCAGGAAAAGTACTCAATGCCTTGAAAAAGAGATAATTTCAGATAATAAGCCTCTTCGAGGGGGCAACCTCCTTTTACCCCACTTAAATGTTCAAGTACAAGA
>SNQJ01S0002447.1:236728-251759 GCA_010110895.2 Picea sitchensis
ATGATCCAATGAAACCAGTCCCACTCAATTTGGATACTCTAGCAAGAAGTTATGATTGTTTTACCTGGAACACCTTCTTGAGACTAGTCAATAGGACTAGTTAGATACCCTATCTTACACAAGGTGTATCTACAAATTTAAGAATACCCAGAAGCTGAAATTTTTACCAAAGATACCTTACTAATTTATGTAAATTTTCTCCAGAGTTCAGGGTCTGAAATGTTACAGAAAATGTTTTATAGCGAAAATTCCGCAATGACTTATTTCAAGATGATTCCAGAACCCTATCTTGTACGGGTTGTATCTCCAAAATTATAAGGTTTCAGGAGCTGAATTTTGAACCCAACGTACCTTGATCCGTCTACTAAATATCCTCCAAGCCGTTCCTTCTGAAACATTGTAGAAAAAAATTTATAATTAAAATTCCACGGTGTCTCAAATGTAGCAGCGAAACCCCAAGACCTTGAGCTCTGATACCATATGTTAAGAACCAAACATCAATATAGCATAGAAAAACCTTAGGAAAAGTACTCAACACCTTGAAAAAGAGACAATTTCAGATAATAAGCCTCTTCGAGGGGGAAACCTCCTTTTACCCCACTTAAATGTTCAAGTACAAGATGATTCAAAATGAAAAAGTCTCCTTGGTATATATAGGAGACTAGGAGGTATAATTACATCTAATGGCCTAAAGCTGACATAAGTAAAATAACATTACTAATATAATATGCCCCAATTAAGGGGTAATGAGCCAATATTAGGGCTTAACAAAAGCTATAGAAAATCATCCTCAAGGTAATGGTGACAAGACACAAATTGTATCTTATCAAGATGCACCTGTGAGTTTGCAAAATTGGGATAGGGGAAATGAAAAGAATCAACTGTTTTTTATTTCTCTATTTGTGAACAACCATATCGTTCACAATTGCATGCTTGATTCTAGAGCAATTTCAAATTTTATGACTAAGAAAGTAATGGAACAATTAAATCTAAGGATTTCAAGGCCTTACCATAACATTTGTGCCATGGATAGTAAAATGATTCAAGTGCATGGTTTGATAAACAAATTACAAGTGCATTTGGTTTCCTTACCTGATATTCAAATAGAAATGGACATAGTGGTGATTGATGTGCCCGATGCTTGGGGTATGTTACTCTCAAGTAAAATAGTTGTAGATTTGGGGGGTAGTATACAAATGGATTTAACTTATGCGACCATTCCCACTCTAGATGGGGCCATGTTTAGATTAAATAGAGAATTTGAAAGGAAATATCATGTTGAAGATCCCAAAAAAACCATAAATGAGTTTGTTTATCATGTACTATACATGGGATGTTATGAGGTAACATCAAATTTTCTAGCACCCCTCAAGGAAAAACTTAAGGATGAACTCCCAAGTGTTTGTAATGTTTGGGATACCATGGATTCTTTTGATGGGATTTTTCTTGAAGAAGCTCCAAGTGAAAGGGATATTGACGTGAATGAATCATCAACATTAGTTCGCCAACTTTTAGATGAATCGGTTAGATGTCAGGAAGAGTTGGATAGGAATTGTGTGCCATCTATTGCATATATCTTAGAAATTGGGGAAATTTATGTTGGCAAAGACGATGTCTTCAACAAACAAGAAAAGCATAAAAAGAATGAAAAGAAAAGAAGCACAAGTGGAATAAATCTGGTAGAATATCATAAGGATAATAAGGAAGTTAGTACTGATAATAATAGTCAACATATCATCCCTATGGAAGAGTATGCCAAGAATTTCAAACAAGAATTAAAATCAATGAAATTTAAATCTTTTCGCTTGGCATAGAAGCAACTTCATTAGAAAGGATCCAAAGAAAATTTTATCAAGTGGTTGAGAACTAAGAAAAAGGGTTCACATCAAAATATTAGAAAGAAGGGTAAAGTGTACAATTCTTCTGACAACTCGTCTCAGCAAGTTGGACGACATAAAGCTAGATATTCCAATGAAAAGGCTCCATATTGAAATGGTCTTCAACGCAGTCATCTGATGCGCATGAGGGCATCCTTTGTAACGTATCTCTAACCCTTCTCCTTTGATTATTTCAGTTTTGTTATTATTTCATTCATGTATATAATTCATTTTATATTCATTGTATTTATTGATTATTGTTTATTCTTTTTACATGTACTTATGTTGGTTATGAGTGAGAACTTTGTTTTGCAGATTCTGAGGTTCTCGCATGCTCTCCTTCCCAAAGATCGAGCACATGTCCCCATGTGGAGCCAGATGTTGACCACTTATTTAAAATAGGTGTCAACATCATGTATCATGAATATATGTACCTTGTGGTATGATAATTTTGAATACTTATGGCTCAATAGGGCAATTCTTCCCCCAACACTTCTTTCTGTGTTCATGGAATGTCTACTCCCCTGCGTGGGATAATTTTTTAATGTATCTGTTAGCATGGGTAAATTTTTAATAATTTAGTTTCCTATGACTTTTTCATTATGGAATTCCTTTCATCGAGTGTTTTTTTTCCTCAAGTAATTAATTTTTCTTTTCAGCGATTTTAATTACTTGAGTTTTTCACTCAATAATCCTCCAAAGTGGTGAAAATAATTCTAATGATCGATCCCAGTGGGTTACTAAGGTTAGAATTGTTGTAAATTACCATGCTATACATCTCCAAGAATCTTTCTAAATTTCGTTATGTTTTGATAGGATTTTTTAATAATTAAAATTTCCCGTAAATTGGAAATTTTTAATTATTTTTTATGTAAAATGTAAAAAACTTGTCCTTGCGGATTTTGTATAGGGGTGTGAGTACTAAAAAAAAATAGGTTATGAAACCCTATATCCTTGGACCAAGTTTCATCTCAATTGGACAAGTGTTTCTAGGTCTATGTCCATGAGAAGTTCAAGTCAGTCAGAAATCATCAAATAATTGGTTAAGGTAAAAAAGACAAAAATTGTAATTGAGTATAAAGCCAAGAAAATAAATGTGGGAATGTTTTATAATGTATTTACTAAGTTGTAAAGTGAAAATCCACTTATATAAAACCCCCCAAGTCAATTTAACAACTTAAATTTGGTTTCCCTAGTGAGAGGGGCGCCCCCCTTCCTCATGAACTTAGGGTTTAGTAAAACTTAAAAAGGAGAAGAGGCCTCAAACCCTTAGTGCACCCACCTTGTGCTTGGTCAAAAGTTAAAACATTAGGAAATTGGTTTCCCACCCCTCACAACTCATCCCTCAAACCCTAATCTCATCCATCAAACCCTAAGTGTGCCCCCTCTGACTAGACCTCCCTCTTTTGGATGGATGACACTTGTAAAGCATTGTAATGTCCCCCACCTATTGATAAGAGGATTACAAAGAGTTAGTAGTCTATATGTACACACTATACTATAGTCTAGTGAGAAATGGGGACTAAGAGGCTCCAAAGTATTCACCTAAGCATAGTGTTATAATTTAAAAGTGACTTTGGGGAAAAAGGTAAATTAAGTGGAAATGGACAAAAGAATTAACCTTAGAAGGTGGTCAACTAACTCAACTGAGAATTAGATCAAGGGTATAAAGGAAAAGGAGGGTGCCTCACTCCTCATTCTTGACATGTCTACATTTACATCTTAAGCTCTAGAGCCAAAGATGTTTTGATGGTCTTGGGATAAAAAACCCTAGAGATCAACTTGATGGTGAAAGATCCCACCCATCCTAGTCCAAGATTGGTCACGGAGGTGCAAGATTCCTCCCTCACTATTCTATATCAACTACAGGTTGATTATACAGGTTTGGAGAGAGCTAGTGTGCATCAGTGGGTTTTTTTCAACAGGAGGGCACACTTTTGGAAGAAGATCCATTCGATTTGGAGGAAGGAAGAAGTTCTATAGGGTAAAACCTATTGAGATGTTTTCATTGGGCCTAGGGCACCTTTTTTATCCATTTTGGAGGATATCTTCCTAGCATATCTTTTATTGTGAGCTTGGTATGAGTTCAACAAGAGGAGGGTGCATTGAAAAAGGAGGATCTACTCATTTGAGGGGTCTAAACTCCTCCAATCAGCAAGAAACTCAACCTAGGGGTTTCTATTGCCCTGGTCTAAAATCATGGAGATTTTGGGGTGATTTGGAGTACAAGAAGAGGAGGTCCAAAATCTTGCGCAGCTACAGCCATCAGGATAGTGTGCAACTCAACCAAGAGGNGGAAGGGAAAAAAAATGATCTTGTTCCAATCTTTAGCATTTGTGGGGCCTTTGGAGGCTATTCTCTTTAGTATTGGAGATTATTGGAGTAGCATTCATTCCAACTTTGATATTTTTTCATTATATATCCAGATCTGCAGATCAATTGTACTCGGGATCATCTTATTATCTAAATAAAGGTTAGATATGAAGTTGTTGGTTCTTATTTGGTGTTCATTGTTTGTATCTAGACATTTCCTTGCATTGTATGCTCTGTTAAACATCTCTATGTTTTAATATTCATGAAAAACTCCCTCATGCACAACCTTGATGAAACAAACCTACATAACACACAGAAACAATAAAACAAACAGTCATAAACCCTTGTTCCTTGGCCAAAACCAGCTTCATAACATTACAGTGGTAGCATAGCATTAATTCCTCCTAGATTGTGGGGATTATTGCATGCAGATGTTCAATGGTATCTATATGGGAAGGCGCAGGAGACAAACAGGTGACCCAAAGGTAGAAATGGAAGGGTCGGGTGATGACAGTGAGCCACATGTTTTAGCATGAATAGAAAAGGAGTTGAAGAGCTCCACATACAATACACAGTTCACCCTTCAACACCATATACAGGATACTAAGGAGGCAATGTGCAAGGGACAGGTTGAGATGAGAGAGACACTAGAGAGATTGAATGCTATCTAGCAGAATATTTTGTTTCTCCTTATGCAGATGACCCATGGTGGGGATGGCCCAAATAATAATGTGAATAGGGAAGCTAGTGGTTCTAAAGGGGGGACTATACATCATCATGAGCAAGATCCTCACTACCATACATAGGGACAGATCTTTGGAGAGGGACCTTCTAGGGTGCCAAAACAGAGTAGAGCCACTCCTAGACCTTGCATGCCCGCTTTCTTGGAAGCTCAACAAAAGGATAACTTCTCTCCAGAAGTAGAAGATAAATTTGAGGAGTATGCTAGGGAGTATGCAGCTTTGAGTGCAGGCTTCAGGAGACAGGTTACATTAGATCAATATTGTGGCATCAAATACAGGGGTAGGCATAGAAACTATGAGAGGATAAATCATGATTTGGAGCACAGGGAAGGGAAGATGGAGATACCTACCTTTGATGGATCATCTAGATCTAATTCATAGGCTTGGGTATATAAATTGGATGCTTATCTGCAGCTTAACCTCATGAGGGAGATGGATGTTATAAAAAATTTCAATATCTATTTGGAGGTCAATTCGCATGATTGATGATTTCATGGCATGAACACCTTGGGACACAACTAGATTACATCTTATCCAGAGTTCACCCAAAGGCTCATTGACAGATTTGATCAGGGATATACTGAGATACACTTGAGGGAACTCATGCAACTCAAGCAAACAGGGTCACCAGAGAGTTATATTGAGGATTTCCGAAGGGTAGTAGTAATGGTACCTAATATCTCACAAGCTAGATTGTTGATGTTTTTCACTGAAGGGTTTATGGAACCCTTACGAGGTTGGGTTAAGGATTTTAATCTCCTGAACTTACAATATGCCATATGGAGGACAAGGGATTTGATGGGATTGGAAGCTAAAGCCAAATTCACTCCAAGACCTCCAATAAATCAAGGGGAAAATGATAAAAAGGGAATGGATAGAGGAAAGGGGAGGATGGATGAGGCTACTAGAAGGGAATTGAGGAGGAAGAAACTTTGTTTCACATGCAAGGAGCCTTGGGAGCCAGGGAAAAAATGCATGGGCAAAGGCAAGGCACATTACATTGAGGTGATTTCTAATGATGAGGATGAAGAATATTTCGGCCACATTCAGAACATGGAAGAAAATACATCTAGAATAGACCCTATAGAGAATGAAGAAGGTGAAGAAGCAGGTTTCGAACTTACAAGAGACAAGAAGGTTACAATAGATTCCATCAGTGGGGTCCCTAAATTCAATACCTTCAGGATGAGGGGAGCGCTTCAAGGAAAAAAGGTTTTGGTACTCATATATGGGGGACATTCACATAACTTCATTGATTTGGCCTTGTTGAGAAGAAGGAATATAACTACAGTATAGTTTGAGGGTTTTCGTATGGAGGTAGTAGGGGGTCGTACTATGCCATGTGACAGGTATATTCTAGGGATGAAACTTACATTGGGGAGACATGACTTGGCACAAGATTTCAACATGATGGATCTACCAGATACCAATATCATCTTGGAAGTTCAGTGACTTAGTACCTTGGGACCTATCGCTACCAATTAAAAAACCATGGAGATGTCATTCATTGAAGAGAATGGGAAATAGGTGATACTACAAGGGATGAAAGGTAATAGACCTAGATTGGTTATAGCAAAGTGCATGGAGGCCATTTTTAGGAGAGAAGACATTGTATATGTAGCAGAATGTAGAATATTTGTTTGGGTGGATAAGGAGGATTTTCCTCATTACTCGCATGACATTTAGAAAATCATTGACAGTCACAACAAGGTTTTTGAACCTATTCCTCCAGGAGAACCACTAGGTAGGGGGGTTGAGCATATTATAGAGTTGGAAGAAGGCACAAAACCTATCATCACGACTCCTTCTAGACACCCAAAAAAGTATAAGGATGAAATTGAAAAATTTATTAAAGAACTCTTGGACATGGGTCACATTAGACCAAGTTATAGTCCCTTTGCATCTTTGGTGGTCTTGTTAAATAAGAAAGATGGGATTATGCACATGTGCATTGAATACAGATATTTGAACAAGAAGACTATTAAGAACAGGTACCCCATCCCTCAGATAGATGAGCTATTGGATGAGTTACGTGGCACTATCTACTTTACCAAAATAGACTTATGCTCTGGTTATCATCAAATCAAAATGAGGTAGAAAGATGTGCCAAAAACAATTTTTAGATATCATTATGGTCATTATGAATTTTTGGTTATACCCTTTGGGCTAACTAATGCGCCAGCCAACTTTCAATCATGCATGAATCATGTCTTCAAAAATCAATTGAGTAAGTTTTTGTTAGTCATCTTTGATGACTTGTTGATTTATAGCAAAACTTGGGAGGATCATCTCAAGCATGTAGACCAAATCTTGAGCATTATGGAGGAACAATATTTATATGCTAAAGAGTCGAAGTGTGAATTGGGACGACTGAAGTCCTTTACTTGGAACATATCATTGGAGAGAAAGGAGTACAAGTGCACCAAGAAAAAATACAAGCTATATTTGACTGGCCAACACTCAAGACTCTTACTAAGTTGAAAGGATTCCTTGGTATTTATAGTTACTACCAGAGGTTTGTCAAAGGATTCTCCCAACTTTGCGCACCCTTGACAGATTTTACTAGAAAAGGCACATTTAGGTGGAGTCAAGAGGCACAGGTGACATTTGATAAAATGAAGAAGGTAATGAGCACTTGTCTGGTTCTTTCTTTACCATATTTCTCATAGCCCTTCTTGGAGTTTGATGCATCGAGTGAGTGAATTTGAGCAGTTCTCATGCAAAATAGGAACCCCATTTCCTATGAGAGCCAAAAACTGAGGAGTCCTAAGCTCCTATACACTATTTATGACAAAGAAATGCTAGTTGTTATGCATGCATTGGCCAAATTTAGAAAATGCTTGGTTGGGGAGAAATTTGTTGTCATGACAAACCAAAATAGCCTCAAGTACTTCTTGGATCAAAAGGAACTTAATGAAAGACAACAAAAATGGGTTATCAAGATCCAAGCTTATGACTTTGATATTGAAATTGTCAAAGGAAAAAAAAATGTGGTGGTTGATGCTTTGTCTAGAAGGCCTTCAGTATACGCCATGATAGATATTCCAATTGATTGGAAAGCACATATTTTGGTGGAGTATTCTAAAAACGGGTTTGTTTGTGAGTTGATGGATTTGAAGGTACTGGATGATAAATTTAGGATCATGGATGAAATCATATACTACAAGGGCCAAATTTTATTTCTTCCTGAATCAAAATTCAAAATGAAAGTGTTGCAAGCATGCCATGACTCACCATTAGTTGGGCATCAAGGATTTGTCAAAACATACAGGCAAGTAAGGGAAATATTTTCATGGAGGGGCATAAAATAAGATATAATGTTCCATATCAGGGAATGTTCCACTTGTCAGGAGAACAAGGAGGAGCACACCCATCTAGTAGGTTTATTGAAACCACTCCCTATTCCAGAGAATAAATGGGAGAGTATATCTATGGACTTGATCATAGGGTTTCCCAAGGTTCAAGGCAAGGATTGCATCTTTGTGGTTGTGGAAAGATTAACCAATTTTTTCCATTTTGTTTCCATTGCCATAGATTACAGTCCTTCATAGGTTGCAAAACTGTTCTTCAGAGAGATCTCCAGGTTGAATGGTTTACCAAAAACCATAGTGAGTGATAGGTATAGCAGGTTCATGAGCACCTTTTGGCAGGATCTATTCAGGTTGGTAGGTAAGGCCTTGACCCCCAACACTAGATATCATCTTCAAACTGATGGCCAAAAAGAGATATTCAACAAATGGGTGGAAGGGTACCTTCGAAATTATTTTTCAGGGAAACATAAGGCATGGATTAAGTGGTTACACTTGGGTGAGTATTGCTACAACACCACCTACCACATGTCTATTGGTATGCCACCTTTCAGGGCCTTATATAGTTATGATCCCCTCACCTTTGTGGATATTGTATTTGGTGATAGTATAGCACCTATGGTACATGATTGGATCCAAAAAAGACAATATATACTTAGAGAGATAAAGGATCACTTGTACAGGGTGAAAAATCAGCAAAAGATACAGGAAAACAAGCATAGAGTGGAGCGCACATTTGAGGTTGGTGATAATGTTTACTTAAGGCTCCAACCTTACAAACAAGAATCTATAAAGAGGAATGGCGCAAAAATATTCAACCTTTCTTATTTGTGCCATACAGGGTAAAAAGAAAGGTAGGTGTCGCGACATATGAGCTTTATATACCCCCAGGAAGCAAGATACACAATGTTTTTCATGTATCATGTTTGAAAAGAGACATAGGGAAAAAAATCACTCCTATTGAGGAACTACCTCCCTTGGATGAGGAGGGACTGTCGATATTGATACATGAAGAAGTGTTGGAAGTAAGGGAGAAGAGGCTAAGGAAGAGGAACATTAGGGAGTACTTGATCAAATGGAAGGATTTGCCTATAGAATATGCTACTTGGGAGAATGAATAGGTTCTTCAGAAAGTAGGATCAAAATTTATTGTGGGAAAGCAATTGGATTACAAAGACTTAGTAGTCTAGATGTCCCCACCTATTGATAAAAGGATTACAAAGACTTAGTAGTATAGATGTCCCCAATAGACTATAGTCTCATGAGAAATGGGAACTAAGAGGCTCCAAAGTATTCACCTAAGAATAATGTTATAATTTAAAAGTGACTTTGGGGAAAAAGGTAAATTAAGTGGAAAATGCCTCATGAAGAAAAGTGAAGAGTTAACCTTAGAAGGTGGTCAACTTACTCAATTGATAATTATATCAGGGGTATAAAGGAAAAGGAGAGCATCTCACTCCTCATTCTTGAAATTTTCACTTTTGCATCTTGAGCTCTAGAGCCAAAGATGTTTAGAGGGTTTTGGAATAACAAACCTTAGATATCATCTTGGTGGTGAAATATCCAACCAATCCTGGTCCAAGATTGGTCACGGAGGTGAAATATTCCTCCCTCACCATTATATCTCAACTACAGGTTGATTATACAGGTTTGTAGAGAGTTAGTATGCATCATTGGGGTTTTTCCAGCAGGAGGGCGCACTTGTGGAAGAAGATCCATTCGATTTGGAGGAAGGAAGAAGTTCTGGAGGGTAAAACCTATTGATATTTGTTCATTGGGCCTAGGGCACCTTTTTTATCCATTTTTGAGGATATCTTCCTAGCATATCTTTTATTGTGAGCTTGGTATGAGTTCAACAAAAGGAGGTTTCACTATAGAAGAAGGATCTACTCATTTGAGGGGTCTAAACTCCTCCAATCAGTAAGAAACTCAAGCTAGGGGTTTCTATTTCCCTGATCTACAATATTGGAAAGTTTGGGGTGATTTGGAGTACAAGAAGAGGAGGGACGAAATCTTGGGAAATTATAGCCATTAGGATAGTGTGCAACTCAGCCAGGAGGAGGGGTTCTAGCTTTGGAAGGGAAAGAAATTGATCGTGTTCCAATATTTGACATGTGTGGGGCCTTTGGAGGATATTCTCTTTAGTATTGGAGCTTATTGGAGTAGCATTCATTCCAGCTTTGATATTCTTTCATTATATATCCATATCTGCAGATCTATTGTACTCATGATAATATTATTATCTAAATAAAGGTCATATCTGAAGTTGTTGGTTCTTATTTGGTGTTCATTGTTTGTATCTAGACATTTCCTTGAATTGTATGTTCTTTTCTACATCTCTATGATATAATATTCATGAAAAATTCCCTCATACGCAACCTTGATGAAGCAAACATGCATAACACATAGAAACAATAAAACAAATAGTCTAAAACCCCTGTTACTTGGCCAAAACTAGCTTGGGAACATTACAAGCATATAAGGGGGAGTCTCTCCTCATTCCCTCCTTTGAAAGGAACTCCCCTCTCCTCATTTTGGCATCAAGTTTCATTGCAAACCTATTCTACCCAAATCTATCTCTCTCTCTCTCTCTCTCTCTCTCTCTCTCTCTCTCTCTCTCAAACTCTCTCATTTTTCTCATGTAATCTTGCTGCAATTTGCAGCCACTTCTTATGCAATAAAAGTGAAGCTTTGGAGGAACTCTTGGTGTTATTTTGGTGTACTCTTGGTACTCTTTGGCTACTCTTGTATGGTGTTTTCCTTTAGTTGAGGTAATATTGTGATTTTTTGTTTATTTTTTCTCACATTGTTTTACTTGAAGAACCCCAAGCAAAGTATTTTGCTGGGGATAAATCTATAGTAGTATTTCTATAGGTTTATGTGAAATGTTTTTACTAGTGTTTGCAAAGTATTTTGGAGACCTTTTAGAAGATCTCACCTTCTTGCCTCATTGTGTAGCAAGGGTTTACAGGTTTACAGGTTACCCAAAGCTTGGAGGAGTGGACTCTAAAAGCTTCACTTCACTTCACTTCACCCAAATTTATGATATAGTTTTCATCTCTTATATACTTATTTTCTTCACATATAATCATCTAAATATTTCTTTCTAATCAATTTCCAAGTTCAGATTTTGTACACAAAATTTTATGTTCATATACCCCAAAACTAACTTTATTTAAGTGATTTTTAGCATTTTCCAACAAACAAAGCTTGTTGTTTTATGCAGGTTTCGCTAGTCTAAGAGGATGTGCTACCCAATTTTAGCCACAAAAAGCTCGAGGAATCATCCAAGAGTGGTGATGCAAGATCCCTTCACCTTTCTCCCTTTCTAAGCCATTGTAAGCATCCCAAGAGAGTCTCTTGGGCTTGCATTCTTAATTTTTTCTTACAATTTGTAATTTGTAATTTAGTTGTAATATTTTTTTCACACACCTTGCATGTGAGTGGATTTTCCACCCTTGAAAAATCATGTCGGCTAGTTTAGAACTTAATTTTCTGATATTTGCTTAATTTGTTCGCCCCACTTCTCCCATAAAGAGAAGGTTGAGTTGATAGTATTAACTTGCTTTACTTTAAATTATTTTTCCCACCTTGGCACAAAATCGGTAGGCTTTTCATCCACATTGTGCCAAATTTGTGAGGTTTGTAAAGTTATTTAATTTTTCCCACCTTTGTCCTTAAGGAAAATTTGAGTGTCTAGTTTGTTTATTCCATTTATTTTAAGTTATCTTAGTTTTTTGTTTGTTCCCACCCCTTGCATGTGAGTGGCTTTTCCACGCTTGCAATATTGTGTCAGCTAGTCAAAAGTTTCACTTTTGCAAAGTAAACAAAAATATCCTCGTCATTTTCCCTGTATTCCCTCCCCTCACCACTTGTGGAACTTGGGGATAAGAAAGGGCAAAGGATTGTATGGCTAGTTTAACTAGGAACTCAACTCTATTATTTATTAAACCATTAAAAAGGGTGACTTGTGGGACTAGAAGGGGTTGAAGCCGGGGACAGTTTCACGACACTAATTGTCCTCCTTTTTGAGCGCCCAAGCACTTTAGATCTGATCTGTGGATCTAGCAGAGAACCTTGTTGAGAACCCAACATTTCCTCTCGGTTAAGGGATAAGGACTTGAGGTAGTCACATAGCTTAGGTTTGCAACATTTCAAATCTAAACCCCCTAAATTCAAGAGAGACCTAAAAATTCTACTAAAAGAAACCCATACACTTGCACAACATTTTCATTTCCTTGCAATTTCCATTTCAACAATTTATTTTCAAGCATTGTCATTCTTTTATTTTTTGCAGGTTATTTATATGTGATTATTTACATTGCCAAAATATTCTTTATTGCAAGCATTCTCTATTTTTGTGAAATAATTATTTTAAGTATAAAGGTGTTTTTCAATTCATTGTATAAAGGTTTCATAAGTTTGTTTCATTATTGTAGATTTATATTTATTTTGTGTATATTGGAATAGGTGGAATTTGATCATCTTTAGGCACTAGTTTAATTGTTGTTTTATAAAATAAAGGTTTGCATGTCATTGAAAAACTGTATTTTTCATTGTTGCTTGTCATTGGTTTGGGTCTCCCTAATCAATAAATTAATTAACTCCTAGAACTAGAAAACCTTCACATAGATTAATAGGGTCTACCCCCCTTGGCTTCCCTAGGAGTGAGCCTAGACGGAACGATTCCAGATTGAGGTGACAGTGGGACTGGATTCAAGTTTGTGCCTCCAAGGACAAACCAAGTGGGTTGGATATTTCTCCACGTTTGTAGGTGTGTATTAGGACGACAACATTTTTGGCGTCGTTGTCGGGGATAAGTCTCTTATCCTTGGTTAATTGAGAAAATTAAATTAATTCTTTAAAAAACTAAGTAATATTTTTTTCCCGTGATTTGTCATAACTTGAGTTTTGTTATTATACATTTATTAATATCCATGTGGCGACTCCATTGACTCATTCTTTGAGGTATCCTACCTGGAGAAACCCACAAGGGTTGGTTGATTCCCTTCCTGAACCTAAAAGGGTGTATAGGAGGAGAATAAACAAACTAAATCCTTGTAGGCTCCTTGAAAGTCTTGGAAAAGAAGAAATCTATGATATACATATCTTTTTTGTACCTAATAATCCTACAACAACTATGGGTGACCCATTGAGGCCATGTAATTTTACCAATATTCAAGGTTATCCTCATCCTATTCCTGACAAAGCTATTGAGAAATTTCCTGCTTTTTGTGGAAAAAATGTTGTTAGTTCCAAGAGTCACATCCTAAACTTCAACTTGTGTGTCATGAAGTGGTGTAATGGTCACAATTATGAATATGTCAAGAGGATGATTTTTGTGTATTCCCTAAAATGGGATGCAACAGAATGGTTCTCGGAACAAGATGCTGACAAATTTAGCACCTTAGCGGAAATCACAAAATCCTTCAATGAAATATGGGGTGATAAGAAGGAAGACTGTCATTTATTGGCTTCCCTTAACTCTAGTCAAAAGAAGAAAAATGGAAGAATGGAAGAATTCAATAAGAGATTTAATGACTTGGTTAAAAGCCTCCCTCAAACTATTAAGCCTCCTAATGCCTCAATCTTAATTCATTATATGGAATCCTTTGAGGGTGAAATCAAATATCAGTTAAGGGATATAGAGCCACTAAATATAAAGGATGCATAGAAGTATGCCATCAAAATAGATAAAAATATGCAATATTATAGGAAGTCAAATATGTTTGGTTTCTCAAGGGGAACTTCTTACAAACCCAATGAGGAGAAGAAGAAGAAAGTGGAAAATCAAGAGTCTTATAATGATGGCATAAAGGAGATCACCCAATTAATTAAGAAAATGGATATTAACCATGCTAATCAGATGATAGCCATGTAAAATAGGTTTATAGCCATGGAAAGGGCTCAAGCTAATAAACCCCATCATAATCCAAATGATAAGTGGAAAAATATACCTCTGTCTCAAGAGCATAGGCCCCCAAACCCTTTTGAGTCTACTAACTTGGTTGACCACCAAGTTATCCATTATTGTAGGCCTTGTGGGGAATTTCATGAAGAATCAACTTGCCAAGTATTTCTTCAAATTGTTTATGAAGGAGAATCCTCTATATCATAAAATGAACAAGTTAATATGTGTGGTCATGAATATAATGTGGGCATGAATAAATGGATGGAATTGATGGAGCATAGTAGGGATGCAAATTGCATGAATGAAGTTGTGGACAAAGTAACAGAAAAAATTGATCCTAAGCCTACTCCCAAGCAAGTATCAGAAATGGCTAGATATATAGGTTTCACTTATCAAAATAAATGGACCAAAAATAAATATAGGACACAAGAAAGTGTTCCTAATACACCTCCTCCCCTTCCTAAATCCATTGTTCCTACAAATACAAAGTTAAATATTGACTTAGGAGGGTGGTTGAATAATGCAAAAATGTTGGTCCGTGTCGCAGAAATTATGAAGATTCCATCTCAAAAAAGGAAATTTCTCAAAGCTATAGAAAATCCTCCTCAAGGTAATGGTGACAAGCCACAAATTGTAGCTTATCAATATGCACCTGTGATTTTGAAAAATTGGGATAGGGGAAACTAAAAGAATCAATCGTTTTTTCTTTCTCTACTTGTGAACAACCATCTCCTTCACAATTGCATGCTTGATTCTGGAGCAAGTTCAAATTTTATGACTAGGAAAGTAATGAAATAGTTAAATCTAAGGATTTCAAGGCCTTACCATAACATTTGTGCCATGGATAGTAAAATGATTCAGGTGCATGGTTTGATAAAA
>SNQJ01S0002448.1:85193-95788 GCA_010110895.2 Picea sitchensis
ATTTCCCAGGGAAGGGGGCTCAAGGCCACCTCCATATGGTAATAGAGTCGCACCAAGGATAGTAGCCACAAGGATTTCAATGGAAGTGAGTGAAACATATCATTCATCACCAACGACGCAGGAAGGTCCACGACCATCTCAGGGAGAAGCTAATAGGGGCAGGGGTTCCAGGGGAAGGAACTCATTTCAGAGACAGTCACAAAACAGTGCATAGGTTCAATGTCATGTTACCTATTGGGGATGTGGAGGACCCCATTACCAGCGTGACTTCCTAGAGTTATAATCAGGATTTTTTCATAGAGAACGAAAGGCCTCGATGGGAAGAGCAAGTGGCAGCCACTAGTTTTATGCAGTGGTTAATAATCGCCAGGCAGAACATCAATCCACGGTGGTGGAGTCATCAGGTACGCTAAATCATATCAATGTTAATATTTTATTTGATTCTGGTGCTACAGATAGTTTCATTTCACCATCTACATTATAAAAGAGTGGGTTGGCAGCGTACAAGCATGATGACTTTAAACAAGTAGAGATGGCTTAGGGGGAAAAACAAGTGGTAGGACCTAGCGTTGATAATTCTATAGTGGACCTGGGAGTGTGTACTACCAGGTTTGAGGTATATGTTACTGCTCTCGAGGCATATGACCTAATCATTGGAATGGATTGGTTAGAATCCTATCGAGCTATGGTAGATTGTTTCGCAAAAAGGGTGCTTTGTGTTGACGATGAAGGAAGACCAGTAGAGATCCACGATGTAAGGAGATGGGTGTCTCTACACTTTATCTCAACTATGAAGGTTAAGCGGTGCATGAGGCAAGGGTGTCGATTGTATGTAGTGGAAGTGGTGAGTGAAAGGAAGGGACCCTCCTTGGATCAGTACCCAGTTTTGTCAGAATTTAAGGATGTTTTTTCGAACGAGTTACCAGGGTTGCCTCTTGAGAGGGAGCTTGATTTTACTATTGAGCTAAAACCTGGTGCATAACCAATTTCCAAGACTCTGTATCAGATGACAACGCCGGAACTTTATGAGTTGCAAATGAAGTTGAAGGAGTTACGAGACTTAGGGCTAATAAGGCCCAGTGTCTCACCTTGGGGTGCACTAGTAATTTTTGTAAAGAAGAAGGATGGTTCCTTACGATTGTGTATAGATTACAGGAACTTGAACCGTGCTATAGTGAAAAATAGGTACCCAATGTTGTGAATATATGACCTCTTTGATCAGATGAAAGGAGCAGCAGTATTCTCAAATATTGATTTCTGATCAGGGTATCACCAGTTAAGGATTAAGGAAGGTGATATTCCTAAAACTGCCTTTCGAACTAGGTTTGGGCATTACGAGTTTTTCGTAGTACCTTTCGGATTGACCAATGTGCCAACAGTATTCATGAGCCTCATGAACGGAGTATTCCAGAAGTACTTATACTGTTTTGTATAAGTCTTTCTAGATGACATCCTCATCTATTCCAAAAATGAAAGAGAGCATGAGGAACACTTACGAGTGGTGTTGTCCTTCCTTAGAGAGAACAAATTGTATGGGAAGTTTTCGAAGTGTTCCTTCTTCCAAAAATAGATCCACTATTTAGGTCATATCATTTCTGGTGAAGGAATTTCTGTGGACCCAGAAAAGGTAAAGGCCATTATGGAGTGGCCAGTGCTGAAAAATGCCCATGAGGTGAGAAGCTTCATGGGGCTAGCAGGTTATTATTGGAGATTTGTGGAAGGATTCTCTAAAATAATGAAACCCATCACCACTTTGCAGTGCAAGGGGGTCAAGTAGGAATGGAAAGAAGAGTGATATCATCGAGCTTAAGAGGTTACTAACTAGTGCACCAATTCTATGAGTGTCAGATATGGAAAAGGACTTCACAGTCTGCACGGATGCCTCGGAGCAAGGGTTGGGGGCCGTGCTAATGCAGGATGGAGGAGTGATATATTATGCATAAAGGAAGTTGAAGAAACATGAAGATATTTACACTACTCATGATTTAGAGTTGGCAGCTGTAATGCTAGCTTTGAAACTTTGGAGGCACTATCTTGTGTGGCGAAACTTTGAGCTCAAAATGGACCATCAAATTTTAAAACATATCTTCACTCAAAGGGATCTAAATGCCAGACAAAGGCGATGGAGTGAGTTTATGAGTGAGTACGATTTTGGTATTTCATACATCAAGGGAAAGGAAAATGTGATTGCAGATGCCTTGAGTAGGAGATCACGTGTCTTCTCCTTGATACCCTTAAAGGTCAATCTGAGGGAATGTGTGTTGACGCAACTCCAAGGAGACAGTTGGTATTTAAGGGTTACTTCAAACCTCCAGAGTGGGAGGAAATTAAATCCAAAGTATGAAGGATATAGTCTAGAAGCAAACGGACTATTGAGATATCGGGGAAGGATATACATACCTGAAGATGGGGATATTCAAAGCATCATACTAAAGGAATCCCACAGAGAACTTTACTGTGCACATCCGGGTGTGAAGAAGATGTACGCAGACATGAAGAAGATTTTCTTCTTGGTAGGCATGAAGCATGATGTAGTCCATTTTTTCGCCAAATGCCTAGAGTGTCAACAAGTGAAAGCCGACCACCATCACCCAGCAGGCGTTCTACAACCACATGATGTTCCGATGTCCAAATGGGAAGTCATCTCTATGGATTTTGTTGTGGGGTTGCCGCTCACATCTCATAGACACAATGCTATTCTTGTGATAGTTGATAAGTTAACCAAGAGTGTTCATTTTATTCCAGTTAGAGACACTTATGATGTCACTAAAGTGGCATGCGTGTTTATAAGTGAATTCATCCATTTGCACGGGATACTTAAGAATATCATTTCAGATAGAGACTCTAGATTCAATTCTAGGTTTTGGACAAGTTTGCAGTCAGTGTTGGAGACTCAATTGAACTTAAGCATAACTTATCATCCTGAAACAGATGGGAAAACTAAGAGAGTAAATCAAGTCATGGAATACATGCTTAGGATGTATGTCATGGATAATCAAACCCATTGGGAGAAGTACCTACCTTTGGTAGAGTTTGCCTACAATAATAGTTTTCATAGCTCCATCAGAATGCCACCTTATGAAGCTCTGTATGGAAGGCCATGCAAAATGTCGTTGGGTTGGGATAGATTAGAATACCGAGTAACAGTTGGGCCAGAATTGATTCAAGAGATAGAGAAACATGTGATTCAGATTAGGCAGAGACTAAAGGAAGAATAGGATAGGCAGAAAAGTTATGCGGATGCACACAGGACCGATCGAAGTTATGAAGTGGGAGACCAGTTTTTCATTCGCATCAAGCCTAATAAGAGTACCATACGGTTCAGGAGGGGGACAAAGTTGTCACCTCGATTTATAGGACCGTTCAGAATCCAAGAGAAAATTGGATCCATTGCCTATCATCTCGTACTTCCACCCCACCTGCATAAAACTCATAATGTTTTTCATGTATCTGTTCTACGTCATTATGTTGTTGATGAATCACATAAACTAAATTGGAAGGAATTGCAGGTATCAGACACAGGAACCCTCATGGTAGAACCGTTACGCATATTGGACCATAGAGTCCGACAACTCAGGAACCGTCTGGTACACCAATTTAAGGTCCAATGGGACAAGTATAGTCCAGGATCTGCTACTTGGGAGGATGTCGAGACACTACGACAAGATTATCCCTCACTTTTTTTACCACCTCGAGAATATGTTTCTTGAAGTTTGGGTGTATGTAACACCACCTTTTGACTTAGACAGCCAGGATTACCTGAGGCCTACACACCTTTATTTTCTATTCACAAGTGAAACTATTAAATGATACACTTGAACTTTTAAGACGTATGAATCTTTATGAATGTTTAAATGTATTTGGATAATGATGGATATGATGTGATATATTGTGAGAATGTAAATTTTATGAATGTTTAAATGTTATTGATGATGATGGATATGATGCGATCTACTATGTGAATGTAAATTCTATGAATGTATAATTGTTGTTGATGATGATGGATATGATGCGACATATTGTGTGAATGAGAATCCTATGAAGGTTTAAATGCTATTAGAATGGTATTAGATATGATGCAATCTATTTTGTAAATGATAATTTTATGAATGGGTGTCGACAATTGAATTATGGGATATTATGAGATCTATTTCTAACTTGAAAACTTTGATGTTAAAGTTGTTGGTACGTAGATACCGAATTGAAATTATGGTTGTATGCAATTACATGAGGATAATGCATAGAAATGTATGAGTTTGTGTTACAGACTAATCTAGAGGTTATGGGCTATGAAATAGCCAAGGGATAATGATGATGAAAGTGGATTTCATGACCACTGGCCAAGAAACAATATGGTATGAACCTTTGTATGTGAAATTATATTGGTTTGGATGCATCGCTATGATGTGTGGACCAGTGCAGGATTTCAGGTGGTGAGACTACCCAAAACTGAATAGACGATGACAAAACTCACAGCAACACGATGTCACTGTATATTCCATTGTAGGGTGTGGACTCTAGTCCTGTTAGGAGGGGTGGAGGCATTTCCCACCGTGTATCCTCCGAAACCTAAAGTCATGGGAGGACGATGTTAGCTCACGCTCCCCTAGACGTGTGATGATGACTGCCAGTTGCCTGTTGGGAAAGCTTGGTCAAGATAGTGACACTTCTTCTTATGGGTTCTATTTGGAGTTAGGTCAATATAGTTGATGTTCCAAGATAGTCCAGCAGAGGAAGGATAGGAATGGAAGATGGAAGTAAGTTAGGGAGGAAGGATGAGTAGAAATAATTGAGAGTGTATGGAGATTTGTCTTATGGTGGAATTTATTGTTTTCCTTTTGAAAATAAATTGTATATATATATGAATATTCATAATTATGTAACTAAACTACAATTGTCTAAATAACATTGTTGAGTTAGATAATTATAATTAAAGGATTTCACAAACATTTGATTGGTTTATTTTCTTTTATAAAATGAATAGTCTTGTTGAATGGATTGGATGCATATGGAAATTACTATAGAGATGATAGTTATTGATATTAGTACATGAGCGAGACTTGTATGTACTAGCTACACATGCATTTCTTGCACATGTACACTAGTATGTATGAGTTTATTGGCTTACTTACTAATAATGTTGGTTATTTGTTAGGAATGTGTGAACCATGTTTCTTTTCCCTTCTATCATAAAATAATTTAACTTTGGGACGAAGTTTCTTGAAGGGTGGGTGTATGTAACAACCCTAGTTAAATAGTTGCTTAAGGTTTATCGAGTATAGTTAATTAAATAATTAAATGTCCTAATGTGTATTAGTTAAATAATGATTATTTATTAATAATATTAATTAATTAATTAATAATTTATTTATTGATTAATATATGTTGATTAATTAACACATTTAATGTTGGGTAACGAATTAAAGACTTAATAACTTTTAATTTATTATTAGAAAACTTTACGTATGTAGGGATAAAGCATTCAATGGAGGGATAGGGTATTGAATGGAGGGATAAGGTGGGTGGCATTAAAGGAAGGTAGGAGGTGGTGAATGGGGGGAGGATATGAGGGGGCAGAGACATTCGAGAGAGGGACTTTTGGAATTTTGGGGGTAAGGGAGCATTTTGAGAGCAGGGATTGTATTTTCTATTTGGGGTATTTTTTTTCTGGTCTGGAGTTTGGGTGGACTGTTACAGGGGTGCATTGGTTGCTGGGAGTTTTGGGCTTGGGGGCCAGGAATTCTCACGAAATCCTGGAGCTAGGGAGCCAGATAGGCTCTGTTTCTAGCTGGAAGGGAGGAAGGATTCTGTTTTGGGCAGAGTTTGGGCAGAGCAGCAGCGAGGATAGACGGAGATTGGAGAAATAGCATCAGACATAGGTGTGTATTTTCATGAATATGTTGTGTTATGTGGTTGTTACATTAATTTATTTTCATGATGTTCATAAATAAACTTTATGCTGAATAATAAACGATTATAAGATGATGATTAAATTGTACAGGATATATATATTTTTTTATTCTTTATTTTAGCTTGTGTTTTATAAGGCTCTGTGGGGATAGAGACCTTACATACTACTTGGGTAGGCTTGTCTCAATTCTCATTGGGAGAGTTTGAAGAGGGTGGAAGTTCACAAGTATCGTTTAATGTCTTAAAATCATTTAAATTTAATGTGTTATAATAATTTAAATTTAATTTTTCAAATTTTCAAATTTGAAATGTGTTATATAGGCTAATGTGGAGAGGAGAGTACCTGAGAGTCTGTTTAGGAGGGATACTGCGATTGATGAGGAAGTAGAGGAAGCACCCATTTTTGGAAAGTATGTGTTCATTCAGGATGATTCATAAATGTATGTTTTTTACTTTTATCAAATTTTTAGTTTCTATCCTTTCCTATTCAACGCTTTGATAAATTATTTTGAAATATATAGAACCCCTAGAAAAGTTTATCGTTGTCTTAAATGGTGTACATTCAAATTTATTTAAGGTTAGATCATGATGAAGACCTAATTTTGAACTTGAACATTTGAATATTTGAGAACAGACTCTATTCCACATCAGAAAAGAGAAAGTTTCTAAATTTTCTTTGATTGCATTCCTTTCTTTCTTGTCCAAGAATGGCATAGTATGGACATTTGTTTTTTCTACGTACAACGAAGTGAATTCCTTCTTTCCAGGGTATTGTCAAACTCTTAACTAAATTGGTTACTAATCACAAAAACCAACATTCAATTAGATTTACAAATAAGCTCACACATATTGTATATGTTAACTAGCTCACACATATTGTATATATGAGCTATCTCACACATAATTTCAAAGATCATTTCATTATATTTAATATGAATACATCCCATTTAAATGGTTTTTGAAGAATGACTTAATATACATGTGCAGATTTGTGTTTTTCTCATGTACATGCAAGATTATATGAGAACATCTATTCCACTGCAAAAAGAGGAGATAAGTATTTTCCAGAAGAATGGTTTTTAAAATGAAGATTTGTAAACTTTTTTAGATAATAATTAGTTTTTTTTAAGAATGTCTTAATATGGAGATTTATGAGTCCTTTAGTTTGAAAGGACATTGTGGAATTTGATTATATGATCACTGTAGAAGAAGAGAGAAGTATTTAACTTCTTAGGAGATTATTATTTTATTCTTGTGTAAATATGATCAAATAACATCACCTGGGATGAGAATTTCTGAAGGATTTGGGACCTTATCCACCAGGAGAATTTCACCTGAAGGATTTTGGACTCTATCCACAAGGAGATAAGTATTTCATTGGAAGAATGACTTAATATGGAGATTTGATAATTTTCTTCATACATAGTTCTATATTTATTTTCAGATTATTATCTAACTCTAATTCACAATTTGTTTTACCAAGAACACAATAACATCACCTGGGATGAGAATTTCACCTGAAGAATTTGGGACCTTATCCACAAGGAGAATTTCACCTGAAGGATTTGAGACTTTATCCACAAGGAGATAAGTATTTCATTGGAAGAATATCTTAATATGGATATTTGTGAATTTTCTTCATACACAGTTCTATATTTATTTTCAGATTATTATCTAACTCTAACTAACAATTTTTTTTACCAAGAACATATATTTTCTCTTTAAATTTTTGTAAGATTCTAGATAAGATTTACAGATTGTTTAAATCATGTACTCTTAATTGGATAGTAATTATCTTAAATCTGTTTAACTATGGTTGGGTATGCTATTATTTCTTATTTCTTTATTTAATATTTAGTTACAATATATATATGCTAATATGTGTTAATTGTTTTTTTACTATTGTTTCTTATTGTTATAGATGTATAAGTTATAGTTGGTGGAAAATATGTTTACAATGCATTTTGTGGGAAAGAGTATGTTGGAGGATGAGACTTAACTCTTTTGGTATGTATGTCAATTTTGTTTTAATCACAATTTTTTAATTCTGAATTATTTCGCATGTTTGAATTGTAAATTTTTAATTTTTGAATTCCATTTTTTTGCAGGTTTGAATTGCAGGTATGAAGTGATCTATCTTAAAGCGATGGCTTAGAGTCCAGAATTTTGGAGTTAAATGTCTTAGTTTTTTTTATCATCCTAAAATGGATGTAGAACTTATGTATTTTACAATGTAATTATTTAGACTTTGATTATAATATATATATANTTAAGAAACATATTGTTAAACAATTGTCAAATTGACATATCAAATCGTGATAAAAAAAAATTGAAAAATAGTCATTGGAAAGCTAACACAATTCTTCACAAGTTTTGTTTTTACTATAAAGTGAAATTATAAATAAAAAAAATTACTTTTGTATGTCGGAAGTTGAATAACTTGTGAAAATACAGTTTTTGTTTTCTCATAAAACAAGCAAAAGTGTAACCCATCTTCATGATTTCACCCTTCACTATTTACAACTTGCCTAGAGTTTCTTTTCAGAAATTGAAAAGATGAGAAACATAAGGGCAAAGATTTTTCCCTTACTCTGAATTTTTTTGCATTTTACTCATCGTTGTCATGATTTTTGTGAAAAGGTTGATTGTCATATCTGATTTATAACAGATCTTCTTCCTACCAATGACATGTTGTTGATTTCTTTGAACAATCCACCTCTATTTCAACCTCATGATCATCATGATACTGATCACCCTTGGGTAGATTATCTAGGTAAAGAATGTCATCAAGCATGCACATCATATCAGCTGGTTGTTCCTCTGCAAGTTGAGATAGAGTAAATTAGTAACCTAATAACTGAAAAGTACTTACTTAGGACTTAAAGCTACTTGTAACACAATCATATATATATATATATATATATACACACACACACACACACACACACCTTTTGTTTCCCTTCTGTTCGTATCAGAGAACTATATAAATAAATGCATCTTAGAATTTCATTTTCATAGAACGATTATGTAAACATGTGTCTTCTTTAGCAACCTCCATTTCATTGAGTTGACTCATATGACATACCCATGAACTAGTTTCCTACAATGTGTAACCACAATGATTAATTGGTAAGGTAGGCCCACTCTAGTTTACAAGAGGGTAGTGTCCCTATTACACCTATTCTCTAATTAAATGACCTTGGTGTGCATGATGCTATGCTCAGGTGGTTAAGGTTCACAGTTGGCACCCACTACTTGTTTCTTGGTTAGTTTAATGATCCCATGGTACCAAATTTGGTGTAAGGATTAACAACCCGGCGGGAAGGAGCTAAGAGGCGAAACATAGACGTCTAGGGAGGCTAGACCATATCCCTAACTGGGTTGTCCTTATTTTCACCATAAATGTTGACAAGAACCATAGAGTTATAGCTTTGTCTACAACCTTAAATTATCTCTTGCAGCACACTCTTTCGGCCCATCACTCGGCTTTCGTGCCCATTGAATTCTTGAAATCTCACCCTAATCACATGGTCTTCCTACCATATGTAACTCTTACCATTAATCCATCAGGAATGGGTTCCCGAGGCTATTGATCATTTTTCTCCTGTGCGGTGTGTGTATCTTCGGGAATAAATCGTTATGCGATAATTCTGCAATTGCATTCAGTGTGTAACCCCGGCAAGGAAGTGGTCTCCTTTCTGATGTAAGAACCAAACATTTACTCACCCAACTGACACTACTTTACTAGGTACGCGGTGGTAACCTTTCTGTCTGAGTTACATTAGGTTTTTGGGACAGGTCAGTCGTGAAATTGTTTGGGATGGTATCTGTAATTATTTTATTAATATATGTATTCATTCTCTCTGCTCTTAAGCTTCTGGAATACCATTAACCTGGTTTTGTATGACAAAGTCGAGCCCCATCTCATAGTGGCTAGTGGTCTCATCTAACCCGTGAGGAAAACCATTCACTACTATAGGGTTTTATTGCTTGAACGCCATTCTTGAATAGTTTGTAATGAGGAACCTCTCATTCTTTTAATTTGGTGCTTGTACCATTAGGTATAACTGTGGTCTCGCTCTTTGAGGGTATCGAACCTTCGTACCATATGACTCTATATCGCATGATCCGTCACAAGTAAAGAATTTACTATAACGCTCATGGTTATATAATTTCTTTCACTTACTTTAGTCTAATTGATATTCCAGGTTCGTGTATGATTGTCCTGAACTCCTAACCTTGTACTGAATTCCATGGGCTTGAATTTATACATTCGGAACTTGTGACCAAATTACCTTCCCCACGATAGCTTGTTGTATGGTCGAACCTTAATTTCTGGGGTTTTGGTTGTTGTGCTGACTTGTGATAAGTTATGGCTATATACATTGTCTTATACATAAGTCATTGCAGTCATCTGACTCTCTCTGTGCATTAAATATTATAGTGTTAATTCATTTTGTATGAGTTGCTCGAAAGCATTGTTTTATTATGCTTGTCTTATGCATTTTGTTCAAAACCATTGGTCTAGGATTTTTTCTTATGTTGGGAAATCCCTACTCTATTATCATAAAAGGATAGTGCTAATCATACTCAGAACTCCACTATGTCTGTACTTTTTGATTTTCTGTCATTTCCTATTTTACCCCAGGCCCGTAACTTACAACTCTATCAAACTCCAACATGGG
>SNQJ01S0002448.1:130262-158175 GCA_010110895.2 Picea sitchensis
AAACATCAAATATAATAAATATATAATTCATTTATAAAAAAAAAAAAAATATTTTGCTACCAATCAATAATTATATTCAAAATAAAATTAAAATCAATAAGATATTGTAAAAGAAATACATATAACACATTCACAACTCATCTATATAGTTAAAAGATTATTTTAAGATAAATAAATTGGAACAAATGAGATTTATCTTTTTTATTTGAAATAAAATTAAAATCATTATATTGTAAAAGTAACACATATAACATTTTGGCAACTCATCTATATAGCTAAAAGACTATTTCAAAATAAATAAATTGGAACAAATGAGATTTGTTTTTTAAATTTGAAATAAAATTAAAATCAATATGTATCTTTTAAAAGAAACACATATAACACTTTCACAACTCATCTATATAGTTAAAAAACCATTTCAAGATAAATGAATTGGAACAAATGAGATTTTTTTTTTTTTAATTTGAAATAAAATTAAAATCGATACGATCTTTTAAAAGAAACACATATAACACTTTCACAACTCATCTATATAGCTAAAAGACTATTTCAAGATAAATAAATTGGAACAAGTGAGATTTATTTTTAAAATTTGAAATAAAATTAAAATCAATACTTATCTTTTAAAAGAAACACATATAACACTTTCACAACTCACTCGTATAGTCATAAGATCCCTTATGATACCTTTGTATATGACAACAAAAACTTGGAGGAAGTGAATTCATACAAATATCTTGGAATTGATATTCACCACAAGCTTAATTGGAATTATAGCATTGAGAAAAGGATTATTGGGGGATGGAGAGCTTATTATGGGCTTGAAAACAATTGTAAATCAGCTGAACTTTGGAGTTGGGATAAGAAGAAACTCCTCTTTGAGACTCTTGTTACATTATTCTTTATGGATGTGAAGTATGGGGCTGTAGTATCTCTAGTGAATCTTGGAGAAAGATAGAGAAAATACAAAAGAATTTGATAACCTATAATCTCAAAATTAAAGGAAATACGCCCTATCCCATCCTCCTCGTAGAAACTAGCCTCTCCCCTATTGAGAGCATGGCTATGACTAGATACCTAATGTATAAGANGCAATTATAATACATAAAGTTTGGAAAAGAAAAAAGAGAGTGATATAGAGAGTAATGATTCATTCAATCACATAAGGATAAGTGTATAGAAGTAGATATAAAACATAATGCATGTACTTTGTCATATTAATTATATAGTAATTATTCGCTAAAATTTCAAATTTGGAGGAAACATCATGTAGAAAATAATTTTTTGTCTAGTAAAACTTCAAATTTAGAAGCAATGTTATAGAGTTTGAGAAGAGGTTTTCAATTGAAGTGTAATTGATTCTTCTTGGGTTACCTACTACTATTGTGGTTCATGGCTCAATTTCGCTCCATTTGGATATTTTATAGAAAAAAAGAGAATCCCATGAGGTTTTCTTCAAAGAAAATAATTTTCTAATGAAAGAAAAGTGTAAATTTATAGTGAAAGAAAAGTGTAAATATCTTTGATATAAGAAATGCCATTATAATTCCTTTGAAAAATCACCATAAATTCCTAGTAGCTATTAGGATTAAAGTAGCTTTCAATGTTGAGATATATAATCCTTGTAGATGTTAGGATTCAAGGACATATACAAATCAAGGGACTATTCACTCATAGTGTTTAGTAGGTTTTAAGGACATCTCAAGATCAATATGTCTTTGAATCTTAAAAGTCACTAGGATTTAATGACATGTTAATTTCAACATGTCATCAAGGTGATATAATTTCAAGCCACTAGAATAATCTAGTTTAGTTTGCCTATTGTAAAAATCTCAAATTTATGATAGCCAAAACATAAATAGCAATTTTTTTTATATTTAAAAATGGAAAAAGGCTAGTTGAAGTCAACACAAGAATGAAACATAGTTGAAATAATTTTTTGTCCATTAGCCACTTTTTGTTCTTATTATTCTTACTAACAAAATGTATTTTATATTCTTTACAAAAATAAAGAACAAAGATTAAATGTGGGAGATAACTATAATGGAACGTTTTCCTTACCCATTATGAATAATAGTCCAAAGACTCTATTTATAAGATGGAATGAATCCATGAAACCCCTTTTTCCTTACAAATGAAGAAGAATAGTCCAAAGACTCTATTTAAACTTTTTCTTTGAGGTTTTAGTTTATATGTCTTTTTTTTACTATCATGTTAGCATAAGATTTAGTGTTTAGAAGGAAATTCATTCTCATTACTTGACACTATCTATGTGTTTTCTTATTTTATGGATATATTATTAGACATTTCCAATTTTTAAACATAGTATTAATCAAGATTATACACTAAATAGAAAAATATCTTGAGTGTTTCTCTGTTTACATGTATTTTTTTGCATATAAATTTATAGTTCTCCCTTAGCTTAAAAAGTGAACTCATTAAATTCATGAACTTCTATTCAAAACTTATATCCAAAAGGAACTGGTCTAAAACATTCTCCATCCAATCCCAGGTGTTTCCATTGTTTCCATAATTAGGTTGACATGTTACATTATTTTCACTCATTGGATGTAATTTTAAAAAAATATTATATTTGATATTTGATGGTTTTAATTCTCATTTGAATGACATACCAATATTTCTTAATTCATTTTAAAGGTCTGATGATTGTGACACATTAGGAATAATTTCAAAGTTAAGAAATAATAAAACTAGATATTCAAATGTGATACCCCAAAATTTAAACATATTATTTATTTTATTATTTTTGTTAAACAGTACATTATTGATCCTAGTGATCCAACTCAAAAAATGGTTGTTATATTTTTATTATTTTATTAATAAAAGAGAAAGAGGAAAACACACGTGAGGTGGGACTTTTAGAAGAGAAAATCCATGGAATCCAAAGAGAACCACCAAGTGACAGTAGAAGGGGGACAAGTTGTGAAGATTGGTTGAGTTAAATCAACAGAAGTGAGACAAGATCTGAGGTTTTTAGGAACATGTGTAATAATCAGATTAACATGTGGTCAATAAGAAAAAAATCAATTTGACAGGTGGTCAAAGAGAAGGAGGCTCATACAATTGTCAAATACCTAGGGAAATATTGAAATGGAAGAAAGACAAGAGAATGGGATTCCATTCTAATCCATATGTGAAATTTGATAAGTACCGAAATGACAGAGACAATCTTCGCATAAAGATTCCAACCTTATATTCTGTGAGAGGTCACTTGGATTGGTTTGGGTCGTGATTTATCTCGAGGGTGACAGAGTAGGCATAGGTGGAAACTCCGATCTAGGGGGATATTGGTGTCCACCCACCTATTCCAACTCACTCCTCTTGACAATTTTTAATTCTGGACGTTTCTTTGTAATGATGACATTTCTTTGTAATTGTGGGCTCTACACTTCTAGGGGTATATTGAAGTAATACACAGCATCCAGGTGGATATTGATGGCCTCCCACCTATTCCAACGTGCTCATTTTGGCAGTTTTCATGTCGTTGCATCTTTTTGTACTTCTGAGGTCGTTTTGAGGCCCTAAACAACATTTTTTTGTCTTCCCACAATCAAACTATAAACAAAGTCATAGTTTGACAACATAATGTGTATTTCAGGAAAATACTTTTCCAACGGGCTATCACACATGTAAAATGAAGGTTGTATGTAAAAGTTACGACCCTGGTAAGTTGAGGTACCAACTTACCCATTGGGGCCCACATAACTTTTGACGTTTCATCTCCTAGGGTTAGGTTTTTGGATGTATAGGGTTTTGGAATTCATGAGTAATGTTAAAAAGGCCTCTAGAGCCTCAGTGTAATCATTTTGGTCAAACGAATGCACGTAGCAGCCACATCTCTTCTTAGAGATAGCTACCACCATTCAAGCAAGTTGTTTTCAGTTCTGCAGTTTTACAGTTTCATCCTATTTTATTAATTCAATAGAAGTTATTGTTCACTAGATATCAGTTGTTGTTCTCAGTATCTCTATGTTATTGTATTCATTGTGTTATTCATTTCGTTTCGCTCATAAATCTGTATCAGTGGTATCAAAGTGGTTTTCTCTTCATTTATTTTGCTTCATGTATGTCCCCAACAAGATATGGGTACAAGAAGTTGGGACTTGAACCATTAAATCATTTGTAATATCGGTCACGTCGAGCCCGAAAACAACCCATGGGGGATGAGAAGAAATATTGTGGAGTAAGAGATCCTTTTAAATTGTTGCTCGAGGAAGCCCTTGCGTGAAAAATGAATGAAATGATGGACAAATTTGCACAGATCCTTTGGTGGCTGCCCACAAGAGACGCATATTCATCAAGCGGCCATGCAACCCCCTTCAAGGTACAAGTAAATTTTGATATTCCATTATTTTAAGGACGATAGATGCGGTTGTTGTAGATAAATGGTTGAATCTACTCGAAGGGTATTTTTCGGTCCACAATTTTTTCGATAGGGAAAAGATTACTTTTGCACTCCTCAAGGCCATCCCCCATGTTAAGGAATGGTGGGATACTTACTCTGAGAAAAGGGCCATAGAGGAATCTACAATATTTGTGGTCTCCCCCACATGGGATTCCTTCAGCGATGCCATCAAATAACAGTACTACCATACTGGAAGGTATGAGGAACAATACACAAGATGGACCATGCTACATCAGGAAAGGGGCTAGACAGTACCATATTTCACCAATATTGTCCATACACTACACACCAAATTGGGTATCAAAGACTCTGAACAACATCCGGTGCTCAAATACCGCGGTTTTCTGTAGAGATACATTCAAACAAAAATGGAGTTTCTAGACCTCGCATCATTAGGTGTGGCTTATATATATGTTGTCAAGATTGAGTAGAAATTAAAGTAGAAGAGGTGATAGTTTGGATCTGCAAACTCATCACAGCCGAAGCAAGGAAATGGCCACCCCAACCCACAAAAAATGGGACAGAGAAAAGATGGCCACTCTTATTAAAACCAATCCAAGAAGCAAACCAAGAAGGGTAATGAGAATTTGAAGAAGGACACGGAAAAGTGGTGTGAATACCATAAAATCCCTTGGCACAACACCGCACAATGTCGCTCCAATTCAGAGGAAGATTTTGACTCTGAATCAAATCCACAAGGAGAGAAATGGATTAGTGATTTCAAGCCCAAGCCATTGTTTCTACCACCAAATTCCATCCAAGAGAAACAGAAGAACCAGAGGAAGGGGAATGCCTCTTTCACTCATAGATGTGCATAAAGGGGGATCTTCTTCATTTCATTGTCGATAATGGAAGTCAAAAGAACCTGATCTCAGTAGAGGTCATCAAGCAGATGGACCTACCAATGGAACTTCACCCACAACCCTACACCATCGGCTAGCTTCTCTAATAAAGAGATATTTGCGTCAGACAACAGTGGCGTCTGCCCTATGGCATCAAGCCCTTCAAAGACTAGGTATTGTGTGATATTTCTCCCTATGAAGTTTGTGATGCTATTTTAGGGAAACCATATTTGTGGAAGTGACATGTTGTGTATGAGTCTAGAACCCGTAGTGTTATTATTACTTTAGGTAGAAAATTGTATAGGATACCAAAGGTAGCGTCGCCTACCATTGTTTCTTTAATATCTTCTAAGAAATGTAGTAAGGTCATTTCACAGACCGAGAAGTTCATATTCTTTGTGATTCATGCTCAAAGTAAGAAGAAGGTCACTTCCACATCTGTAACCTCTACACATAGCCTCTCTTTGCAATAGAAGCAAGTGGATGGGATCATGGAAGAGCACAGATACATCTTCTCATCACCCATCAGGGTACCAACGCACTGCCAAGTCAAGCATTCAATTAATCTAACCATCAATCCACCTCTGCCTAATGGACCGGTCTATAATTACTCACTGATGGAAAATGACGAAATCAAGCATCATATCCAAGAGTTGTTTCAAAAGGGGAACATTAGACCAAACTCCTCCCCTTGTGGAAGCTCTATTGTACCATTGCAGAAGAAATATGGGACATGGTGGCTCTGCATTAATTATAGAGCATTAAACAAATTCATAGCCGGGAACCGATACCCAATTCCCCAAATTGATGACCTTCTTGACCAACTTAAGGGGGGAAATTTCTTGAGCAAGATTGACCTAAAGTCTGGCTACCACCAAGTTCTCATCAAACGGATTGATGTATGGAAGACAACATTCAGATCTAAAGAAGTTCTATTTGAATGCTTGGTCGTGATGTTTGGCTTAAAAAATGCACCAACAACTTTCATCAGGTGGATGGATGATGTATTTAGACCCTTCACCAAATATTTGTTGGTGGTATATCTAGATGACATCGTCATCTTCAACAAAACTAGGGATGAGAACATGCAACATATTTAGCAGGTTTTGAACACTCTGCGACAACACAAGCTATATGCCAACTTGGAAAAATGATCCTTTGGAATGAACAAGGTCCAATACTTAGGATACATTGTTATAACCCTAATTTTCTCTACATATTCATACATGGAATTTGGCCCTCTTACTTTCACATTTTGCCAAGCCATCACTGAGTTACTCTTCTTAAAAACTCATTTTTTGAAGATGTACACGCCCTACACCAATACTGCTCACGTCCATACCCCTGTTGCACCAATACAGCCCATGTAAGTATGCACGATGCACCACTACAACCCATGTATACTTGCGAAAGTTGTAAAAATTAAAAATTTGCAAGGAATTCGTTGAGATTACGATTTATTAGGTAGTTTCCCAACTAATCCACCGCCTATAGCCCATCACCAAACCGAATAACCATCCTTTTCCCATATAAAATAAGGTTTTGGGTTATCATTCCATATATAGATATAAGAACAGTGAAATTTTGCCCGTTTCACATACCCTCCTTGCCCCAAGCATTTGCAACCTTGTTGTGAGAATTGCCTCAGAATTGCTCATTTTTCCATTTTTCCTCCATTAGAACCCAATCCATTTCCCAAAGAAAAAGTTTGAGAGGAGAAATATACACAGAGGTGCACTTGGAGCTTAGTGAAGAGGATCCCAGACCAGGTTCGAGGAGCAGTAGCCAACTTTGGTTGTAATTAATCATTGTATTATAAATAAAAGAAGTACTTTACCTGTCCCAATAACATGATGTGTCGAATGTTTTCATTTGATTTATGTTTTTATTCTAACATCTTACCCTTACTTATGTATGAAATGTATGCTTGTATTTTTCTGTTTATCTTTCTTTGAATGCATTGGGAGGAGGTTTGCAGTCAGTGAAGCTATCAAGCGTGAGAGGATCAACACCGGACGCAGAGTAAAGGTACAGTGACCATATCCTTCTCATTTTAATTTTCCTGCATAAGTATGGGGTATGTTTGGGGTAGTTAGAGAAGTAGGATACTTTTAAATGGTTATTTATTTTCCTATATTGTAAATCTTGGTGTAGCCATAGAGGGGTTTTCTCGCTAGCAGAAATGGCGACCATACTGGGGAAACCTCTAGGGTTTTTAGGGGATTTTTTGGGTGTTTGATTTTTTTTATTACCTTTTGAGTTTATGTGAGTCTGCTGAGTATTTTAAGAGAATCTGGTCACCTTTTGGTGCCATACCAGTTATCCCTGCCCTATCAGTCTGTCTGTTTTATTTCTTTTTTCAATAAATTCAGAGGTGTACGCGGCCTGTTGTGGGACAACACGCATACATACACGAACTTTGTTTATAGACAAGCTGCATACATATGAAGGATTCTTAATCATCAATAGCGTACCTGTGTCAAGAAAAAAAAATTAAGAAGAGGCAGTCAACCTCTTCACTGATTGAAGTTTTACTTCTCAGGGTTTCTTGATTAAGTGCAGTGTCTTTGGTTTTTACAGTATTAGCCTGGGTTAGATGTCAGTTCACTTTTCTTTTCAAATATTTATTGTGTTTACTTTGAAAGGGTTTTTAGGCAAGTCTTTGATTTGTTGATCAACCTATTTGGTGTCTTTAGTGACTCCTTGCGATCCACAGTGGGCCAGAGGTCAGTTTCAGTCTTGCCTGGTGTTTCTTTTACTCCCTTTCATTTTCTTTAATAAAAAGGAAAAATATTTATTTCAATTTTTTTCTTGTTTGAAGCATTTATAGAAAAAAAAAACAAAGATTTTTCATTTACTAGAGTTTGGTAAAGTAGTTAGGGTAGTTATTTTACTTGAAAGGAAAAAGAGTTTAGTTTTTTTAATTTTTTAAACTGATTCCATAGAATTTAAGTAGCTTGTAGTCGAGTGAAATTTTGTATTAGTTAAAGATCTTGAAAATAGTTAGTTACGAAAAGTTGGTTTAAAGAATTAGTTGCAAATTTTTATAGTTAACTAGAAGTAATTTTGCTTCCATAATTTTGTTTACTTCTCCTCTTTTCGTCTCTCATACACATCACTAGTTTCACTGTCGTGTCCTTCGAGTTAAAACAATCCATTTAAAATGAATGCTAAATTGAAATTAACTGGACTTTTATGTTTGTAGGGTCAATCAACTAGTTTAGGGCTAGATCCTTGAATTAGGTTGGAGGGGAAATTCTTCAAGGCTTATAAACAAACATTGGAGTCAGAGCTAGGGAGTGTAAAAAGTCCAGCGACATGAAATTTATCTAGGACCCCCCTCTAACACAGGGTCTAAACATTAGGTCGTGTGAAGAAAGGTAGCAGAGATAACCCCTCCAAATCCGGACCAAGCATAGTGAATAAAACATATCGAGGACTTGTCGTGGGATACTGTCTGTTTCATTTTCCTATGGCGCTTCGTGGACCTCGAATCCATTCGATATCCTTAGTTGTCTTCTGGACCACTTTCTCTCGATACCCTCAGCAGGTTTCAGACTTGTTATCCTACTCATTGCGGTTCACCCTACTATCAATTGTACCTTCCTGGTGTTGTTTACGAGCTGGAAACTTAGTTTCCTTTATTCTAGGGACTTACACAGGTGACTACGGGGGTATACCGCAGTACCTAGGGCAGACGTCGGGCCACTCTTTGCAGAGTATACCCAGAGGTTTCTTCCGTGTTCAAGTTTCACTTGCAGCGGTAACTTGCTCTAGTGTTGGCTGACGTAACTGTTCTTCTAACTAGATAGTGGTTTTCTTAGTTTATATTGTAGGAACTTTTCTAGTGTGTGCTTGGTTTTTAACCTTAGTTAAATCCTTACTGTTTCATTGATATTTTCACAAAGTGGAAGATCAAGAGCTTCATCAGTCGCGAAGGCTTAAGGGTGTGCCTCTGATTACATTGGAGCCACCACCGCCATCGTTACAATGAAGACTTGACCAGCAAGGGTCATTCGAAGCGACTAGGCCACAGGAAACTATGCCCAAGCCAACTCTGAGAGGAGAACGCTCGAATATGGAGGAACCTATTGTTTCTAAATTTGGAGCGGAATCTCTCGAGCCAACCAACCCTCTGATCACTGACTTGTCGGAGCCAATATTGGTACAAGTTTTCCCTCCGAGGGTAACACATCACGAGCATCAGATTGTCTTCCAAGCAGTTATGGAAGAAAATTATGCTACTTCGTCAGAGAGTCCTCACACTCCCTCAATGGCTGCCACCATATGGGGTGTTCTCCCTCCTAACCCACCTTCTCCAGTCTAGACTACAATGGTATCGACCACCTCTACTTCGGGTAGTGGTCCAATTCCTTCAATGGTGGCAACCACTGCTCCGTTCACACAGAGTGCGACGGGTCCTCCATTTTCATATGGGATGCTTGATTTTGTTACGAACTTCGTCCTTACCTAATCCACCCTATAGACCATGGGTCTAGGGGTAGGGATCTAAAACTCTCTCTTGCAAGGGTCCATGGGGGCCCCTCAGTAATGGACAACTTTTCACATATCCTTCGGTGGCTGCCCACATGAGATGCATATTCATCAAGAGGCCATGACACTCCCTTTAAGGTATAATTAAATTTGGAAGATTTTTTTGTTCTTCAGCCCATGCTGAACAAAAACCTCTCTCGGTTTTTTAAAATATGTCTCTGTTTGCTGAGAGTCTGCTTCGAAAGACAACATGTTGAACAAGCAAAAATGGGCATTTTTTATAAAAAAAAAATGGGGAAAATAGTTTTTGGGGAAAGGTGGTATTCTGGACCCCGCTGAGTTGGTAAGTGGTTTTTTTTTTGTGGGGGGGGGAGGGGTCCACTGGCTTGTGGAGCTGCCAAGTGTCCAGGGTGGTTTTGGATATCGAACCCCCCCTCTCGTTAAAGTTCAGATGGCAAGGGGGGGTCCAGAATTATTTATGGTCGTTGATTTTAATTTTATTTGGGATGTGTGTGTATAAGTTTAGTTTTTGTTTATTTCTTTTTTTAATTTTTGTTTTTGCTTATTATATTTGTTATATTATGTGTTTTTGTTTTGTTTTATGTATTTTATGTTTTATTATATGTTTTAATTTTTATGTTTTATTTATATTTTGTTTTAATTATTTGTGTTATATTTTTTAATTGTTTTTTTAATCTATGTTTTTATTTTAATTTGTTTTTTATATGTTTTAAAAATTTTGTTTGATTGTCGTAATTTGTTTTTGTTTTTTTTTGTTTTTTTAATGTTATCATTTAATTCTAACTAACTTAACTACTAACTTAATTACTCATTTAATTAATTAACAATTCATAAATTACTAACAAGCTAACTTAATTATTTATTAATTAATAATTAATTTATTATTAATAGGTCTAATCTAACTATCAACCTAACTTAATTATTAATTAGTCTAATCTAACTATCAACTTAACTTAATTATTAATTAATTAATTAATTATTAGTCTAACCTATTCTAACTACACTAAACTTATTACTAACATTATTAACCAATTGATTTTTCTTTTAACCTAAGTTTGTTTATTTGTCCAGGGATAAAATTGGTGAAGGGGTGAAGGAACAAAGGGTGAGGGACTAAAAGGCGCAGTGGTGGATGAAGGATGCAGTAGGATGGTGAAGGATCCTAGTGAAATGGATGGTGGGGAAATGGAAACAACGGAGAGACCAGCAAACCAAGAACTTCATCATGAGACCCACAAATGATATCTCAATCATCAGATCTCCTATAATTATAGGACCCTAACATAGGCTCCACCTTGGGGATGGAAGCTCTTTTAGGAGGTGTAAAGAACCACTGGACTCTGAACATGCAGACCAGTGCTTTATTCATTGGGTTGATACCAAAATCTTATTCTGCAACCTGTCCCTATTTTGATCTTTCCACTGAAACCAAACTAAAATGAACACTCTTGAAAAAGAGATTTTCGCAATGTTGAGCTTATTGACATTCTCCTACCTACCCTATACTATTGAAAATCATGCTAAATCAAATAATACAAAAATGCCAATGAAGCCAATCAAGTAGCTATTGAGACTAGTGGACTTCTTGACTACTTGTTATTATAGTCAAAATGGAAACTTGACCTTTTGTCCATAGATTCAAAACTGCAAAGTATAATGGCCACTGCTGAAAACATGATTGATATTTACAACAGAGACCTTGACAATCCTGAAGAACAAAAGTAATGCCTGAGATAGATTAGGGATCTGCAGTGAAACATTTCTCCGTATCGGTGACTATAGGATCAAGGTAGAACTGACCTGTTTCTTGATTTTTAAATTTAGCCAAGTCAACAACATGATCTGGGATTGTATATATGCTATTTGCATCCTCATGCAATGGTTGATATGGTTGCAAATTTTCTGATAGATTTAGCAGTAAGACTGTTGTTGAACTATATTGTGAAGTTGATTGCTTGACCATGTCAAGATCATAACAACTTTTCAGCTCATGATTGGCGAATGAAGAATGATTTTGACTGCACAGGTCATCCAACCGATCAACTATTGGATCCTGAAAAGACTAACAAGACTACTGCATCGATTCAAATGAAATTTCCTGACTTTTTATGTGTTTATCCTTCAACACTTGATGAAGAGTCTCCTTCAAAATTTGAAATGAATTATAATCTAATGGTACAGAATTACATTCCACTGATTCAAATCTTGTTTCGAGTTTTGGACTTTGAAAATAAAGGGAAATTAGTGACTGTGATTTTGGGTCTAAAATAGATCCCATGTCATCAATGACATTCTCTACTGACTCATCAAAAAAAAAATTGTCTTCACTATTTACAACTTGCCTAGAGTTTCTTTTCAGAAATTGAAAAGATGAGAAACATAAGGGCAAAGATTTTCCCCTTACTCTAAATTTTTTTGCATTTTACTCATCGATGTCATGATTTTTGTGAAAAGGTTGATTGTCATATCTGAGTTGTAACTGATCTTCTTCCTACCAACAACATGATATTGATTTCTTTGAATAGACCACCTCTATTTCATCCTCATGATCATCATGATACTGATCACACTTGGGTAGATTATCTAGGTAACGAATGTCATCAAACATGCACATCATATCAGCTAGTTGTTCCTCTGGAAGTTGAGATAGAGTAAATTAGTAACCTAATAACTGACAAGTACTTACTTAGGACTTAAAGCTACTTGTAACACAATCATATATATAAATATAAATATATATATATATATATATATATATACACACACACCTTTTGTTTCCCTTCTGTTGGTATCACAGAACTATATAAATAAATGCATCTTAGAATTTCATTTTCATAGAATGATTATGTAAACATGTGTCTTCTTTAGCAGCCTCCATTTCCCTGAGTTGACTCATAAGACATAACCATGAACTAGTTTCCTACAATGTGTAACCACAACGATCAATTGGTAAGGTAGGCCCACTCTAGTTTACAAGAGGGTAGTGTCCCTATTACACCTATTCTCTAATTAAATGACCTTTGTGTGCATGACGCTATACTCAGGTGGTTAAGGTTCATAGTTGGCACCCACTACTTGTTTCTTGGTTGGTTTAATGATCCCATGGTACCAAATTTGGTGTAAGGATCAACGACCCAGCGGGAAGGAGCCAAGAGGCGAAACATAGATGTCTAGAGAGGTTATACCATATCTCTAACTAGGTTGTCCTTATTTTCACCATAAATGTTGAAAAGAACCGTAGAGTTATAGATTTGTCTGCAACCTTAAATTATCTCTTGCAGCATACTCTTTTGGCCCATCCCTCGGCTTTCGTGCCCACTGAATTCCTGAAATCTCACCCTAATCACATGGTCTTCATACCATATGTAACTCTTACCATTAATCCATCAGGAATGGGTTCACGGGGCTATTGATCAGTTTTCTCCTGTGCGGTGTGTGTATCTTCGGGAAGAAATCGTTATGCGATAATTATGCAACTGCATTCAGTGTGTAACCCCGGCAAGGAAGTGGTCTCCTTTATGATGTAAGCACCAAACATTTACTCGCCCAACTGACACTACTTTACTAGGTAAGTGGCGGTAACCTTTCTGGCCGAGTTACATTAAGTTTTTGGGACAGGTCAGTCGTGAAATTGTTTGGGATGGTCTCTATAATTATTTTACTAAGATATGTATTCATTCTCTCTGCTCTTAAGCTTCTGGAATACCATTAACTTGGTTTTGTATGACAAAGCCAAGCCCCATCTCATAGTCTCTAGTGGTCTCATCTAACCCGTGAGGACGACCATTCGCTACTATAGGGTTTTATTGCTTGAACGTCATTCTTGAATAGTTTGTAATGAGGAACCTCTCATTATTTTAATTTGGTGCTTGTGCCATTAGGTCTAACTGTGGTCTCTCTCTGTGAGGGTATCGAACCTTCGTCCCATATGACTCTATATCGCAATATCTGTCACAGGTAAAGAAACGACTATAACGCCCGTGGTTATATAATTTCTTTCACTTACTTTAGTCTGATTGATATTCTAGGTTCGTGTATGATTGTCTTGAACTCCTAACCTTGTACTGAATTCCATGGGATTGAATTTATACATCCAGAACTTGTGACCAAATTACCTTCCCCACGATGGTTTGTTGTATGGTCGAACCTTAATTTCTGGGGTTCTGGTTGTTGTGTTGACTTGTGATAGGTTATGGCTACATACATCGTCTTATACAGGAAGTTATTGCAGTCATCTGACTCTCTCTATGGATTAAATATTATAGTGTTAATTCATTTCGTATGAGTTGCTCGAAAGTATTGTTTTATTACACTTGTCTTATGAATTTTGTTCAAAAGCATTGGTCAAGGATTTTTTCTTATGTTGGGAAATCCCTACTCTATTATCCTAAAAGGATAGTGATAATCGTACTCAAAACTCCACTATGTCTGTACTTTTTTATTTTCTGTCATTTCCTATTTTACCCCGGGCCCGTAACTTACAACTCTATCAGACTCTGACATGGGCAATTCTGTGATAAATGATTTATACTATGTATGATTTATCGCCATGGATTATGTGAATAAATAGGTGGAACTTATTTACAAAATGTTAAGAAGATTTACTACATATTAAATATTGGTTTAATAAATGTTTGGTCACAATGAATAATGATGGGACCCATGTTTATGTGGCAAGGGTACCCATCAACCAAATCATAACCCACTCCTCCCCATCACTGAAGGATGATTTGATCGGCATCTACAATGAGGTGAGTAACCCCAGTAATTTCAAGCTAAGTGATTGTTCATACTTAATTTATTTTTGTCACATAAGAAAAACGTTATGATCATTACTCTTTTATTGTTTTCTATTTCTAATGATATTCGTTGTTGCTGATCTATTTCCATAAATCTGATATATCTTGAATCTTCTCTTGCAGTGAGGGGTTTATCGCCGGACTAGACAATTATGAGACCTTATTTGAAAGGTACTCGAGTTCCACCTTATGGCCTTAAAAGGGAGAAATTAACCATCGAGGTTTTTACTCTAAAGACACAGGTGTCCTCTAGGATAATTGTATTAATTTCTACACCAGAATTCCTATCAACTGTTTATTTTCATTTTAAAATTTTCATAAGGAAATAGAGGGGAAACCCCCACGATGGATCGGGACTCTACTATTAATCTATCATGGAATACAATGTTTTGTTTATGTAGAGCTCGTATACTCATTTAATTTCTAGATTGAAATTCAAGACTATGGAACATACATGATGAAATTTCATTACCCGGCTTTATTTCTGTATTACTGGAATGAAATATGATTGTAATCATTTTCTCCAATTAACTAGTCAATTTTAATGGAAGGACTCAGATTTCAAGTTATGCAACATTCAAAAATTAATTCCCTGTACATGGAAGTTTAAATAACTCAGAAAACTCTGTATCGGCAGCAATAAGTATTCACATAAGTAATTCTATTTTAAATTATTTCTGGACTTACTTGGATGTCTATAGAAACAATAAAATGTCCCTTAGTTGTTCGTGTAAGAGTGCATATTCCAATCCACTAAGAAAATAGGCATGATCTTGTATGTTTAAACGTTTCCAAGAATTTATGTTTAGCATTTTCTCAGTTAAATACTTTTGAATTTGAATATGCATATAAATGTATTTGCATGTCTAGTAGTGGTAAAAATGACCCAAAAGGGTTCTAAAATATTTAACTTGTTAGTAGTTGTATAAATACCTATAGGAAGACTTATTTGGGCATGGATGTAAGTCTGGCAGGAGTTTATCGTATGCCTGTTTCATCCATTTTAAAATATGATTCATAGTAAGAGTCCACAAGGCGATGGTACTAGATATATATATATACCCTCTTTTAGTCAATAAAGCGATTCAATATAAATAATTCACCAAGCAACATACTTATTCACAACTGTCTTCCATATAGTCACATAAATATTTCAGGAATTCCTATACTGGCAGTGTTTTTGTCTCGATTTGGGGTTTTTTTTTATACAGGTTGAAATTAATACAAAACTTGAAATAAATTGTCCACAAATGAACTTAGGATAGATCAAAAACTTCCAGAATTCGTATTTGTTTCTGCTTGTCTACATTATTACTTTATACAAGCTAGCCCTGTCCTTGCCATGATTAATATAATACCCAGTAGCTTTGCGAGGCAGTTTATTATTTACATTCTATTCCTACCATAGATAGATTACTCAAGTGTTTTACCAGTCCATTCATTATAATAAAAATAGTGTCTCTCCTATAACAGAAAACTTGCTATGATGATGTCTTTAATCAATAGAATCATTTCCACAAGTAATCTACAACAACTCTATAATTCCATCTAACACATATGTCAGTAAGGTAATCATCTAGAATAGCAAACATATACAATTATTCCAATGGCACAATATGATAAGAGGAAAGTAGAGAAACATATCTGGATAAATGTTGGGACAACAAAAGGAACAGCCACATTCCTCCCAACCTTAGAACAGGGCAGCCAAATCACTTGTCATGTTCACCCCCTGGCATGACCATGAATCCATGAGGGCTAACTCAGAACTCCTCCTCAGAAATCTTCTCCTTGACTCACACTCAGTAAGTAGTGTTCATAACAGCAAGAAAACAAAAATTTTCCCCATCATACTCCTTTTTGCCTCACACTTCAAAACAATGTTCATAACAGCAAGAGGTAATTCCTTTCCCAACATACTTGGCAGCGTCCTTCCTCCTCACATATGCTATTTAAAACCATATTTTTTCCTAGGTCTTTTTCCCTCCTTTGGAATTTTCGCAGCTTTCTAAATCCCTGATTTTCCACTTGTAACAATCTTCCTTGAGGTAGTTCCAACATGTTCCCCACTCATGGAGTCATGGTCAATTGATTTTAACATGGTTGTTCCATTTGTCCTCTTGCAATAAATATAAAATATTATTTTTTCATACAAGTGTCATAGTCAAATAGTTAGTTGGGTCAAATCAGATCTCTGCCCAACAGTCATAATAATTAATTACAATTTACCAAATTTGAAATTTGGAGTTGCAAAAAATGGCAAAAATTTCCCAAATTCGAATTTACCAAAAACGAAATAATTTTCCTAACAATTTTCGAATTTAAAAATAATTTATTTTTGAGGATGTCACATCTTTTCCCCCTTCAATAAAACACTGTCCTCAGTGTTCGTTCCTTTCTTGGAACAAGGTTGGATGAGATTTCCACAAATCTCCCTCCAACTCCCAAGTGGCCTCCTCAAGACTAAAGTGCTTCCATTGCACTTTTACCTAGGCGATGGCTCTTGCTCCAAAGTACTTTTCTCTCTGGTCCAGAATGCGCAGAGGTTCCTCTTGGAACTCACCTTCTGGTTCCATCTGCATCAAGGTCCAATCGATCATTAGTCGAGTTATGGACATAATTCTTTAACAAAGAAACATAAAACATATTATCAAATTTTAGATTGGTATGACGTGCAAGTTGGTATGCCACGGGTCCAATTCGAGCTAAGATCTTGAAGCACCTACACAACCTGGGTGCCAACTTGGAACAATTCTCAAGTTTTTAGAGAATTATTTTGGGCTTTTACTTTTAAGTAAACATGATCTCCCACTTGAAACTCCAAGTGTCTTCTCTTCTGGTCTCAATAACTTTTCTGTCTATCCTATGCCATTTTCAAGTTCTGTCGTACCTGTCTTACTGTGCTTTCCTTTTCTTGGAGCATCTCTGGTCCAACCAAAGTCTATCAACCGGGTTGTCCTAGCTAATTGGAGTCGTACACTTTCTTCCATACAGTATTTTGAAGGGGCTATAACTTAGTCGAAGTCTGGTACCCATTGTTATACACAAATTCTACCAGGTGTAAGTAGTCTTCATACATGTGGAGCATATCCTCCATGATTTGGTTCATCCTTTCTATTTGTCCACCCGTTTGCGGATGATAACTCGTACTGAAATTCAAATTAGTATTTAGCCCTGCAAATAGTTCTTTCCAAAAAGCCAATGTAAATTTTACGTCTATCTGAAATCACCATTTTAGGAATACCATGCAGTCTAAAAATTTATTTCATAAATATTTCAGCAATATTTATAACTTTAAAAGTAGACTTTACAGGAATAAAGTGTCCAGACTTACAGAGTTTTATCATTTACAACCATAATAGAGTCATTCTATCTTATGAGTTTTAGGAAAACCTGTAATAAGTCTAGCGATATGGTCTCCCATTTCCATTTTGGTACTGGTAATGGTTGTAGTAGGCCAGCCAAATGCTGGTGTTCGGCCTTAACCTGCTAACAATATTGGCACTTAGCCAAGTACTATGTTGTTTGGCCCTTCATCTTAGGCCAGAAAATAGTTTTCTGAGTGTTGTTATCGTTTTCTGGTATCCTGGATGGCCAGAATATGGTTTCTTATGCACTTCGTCCAAGACTGTTATCTTTAAATCTGTTGAGTCTAATATGTAAAGTATGTTTTAAGTCGTAATTTGTCCATTTTTGTTGATACTCAGATCTGGTTTTTCTGAGTTGGCGGTAGTGTTTTGAAATTCTGTCACTATCTTAGTGTAATTTTCGTCGTTTATACCCGCGGTCTTTGTTCCTGATCACTTTCTGCCCTGCAGACATTCAATTCAAATAACCCATGTACTCTTCTACTTAAGGCATCAGCTACTTTATTTCCTTTCTCTTGATATGTCTTACCTGAATATCAAATTTGTAACATTCATATTTTGTTCAAAAAGTTGTTTTGCTTATGTCCCTATCTTTTTAACCTATCTTGGTGATAATCAGATTGTAAATCCAACTTTGAAAAGATCTTTTCCCCACCTACCTGATTGAACCGATCATTTATCTAAGGTAAGGGGTTCTTTCTCTTAATTGTCATCTGATGCAGACCTATCGGCCCTTGGGCCAAGATCCTCTCACAGGATTGTTCTTTAACCCCTTCGAGCCAGATCGACTCTTTTGGATTCCCTGCTGGAATCTCTTTTCAAATCAATCCACAGGTCCTTCTAGAAGCTCCCCTGTGTGAACAACACTAGGCACAAGCTCCTTTCTCTCCAAGCAACCACAGTGCTATGAACAAGGGCCTAACCCAAGGTCCTTTTCGCAACTCACAATCTCACAAGTTTGTGAGTCGAGGCTCCCGACTCTTCCTTTTAAATCTCGTGATACCCAAAATGTCGATACGGGTATGGCTCTTCCTCTGTCAGTGCCTTCCTCACACAACCACCAGCTAGGCTAAGTGCTAGCACTTCTCGCTACTCACCACTTCATGAGTTGTGGCTTCCAACCTTGGCACCTTCCTTTCACAAACCCCTGAGAGGCGATGTTGACTTTTCTCCTCTCGTTCTCGCTGCTCGCGACTTTATGAGTTTCAATGTCGAGCTCCCATGCTCTTATCTCGTGAATCCCCGAGACGCTAGAAGTCAATGGAGTGTTGACTCCTTTCCTCCTGGGGACACGTGTCCACCTACTACTCGCGCGGACCCCACCTTGAGGTTCTTCCACGCATCCACACTCATGCCTCGACTCTTGGCACTTCACGAGTCGAGATGAGGTCCTCTCAACCTCTGAACCTCCAAATACACGAAACGTACGATGAGGCTCTGATCCAATGGTCCTCCCGTTACCCAGATCCAATGGTTGTCTCCGCTTCTCGCGATTTCATGGCTTCACGACTTGGAGCACCCAACTCTTGGTCCCTTACCCTATGAACTTCCGAGTTCATGAGACCCGAATCCTAGATCTCTTCAGCACTTCATCGACTCTGCGATTGCTGCCACCTGTCCTCCTCAGATGGATGGTTGTGATTCTCTCGCGACTTCGCCACTCGCAAAGTTGAAGGACTTCCTTCTCTGAACCCTGATGTTCAAATCCCCGATAGAGAGGATCTCGCGACACGTTCTCTCTCTCAGACAAATGGCTCAGATTTCCTCGGGACTTCGCTACTCGCGAAGTCAAGATGCTCACCTCTGTGAGTCTCGGTGCTCGAATCTCCGAAATGGATGATTCCATGACATGCCTCCTCCCACAGATAGATGGCTCGGATATAATCTCACCTCTTCGTGATTTCTGATGTCAAATTCCCGGACTCTTGTCCTCCGGATCTCTGAACTCCCAAATGTCGACATCCCGATACAACCCCTTCAGGACTTTCGCTTCTACTTGTGAGGTTTAAATCTCGTGCAACTCTCAACAGATCCAACGGTTGTTGGGTTTTAGTTTAATATCTGACGGCTCAGAATCTCTTTGTCTCTTGCACTCCTCCTGCTACTCCTTGGACACGAAATCTCCAATGGTCCAGATCTTCTCGGCTGATCTGACGGCAGCTATTGCTCCTATTGAGCCTTGGTGCTTTTCTTCCGGACTTGGAAGAATTTCAAATTCTCAAAGGCCTCGACCATTGTTTCTTTTCTCTACGATCTTCACAACTTTGAATCCGCGGCTGAGCGTATGAACGCTACTCCTCCTAAGCTTATCCTTCAAATCCTCAAGGGATTCTATGACTTTTGAACCTCTGCAGAGTCCTTGCACACAAAGGTGCTATCTCTTTTGAGCTTCTCAAATACTCAAACCCCTAAGGAAATTAATTATTTCTTCCTTATCCCTCAGATGGATAAATATGATGCCCTCTTGGCACTCTATATTCTCAAGCAACCTATTGCTAAGATTTTCAGGGTGTTCAACAACCCTGGGAAGATCCTTCTATGGACTCTTCTTCAATCTCTGAACTCAAAGAGTTCCTTCCGTGCACTCTATCACTTACTCAATTCCCTCCTGGCAGAGTATCAAGAATTCTCATATGATTCTTGCTTCTAATGAACTCACAGCAGAGTTCTTCCTCTGTGCACTCCTTGCACTAGCTCAATGCCCACTAGGCAGAGCCTCATAGAACTCCTCAGAGCTTCTTTCTGCAGTTGTGTTCTTCTCCATAGCCTTGCCTCTAAGGTCTTCAGTAACCTCACAGGTCTTCCTTTGAATTGATGATTCCAGTTTTTGTGCCCACCTGGCACGTCTTTATCTGACTCCACAGAGTTCAAAAGTGCATCTATGCACTGGTATCCAAAGATCACAGTACTCTGTCACGCCCTCCTGGCATGAAACCACAAAGAAATTCTCAAGCCTGAAATCAAAACAACTCCCTGCAAATGTCTAGCATACATCTACAACATAAATTGAACACACACAGACATTCATTCAACAGAGGAAATATGAAAGAAAAACTATTGCTTGTGTTAAAATGGCAAATGCCTGTTTTTACAAGGTGTTCCTGAGCATGAACTATATCAAAGTCTTAGCTCCTTCTCTTCTCTTACAACTCTCTCTTCTTCTCCCAAAATGAGATACAATGAAAGATATTTTACATGAGGGGGCTCTTAGAGAACTTCCCTCCAACCTACCTACCCTATTCAATTACATTGAATGGGTTGTCTAGTCCAGAATCAGATCTAGATCTCAGCCTTCAAACATTAAAGGCCTACCTACTTCTACACCTATGCAAAGCACGGCCTCATGGATCAACAGCCTAAACATTTAATTACATTCAAATTCAAAATTGAAGACGAGGGTTGTGCCTCTCTTCAACCTTGAATGCATGCACTGACATGGATGGCTAGCTGACGTGGAGAGATGCTCCTGCATCATACTCCTCGGCTGAAAAATTCATGAGCTCATGCTCATGAGCTTCCACTCTCAGCTGTGGAAATCCTCCTGGATCCCAAACAAATTTCTGGAGCTGTTCATCTGCTCCATCTCCCTGTTGTTGTTGCTTCTGTTGCGCTGTTGCTGCTACTTTTTTTCCCAGCTTCTCTTCGCTGAAAATTTTTGCTGACCCTAACAGCAGCTCCCTGATCTTCTTGATCACTTCATCTAGCTACTCCAGTGGCTATCTCTACTCATGCAGTCTCCTCGGCTGCAAAAATTTTCTGCAATTGGGTAGATCACTGTAATCTCCCATGCCTTCTTCATATGCTTCCAACTTCGCCTGTTGGATGTGCATGCCCTGCACTATCACCCTTCTCTCAAGGGCTTCAATTTTTTCATACAGATCAGCCAAACTAAGGTTGTCTGCTTCTTATTCTTCTTCTTCTTCTGCAAGCTCAAAGGCTACAGTCTTTTCAGTGTCCTGGCTGAAAATATTGAGCCACTCCTCAGAATCCTCATCTTCTTCTTCTGCTTGGGCAGCTTCCCAAGTCTGCTCCAATTCTTCTTCCCTGACAGTCTCAACTAGTGGTCCTACTTCTGTTGTTGTTGCCTCATCATCCGTAATGCATATTTTTTCCTCCTCTTAGGAAAATGGTAGGAATATTTCAATTCCCCCAATCATTAGAAGGATCCTCTGATCCTCCTCTTTTGTCATCTCCTCAGGCTGATTCAAACTCACCTCTAAATTTATGAGACTCTCAAATAGTCTCATCTGTTCATCCCTGCCCACCTAGAAATATGGGATTTTCTTGCTGCTTCATTGGCAGACTATGAGATCAAATGATCCCATATTTATCAGCACCTCAGGCTGAATTGAACTCACCTCTGAGTCCATGAGACTTTCATACAGTCCCATCTCTACTCCCATGCCCACCTGGCAAATTGGAAACTTTTTGTTTCCCTCCTGGCAGTCTATGATATCCCGCAGTGATCTCGATCCATTTCCCTCCTGGAAATGTGAAATTCCCTGGTTGTCCTCATGACAATCTATGAGATCCCGCAGAAATCTCAACTCTTTTCCCTCCTAGTAATTGGGAGTTTCCTCTCTGCCCTCCTGGCAGTTCTTGAGATCTTCATCCGATCCCATTTCATCTTCAGCATCGCTGAGATTTCTCCCAGTCTCTGGTTCACATACCCGAACCCCTTCTTCTAGTCTGTTGAGGTTTTCAGCATGCCTCAACCACCCTCTTAACAGTCTACACTGTCTTATGACCATCAACTGCTTGACTGGCCATTTTATCTTTGTCTTCATGGGCCATTCATATACCCATCTTGACCTGGTATTCTGTTGCATCTCCAATGCAAGTTCATCCATCCTCTCATTCATCTTAGCAATTTTTTCATCCCATTCAGCTTCACTCATCAACTCTAGGTATTTCTTTCCAGAATATCTATGGCCGTCAGTAGCCATATCGTTGTCTCTATCTTCTTTCCTGGCAAACCTACTGCTCACTCTGCACCCCTGAGTGTTTCAGCTTCATCCACAGTCTTCCTGACTGGCTTCTTCTCCTCTTCGCTTCACCTGAAATCTACAGATGAAGTCCCACTCTGATACCAAACTAACGCAGACCTATTGGCCCTTGGGCCGAGATCCACTCACAGGATCGTTCTTTAACCCCTTCAAGTTGGATCGGCTCTTTCAGATTCCCTTCTAGAATCTCCTTTCAAATCGATCCACAGGTCCTTCGGGAAGCTCCCCTGTGTGAACAACACTAGGCACAAGCTCCTTTCTCCCCAAGCAACCACAGTGCTATGACCAAGGGCCTAACCCAAGGTCCTTTTCGCAACTCGCAATCTCGCGAGTTCATGAGTCGAGGCTCCCGACTCTTCCTTTTAAATCTCGTGATACCCAAAATGTCGATACGGGTATGGCTCTTCCTCTGTCAGCACCTTCCTCACATGACCACCGGCTAGGCTAAGCGCTAGCACTTCTCGCTACTCACCACTTCACGAGTTGTGGCATCCAACCTTGACACCTTCCTTCCACAAACCCCCGAGAGGTGATGTTGACTTTTCTCCTCTCGTTCTCGCTACTCGCGACTTCATGAGTTTCAACATCGAGCTCCCATGCTCTTATCTAGTGAATCCCCAAGACACGAGAAGTCAACGGAGTGTTGACTCCTTTCCTCCTGGAAACGTGTTTCCACCTGCTAATTGCATGGACCCCACCTTGAGGTTCTTCCACGCATCCACACTCGTGCCTCGGCTCTCAGAACTTTGCGAGTCGAGACGAGGTCCTCTCAACCTCCGAACCTCCGAATACGTGAAACGCATGATGAGGTACTGATCCAACGATCCTCCCTTGACCCAGATCCAATGGTTGTCTCCATTCCTCATGATTTCACAGATTCATGACTTGGAGCACCCAACTCTTGGGCCCTTACCCTACGAACTTCCGAGTTCGCAAGACCTGAATCTTGGATCTCTTCAGCACTTCACCGACTCCGCGATTGTTGCCACCTATCCTCCTCAAATGGATTGTTGTTATTCACTCGTGACTTCGCCACTCGCTAAGTTGAAGGAATTCCTTCTCTGAACCCCGATGTCCAAATCCCTGATAGAGAGGATCTCTTGACATGTGTCCACTCTCAGACGAAAGGCTCAGATTTCCTCGCGACTTCGCTACTCACAAAGTCAATATGCTCACCTCTATGAGTCCTGGTGCCCGAATCTCTGAAATGGATGATTCCATGACACGCGTCCTCCCGCAGATGGACGGCTCAGATCTAATATCATCTCTTCGTGATTTCTTATGTCGAATGCCCAGACTCTCGTCCTTCGGATCCCCGAACTCCCGAATGTCAATATCCCGATACAACCCCTTCGGGACTTTCGCTTCTACTTGCGAGGTTTAAATCTTGTGCAACTCTTGACAGATCCAATGGCTGTCGGGTTTTAGTTTAAGATCTGACGGCTCAGAATCTCTTCGGCTCTTGCACTCCTCCTGCTTCTCCCTAGACACGAAATCTCCAATGGTCCAGATCTTCTCGGCTGATCTGACGACAGCTATTGCTCCTGCTGAGCCTTGGCACTTTTCTTCTAGACTTGGAAGAATTTCAAATTCTCAAAGGCCTCGACCTTTGTTTCTTTTCTCTGCGAGCTTCACAACTTTGAATCCTCTCCTCCGCGTATGAACGCTACTCCCCCTGAGCTTATCCTTCGAATCCTCAAGGGATTCTACGACTTTTGCGCCTCTGTAGAGTCCTTGCACAAAAAGGTGCTATCTCTTCTGAGCTTCTCAAATACTCGACCCCTAAGGAAATTAATTCTTTCTTCCTTCTCCCTCGGATGGAGAAATACGATGCACTCTTGGCACTCTGTCTTCTCAAGCAACCTATTGCTAAGGTTTTCAGGGTGTTCAGCAACCCTGCGAAGATCCTTCTATGGACTCTTCTTCAATCTCTGAACTCAAAGAGTTCCTTCTATGCACTCTAGCGCTTACTCAATTCCCTCCTGGCAGAGTATCAAGAATTCTCAGATGATTCTTGCTTCTAATGAACTCACAGCAGAGTTCTTCCTCTGTGCACTCCTTGCATTGGCTCAATGCCCACTAGGTAGAGCTTCACAGAACTCCTCAGAACTTCTGTCTGCAACTGTGTTCTTCTCCACAGCCTTTCCTCTAAGGTCTTCAGTAACCTCACAGGTATTCTTCTGAATTCATGATTCTAGTTTTTGTGCCCACCTGGCATGTCTTTTTCTGACTCTGCAGAGTTCAGAAGTGCATCTATGCACTAGTATCCAGACACCGCAGTACTCTATCACGCCCTCCTAGCATGAAACCACAAAGAAATTCTCAAGCATGAAATCAAAACAACTCCTTGCAAATGTCTAGCATACATCTACATCATAAATTGAACACACAGAGACATTCATTCAACACAGGAAATATGCAGGAAAAACTATTGTTTGTATTAAAATAGAAAATGTCTGCTTTTACAAGGTGTTCCTGAGCATGAACTATATCAAAGTATCAGCTCCTTCTCTTCTCTTACAACTCTCTCTTCTTCTCCCAAAATGATATACAATGAAAGATATTTTACATGAGGGAGCTCTTAGAGCACTTCCCTCCAACCTACCTACCCTATTCAATTACATTGAATGGGTTGTCTAGTCCAGAATCGAATCTAGATCTTAGCCTTCAAACATTAAAGGCCTACCTACTTCTACACCTGTGCAAAGCACAGCCTCATGGCTCAACAGCCTAAACATTNTTAATTACATTCAAATTCAAAATTGAAGATGAGGGTTGTGCCTCTCTTCAGCCTTGAATGCATGCGTTGATGTGGAGAGATGCTCCTGCATCATCATCTTTGTTTTTATACTTAAGTGTCTTTGCATAACAATCTAGTATTGTTTGGTGCTTTTCTAACCAATCCATTATGATATTCACATCATAAGATCCTAGTGGTAGGATGTTCAGTTTTGGTCATTTAAACTAATCTCAAAATTAGAAAAAGGTCAACCACTTTCCTTTTAGTTCATGTTGCTAGTTGTACCAGCCATGATTTTTGTGTGTCTCATTTTCTTACGTTTATTTGACTCTACCACATCAGGAGTGATATAACTTATCTTATCTCCAGGATGAATTAAAACATAATTTCAAGTGTTATTGAGTTTACCTTCGATTTCCACCATAGAGGACTGGTGATCAGCTTTGTTTGCCATCCACAACTGCATTTATCCGATGTAGGCTTCTGCCCACGTCACCCTCTGTCGAGGCTTCCTGCAAGTTATGAACAACAACTATGTTTGTTGAATTAAGACATGGACAATTCCCCTTAGATGAGGTTCTCACATTCCCAACACTTTAATTGTTCGTGGGGATGTCCCCAAGCTTCTTCATTCCTAGGTTCACTGGTTTACCGCTACCTTGCGTATTTGGATTATTGGAGTGCAAGTCTTTCCTTGGAAAGCCTTTAGTTTCATTCCGATACGGAACTGGCTGGTACACATTCTTTTGTTGGTTCATTTGGTCTTGTCTCTTATCCTTCCAAGCTTTGGGAAACTCTGTCTATTGTTTATATTGGTTGTATCACATTCGTGCTTTCTTGAATACTTCACACAAAGATTTGGGGTTGTCAAACTCAATTCTGTCCTGGTAGGATTCTGGTAACCAAATTAAGAATCGTCGGATCTTTACCTTGTCCTCCTGGATGTAAGGTATGAACCTTAGTATTTCTAGAAATTTGTTTATAAGGTCCTCCATCGTCATTTGTCCAAGTCGTAAATCATAAAATTATTTCGTCTTCCTTTCGTAGTAGCTTTCAGAAAGGTATTGTTTCTTGAAATACTTATTAAAGTTATACCATTCCATCTATTTCTCCTTTAGGCCCTTGGCCAATTTTATACCTTGCCACCAAATGTTGGCTTTCCCTTTCAGGTTGTAGATGGCCATTTTGACCTTCATATTACTGGAGTAGTTGTATATCTGGTAGTATTTTTTAATGTCTAACAGCCACGCCTCAGCTTCTTCTCCTATTCTGGATTCTCCATCAAAGGTAGTTGGTTTAATATTTTTTAAATTCTCCTTCAAGGTGGTCTACTTGTTTTCTTTTTCTATTTGCTTTAGTTTTGTCCTCAGCTGAAGGTGTACCTTCAGACGAACTAACTCCTTTTTTTGTTTCAAGCCCAGAATTCTTGGAGGCCCTTTTGTTGACCTCTCCATCATGGTTATCATCCTTTGGGATTTTCTTGGTCACTATACTCCGTAGTAGGACTTCATTTATCTCTTGCTATTCATGTTGTACTTTCTTCAATTTCTCGTTGTCAGCTTTGAAAACATGCAGTTCAACAATAAGATTCCTCATTGTTTCCAGCACTTTCATGGGTGAGCTTCCGTCATTGTTCTGTCTTGGATCTCCAGGAGGTCTCTGCTCCAGATTTCCTTCAACTCTGATTTTTGCATCATCCTGTGTTGCCATGATTAATAGAAAAAAAGGTTTTTTTTTTGTAACAATAATGGTTTATTAGTTTACATAACCAAACTTATATGCTAAGTAAATGACATGGCCATGTACAAGGTCCAAGTGTTGTAACCTTTGCTCTGATTTCCTTCAATTCTGATTTCTGCATTAGCACAAAACAGAAAGGGTTTTCTGTTTGTAACAATAAGGGTTTATTAGTTGTACATAAATAGAATTATATGCTAACAACTAAAGTCGCCCTATTCAGGTCCAGTGTTGTAACCTTTGCTCTGATACCATATGTAATGATCCCAAAATTTACCAAAAAAAACAAAAAACTATACAGGCTCTTAGAATTGATTTCTTGTCATTCTAACCCTTCAGGCGTTCATTAACTATACCACATAACTTACACATACTATTGCCTCATCACAGGTGTAATTTACTTATAAGCATTCATCCAAGGATAACTCAACTTAATCCAAAAATACACGGGGGTAAATTAGTAACCTAATAATTGACAAG
>SNQJ01S0002449.1:0-15323 GCA_010110895.2 Picea sitchensis
AGAAGAAAGCACCAACTCCCTATATGTTCCAGCACCAACTGGATGGAAGCACCAAATCTCAGTTACATAGGCTCCAACCTGTATAACATAGAACACTTGTTCTCCCTTGCACCACCCTGCCACCCTGGTTTCTCTGGCTACAACCAGATGGAAGCTACAACTTCCTGTGTTCAAGATCTCACTTGAACCTCTGAGGAAAACAATCCTTCCGAGCACCTTCCAACCTCCCTAGAACATAAATGAACATAAAACATTCAACTACACAGATACATCAATTTTTACCAATCTTTCTTTGTTCTGTACATCTGGTAATCTTCTAACTGCACTGCAATTCATTTCTTCCTCTTTCTATTCAGCAGGTCTGCTCTGCATCAACTTGTTCTGTCATTATGCTCTTCTTCAACTTGTTCTGTTATTATGCTCTGTGTTTCATCTCACACTACACATATGCTTAATCTCCTCCTGCACATACTCTCATTTTCCTTTTCTTACATTTTCATTATTTTCTCATCCAGAACAACCAACCTCACGCTGTCTGTCTCATTTTCTTTTATACACACCCACGGCGGTTCAACTTCCCATCTCCTTAAGCAAAAAGAGGACAACTGTCTCAGAAACTGAAACACCAACTAATCGGCAATCATGAGTCTATTTCGCTAACAGATTCGAAAGTGAGGAGTTAACTGTGAGAGAGTACAGTAACCCTCCGATCAACACTTGATCTGACGGTTAAGATCATTCCGCGATTTCGCATATCGCGATTTCGACATTCCTGATGTTCAATGTTCTTGTCACTTCCAAATCCCGATCCACGAAGTTCCGATACAGAACTTTTCTGCACTAGCTCCTTCCCGAATATGACTATGGTCATAGCCAAGCACCTATGCAAAAAGCGCTTTCGCGATTTCTCATTTCGTGATTTTCGACACTATGCTCCGTTGACCCCAAGTTAGCGAAATTTCGATCACTTTCCACATGTCCTGTGATTCGATGGTCCATATGTGATCTTGATTCAATGACTATGATTGAATCACGATTTCACGATTTCGGCATTCTTCTTGCATTGGGTTCTTTGCCTCTCCATGTCACGATTCACAAAACTTCGATATGGAGTTAAATCAACGGTCCAGATCTGATCTCTATTCAACGACTGCAATTAAATCGTGATTTCACATATCGCGATATCGTGATTCCTGATGTTAATAAACTTTGACATCTCCAATTGTTGATCCCCGATACTCCAACATGGATTTAGATCAACGGTCCAGATCTGAGCTTGATTCAACAGCTGTGATTGAATCGCAATTTCTCATATCGCGAAATCGACATTATTGTTGCATTGTTTCTTTGACATCTCCAACACGCGATCCTTGAAACTCTGACATGGACTGGAATCAACGGTCCAGATCAAAGCTTGATCTGACGGCTCAGATTACATCACAATTTTTCATATTGTGATATCGGGATTCCTGATGTTAATAATCTTTGACATGTCCAACTCGCGATCCTCGAAACTCTTACACAGACTGGAATCAATGGTCCAGATCAAAGCTTGATCTGATGGCTCAGATTACATCACGATTTTGCATATCGCGATATCGAGATTCCTGATGTTAATAATATTTTGCATGTCCAACTCGCGATCCTCGAAACTCCGACATGGACTGGAATCAACAGTCCAATTTCAACCTTGATCTGACGGCTCAGATGAAGTTGTGATTTTGCATATCGCAATTACGTCCACTTCTCCTTGTACCTTAAAGGACGTGAGGGTTCTTCTTGATCCAACGGTGGTCGGATCCTGTGCTTGGATCTAACGCCTGAGATCTATCCTCCTCTTCAACGATCTCTTCTTGTCTACATTCAGATCTTTCCTGGTTGCGTTGCCTTCGATCGTTCGATCTTCTTGAACTTATGCATGCTACTTGCCATAAATGATAAGCATTCGATGTCTGTTAAATATTTTCCATTCACTGTCTGTTAAATATTTTCCGACACCCAATTCTTTTTCCCTCCCCTTTCGTTCCCCGCTTCCTTTACAAGAAGTCCCCGCAAGCCCCGACCAGTAGGTAAGCGTCGTAGACTCCTTAGTGGCGAGATGTATACTTAGCTCAACTTGGGGGCAGTATTCCTCCCTTTTTCCCGTGTCTTTCCTAGGCCTCCCTCTCCTCCGTGGTGTTCGCTCCTGTGGGGGCGTGGTCTCCAACATACCTCCTTTAGGGGTACTCCTCTCTACCCCAACTTCCTCTAGAGGTGCCAACACCCTATCCGAATGAAATCTTGTACCTCCTGTCAAAGCTTCGAGGACACTAGTAGCCAATAAGAATGAATCCCAGGCGCGTTGGGGCTCAGACCTAGCATTCCGGCTACCTCACAAACCCCATCCCTTGTTAGGAGGGGATCCCATAATGAAACAATGTGGTGGATTGGATTCCTGCAGGTAATAAAGGACCCCTACACCGAGTTTCACCTGAAAAAATGCACAAGATTAACATCACATAAGCATAAACTCGACTTATGCATGGAATTCCCCACAAAATTCCTAGAATTTATAGCCAAGCAAAGCGGCAAACCAGAGCATGCCAAAAGGACACTCACGCTTCGTGACAAGATGCCTTGAAGACTTAATGCATCACAGTTGTTTGTCGGATGTAATCTAGAACGTTTAAAGCATCGTCGATCAGAGTTGCAGAGAATGTGCAGTATGACCATTCCAATCTATTTAAACTCCCCAGTGTCCATTAGTGATGAATGATAGTTGACACACTTGGTAATATGGATTATGGAGGCATTTAACGACTTCCTTACTACTGTATCCGACCTTCTGGGAGCATACACACACATGCTCAACCCTGGAATCTTTTCCCAGTCCCAAATGTCGAGCAACTACTATGACGGTTCCAACGCTTGTATCCGCCGTAATCGATTTTCCACACTTTTGTGTGACGATGTGAATCGTTTAAATTGAAGAGGAGCGACGGCATGGATAAAATACATCATAGGTAATTCAAAGAAGCAACCGAGATCACGTAAGTATTAAACAGTCAAGAATAATGAGCTTCGCAGGTATGTATCGATTGATTATGTTTGTTGGTATCTTAATTCATATTTGCTCGATCGCTAAACTATCTCAACCCTTCTTGCAGGAAGGATTTCCCAATCACCAAACAAATATTTCTCCAAAATCTCACCAATGAAACCAAAAGAAACACCGAAGTAGGATCGACAAAGCGATATAGGATTCCAAGTTCCCCAAGTTCGGCACCCCCGATAATTTCATTGAAATGAGTGATGTGGTCAAGAGGCGTGCCAAACAAGATGTTCTATGGACCGAAGAGTTCACAGAAATAGCCGATACGAAGCTAGGGAAATTATGACAATTCATATAACATCTGATCAAATCCTGAGCCATGCTACATCAGCTGAACTCTAGCTTAGTAAAGTACTGGGTGCACGCAGTAGACATCAAGGGAATATATGCGGCCCTGATGGAACAACATACATTTCCATGGGCCCAAACTTGTAAAAAATTGTTTGTTAGTTGGACTGAATACGAGAGCATTCATCCTTTCCAAGAAGTATCTAAAGCAAACTGTTAAAGAAGCTGTTAGAAGATAACACCACGTGGTGATTTTTGTTTTGTTTAAACTGCAATTAGTTGTTAGTACCGGTTAAAACTTTATATTATAAATAAGGACATCGGCCAATTAGAAAAAGGTCGATGGTTGTTGTAAGAACTCTTTCTTTTGGATTGTTAAGAATTATTTTGAGTCTGATATGAATTGAGAAGTCCTTCTGGACCAAAGAGAAACTATTTTCATCAGATGGATGTGATTGGACTTGGACAATAACTACTTCCTATCCTGTTTCATGAATGGTGCAGTAATGAGTAAGAGCAATTAATTATGTTGTCAAGTTATCTGGTGCAATGTTTTGATGTTCTTTGATTTAATAATGAAGATAAATTGTTGTGTTATTATATATGCATGGTTATGGTAGATGAATTATTTTTCTTGCAATTATCTTATTACATATGTGCTTTCTTTCTGATAGTTAGTTTCTCGAATAGTAATTGGATGCTCACATGGTTAATGTATTAGTACTAGGCATGTGGTATAGAGTAATTGTCTACATGTTGAGTAGCGGGTTATCCCAATCTTAACCTCTTCCCCATTAGTTAAAACTTAATATTGTTAATTGTCAAGTTGGTTTATGTTGACTTGCATCTCTCATATCAGCCCCACCCAAGAGAAAATACAGAAAAAAATAGTCCCAACTGAAGGACGAGCCTTCACAAAGAAACACAAAGCCCATCGATAAATTGGTCGGATCGCAAGATCTGGAGAACCATTCCATATTAAATGTTGCATAGTCTAATTGGGCCTCGGTGGAGGGTTTGGTTCCTACTGTTGAGACAAGGTATTTAGGTCCCATCAATAGGTATGTTGAGGTAATATCTCACAAAAGGAAGAAATATCTTGGGCAAGGAGGGGAAGTGAAATTGGGCAGAGTTTCACTGTTATAATGATTAGATGTGAAATGAGACCCCAACACCTCCTTTTATATGAAAAAAGGATGTTTATTTGGTTGGGTGATGGGCTATAGCAGGTGGATTAGTTGGGAAAAATCTAATAGCCTGTGAATTTCAACGAATTCCTTGCAACTTTTTATTTTTTGAAAATTTGCAAGCATACACGGGTTGTAATGGTGCGACATGTGTATGTACGTGAGATTTAGTGGTGAAGAAATCATATGTACGTGGGCTGTAATGGTGCAGGGCACGTACATATTCCCAAAAATGGTTTTTTAAGAAGAGATTCTCAACAGTTCTTTGGAAAAATATGCAAGTAAGAGGGCCAAGTCCATGTATGCATGAATAAGGATTTTTAGGGATATAAAAGATGCCCCCTAATGTGTGAGGTCAGAAGAGAAACTGATGGATGAAATACATTACAATATATTCACCAATGTATGAGATCGAGTGAGCCCGGGACTAGAGTTCAGGAGGTGCCATCTGCAAAACAACAATTGTCTCTCTGACACGGACATACCCATGCTCGGGATGAAATAAATCATGGTTTTCATTCAAATACAATGTAGATCCATTTCATATAACTATATAAATGTATCCGTGAGAAATACACAATGGATATACATCTCAAAATGAGTCGAATATATATAAGTAGAGTGTCCATCTTCAAGAATCTAGTGATGCCCGATGGGTGGAGGTGAGGCTGTCAGAGCTCAAGAAACAACTTCAAGATATTCAAAACTCAGGTAGGAGTACAATGGGAGTGTATAACTCACTACCCTGAGGTCTTCGACGAATCATCGGGAAAATACATGAGGATCTCGATGATCACGCAAAGAACTTCATTGATTTTGAATTAGGACTTGATTGGACTCTCGGGATGGCTGACTCATGAGTTCAAGAGACAAACTATAGAAAGGCTGACTCATGTTGGGTGAAACTTCCCTTGGAAAAAATCACTAAATATGATTAGACTCAGGCAGCGTGACATTGACATAAGTTCATGATGCAAGAGGCAACACAAAATCTCCATGTGTTTGGAAGAGTAACCAAATGGAGGAGGACACAACTCTATGTAGTGAGAACAACTTCCTAAGGTCATACTAGATCCCAATGCTTGACGAACAAATGGAAGGATGTACTTTTTCCAAGGGTGACTCTTTTTTTTGCTAAAAAAAAGAATATGTATTTCTCGTCCCCTCTTTTTTGGATGTTTGATTTTTTTTGTCTTTTTCATTATTTTAGAGCTTGGAAAAGAATAAAAGAATGCTATGTTACAAAGGAGGAATGAGTGTCACAAGAAATCATACTAGTTCCAAGTGAAAGGAACACACTAATTCTCAGAGCAAGGAGACATGTGCAGGAAAAGGACACTTGGGGAAAATTCCTCCATGGGTCAAGGTGTCAGGTCATGGAGGCAAGAAGTTCTACAAGGATTGTGTATAAGGCATGCTTCAAAGGTTCAGTTGAGAGAAACATGGAGCTGACATTAGGCCAAAGACACATATATGCATATGCGATTAAGAAATACACAATGAGACCCATTCCATGTAATTTTATGATCCCAGAGAAGGTAATCTTGGTAGTTTTTCCACGTTTAGAGAGTCTGGAAAAAAAAAAAAAAACCGTAAAAGAAGACTCTAGAGAGTACCTTTTTCGGAGATAGTCTAGTCGGTTAAAAAAAGGGGTAAACTGGAACCGAAAAGACGTCTATTCAAAACCATTTTAACAACTATGAGAAAGACAATATCACTTGGAAATATTTTCAATTTTAAGGAGTCTGAAAAGAGCTTAACTATGGACTCACAACCTTTTTTTGAGTTTAGTCTCCTTAGCCCAAAAAAGTATAAAAGTAACCGAGGAGAACTCTCCCAGTGAGATGAATCTCCTGAGGTGTACCTTTTTCTTCTATAATCTACAGGATGGAAAAAGGGTTAAACTCATGCCAGCAGATGTTCTTCTGGACCATTTTAATGAGTGTGAACAAACAAGGTCACTCGACAATCTTTTCAATTTTAGGGAGTCTGAAAAGATCTTAACTATGGACTCCGTGGGGGTTCCTTTTTCATAAGTAATCTCCAAGGCTCGAAAAAAGTGATAAACCAAAACCAAGGAGAAGGTTCCTTTTTCAAATACTTAGTCCCTCAAGCTCGAAAAAGGGTTAAAATTATGCCTGAGAATACTCTTCTAGCGAACCGAAGTTCCTAGAGTATACCTTTATTCATGAAATTGACCGTCCAGACCGAAAAAGGGGTAAAATACCGCTGGACAAATGTGACTTTGAATTTGAGTTTGGGGAGCGTGAAGGGAAACAAGATCACTCAACAATATTTTCATGTTTAGAGAGTCTGAAAATGGATTAAAGAAGACTCCAAGGGAATACTTTTCTTAGTTAATCTAGACAAGATCGAAAAGCATAAATACAGTCTCGTTGGATGTTTCTTTTGAATTTTAAAGCGATCTTAAAACAAAAAAAATCATGTTCATTTGGGAGTCCCGAGGGTAAGGCCAAGCATGATGATGCATCAAACAAATGAGGCTTAATCTCATAACCATGACTGGACTAACAAGGAATCTCGAGCCTATATTCATTACTGACAACATGGATGCCATAATGCAACCGGGATCTACCTAGGGAATCCATGTACAGGTAGGCGCTACCACCTAATTACGACACTTCTAGAGAAACAATGAAGGTTCCATGTCGCACTTCGGTGGGGTCGATCCTATGGAAAAGAAGAAAATATAGTGAGATGCAGAAAGTGGAGATGAAATCCTAGCTTACATGGAAAAGTTGGAAAAAATGACTTTTACCAAAGGATACCAAAAAGTGACCCATCCCCAAAAAATTACCAAACCAAAATAAAAAGGGGTACCATAACGTCCAATAAGAAACTTGGAATCGAAATCAAGTGATCACCAAGATAGGAAAAAATGACAAAGGGGGTCAAAAAGTGGCAAAAAAGGCCAAAAAAGTCTATAAATAGAAGCTGAGAGTGCATTCTCACCATTGCAGTTTGAAAATTAACCAAAAGGAGAAAAAACCCCTTTGCGAAAGAAGTTTATTCCAGGAGCTTCAGTGGATGAAACAAACTTCTTCTTGGACCAAGTAAGTACAATTTCATCTCTCTTTCATTTCAATTACTCATTTATGCATTTAATTTGTTTTTTAGGGGTCACACTCTCCTAAAAAGAGAGGCTCTGCGTGTATGTGGGATATGCAAGGACAACCCGCATATGTACTCAGGAAGAAAACACTTTGCTTGCGTACATAGGCGACTGTGGCCAATACATCCCACGTACACCCTTGCAAGCTTGGAAAAAAATAAAATGCAAGAGCTAACTTCCTCCATTTTTGACATGGAATAGGATGTATGTCCACTAGAGGGAGAGGGAGCACAAGGATATAGATATACTGGTCGAAGAGGACCCTGCAACCATCACCACACTGAAACAATGTGAGCTATGGAAGTTCTTCTAGTGTCATTTTATGAGGGCACAACCCAGGTTACTTAACGCCCTTGTTTATTACTGGCACTCGGATGCAAAGGCATTCATGTTAGAGGGACAGTTGTTGACTCCGACGACTGAGGATATCTACTTCCTAACTGGCCTCTCGAGGAGAGGGGAACCAATCAATCTACAAAACTTTCCCCCTGGGCCTTTCAACATCGAGGACTACATCCAGATGTATTGTGAGGCTGGAACTGAGAATTAGGTTCTTAGGTGCCTATTCATAAGATCACCATATTGACTCTTCGGGTGATCTTATTACTGATTGGGTGGATTATTGGATCTACAACTCTACACCAGGCCTCCTGGGAACACATGCATTGTGCCATTCAGTGCCAGGAGGCACATATTTTTTACTGGAGCATGACCATGCTTACATGCATGAAGAGACAGTTGATAGAGTGTCAGAAACGTACCAACAAGAACTTCAGGTTCAATATGATTCTGTGTTCCTTCTTCTTCGAGAGGGTTCCCAGTCTTAGTTCCAAAGAGAATGTACAGGAGCATGTGGCCTCCTTCCTAGAGATATGCAAATGGGCAGCATTGCTGCTACGATAGGGGGGAGGGAGGACCATAGAGGCCTTCAATGACACATTTTTTGACTGGTGGGCACGATAGATTTCGACGATTGAGGACTACCCCTATGCTAGAATCAACTTTTCCAGGGATCCAGACATGCCCATGCCTCCCAGAGAGGAGCGAGGAAAGTTAGGTAACATGTTTTTAATGTTATTTAATTTTTAATTTCTTTTATATATATCATTTTTATATGTGTATAGAGTACTGACTCTTATGTATATTCTATGTATAGATGTGGTACCAGTGTGGACAATAGACTTCGCGAGGACTCTATGATGCTTTCAACTAGAGGCGGGACCAACAACAATCGATGGACCAACAGTCACAGAGGGACCTCCATCCGGAGAGGCTGAGAGAGTTTTGAGACGGGTGGAGTGCAACCTCACTGCACTCACTCGCACAGTACCCATGGCTGAGATCAAGGATCTCCCACCTTCCATGTAGCCTCATGTAGTGGGGGTGCCATAGATGTGGGTCCATATTTTCCGGCATCTATCCAACGTCGACGTTCGTTATGGTAGGACCAATAGTCCCCGAGCTTAGATAGGATAGACTTTATATGTGCCGAGGGCACATTTTGTACATGTATTTTTTGAAGGCATAAGCCCAACGATGTATACTGAATATTATTTTTGAGGCGTTCACTCTCACCTATGTACTCGTGACACGTTTTGATATATATATATATATATATATGTACATCTTATTTGTCTTATGGATCACATTTTTTTACAAATGTATGTTCATGTGTATGTGTGTGCTTCTCTTTCTATGTCTATGCAACATGCCAATCTAATATGTGATTAGCTATAGTATCTGCCATGTGATTAAATCTCCTAGGAACATGGATATACGCAATGTAATCAAAATAACGTTCTAATATACGAACCCTAAGGAAACGTCGGTGCAAAGTAGGATCATAAATGCGGTAAACTCTCTTTAACTAGGACACAACCAATTGAGCATCTAGGTAGACCCGGAGGTGTGAAATGCCATGCGAAAAAAGCGTCATGAAGCAACTCTATCACTGAACTATACTAGACAATATATTTTGTAGCATCACCTAGACAAATACCTCTAGAAGATAGAAACTAGCCTCCAGGTGTGAAAATCACCCAAGATGTGGAAGCAAACCTTCGAGTGTGTCAGTTAGCGCCGTCCTCTAACCCAAAATACACCTCTAATTCACTTGACATCTACCAAAGTGAAAAAGAAGACATAAGTAACTACACGTCCACAAAACAAAAAGACACAAAATATATAAGAACATATACATATGTACAAGAAGTCACCCAGGTGACCAACCTATGAGGAATACTTCTTGAGGTAGAGCCCATTTCTAGGCTCTGCCAAAGAATTTCCTTCAAATTCAACCAGATGGTAAGTGACCTTCTTCAAGACCTCTTTCACAATGAACGGTCCAAACCACATGGGTTTGAACTTGCCTACCCACAGGGGATCTTTGTCTTGATCATAGACCAATACAAGATCGCCTTCAAATCATGTATTAATGTATCTCTGTTTTTATGGTTTCATCTCTAATATATTTATGTTATATTATTGGATATCAGTGATATCTCTGTGCATTTATTTATTATATCTCCACTCTCATTTCGTGCCGAAAATAATCCGAATCAATGGTATTTGATTAGGCTGCTCTTGATCGTTTTTCAGTGCATGTCCCCAATGAGGTCCAAGTATAGAAAGTTGGGTCTTGATCTTGTCTCTCTTGAAGACAATCGCTCTCGCACACCCAATAAACCTTCAATGGTGGAAGAAAATAAAAATGACATAACAAATGATCCTACCAATCTCTTGCTTGAGCAAGCTCTCACGCGACAGAGGGATGAAATGATGGAGAATTTTTCCCACATCCTTCAACGCCTTGCGATATCAACAGAGGCATATTCATGAAACGACCACTTTGGAGGCACCTCACCTTTCAAGGTACAAGTTAATTTTGATATTCCTATATTTGAAGGACAGATAGATGCAGAAGCCCTAGAAAAATGGTTAACTCTGCTAGAAGGTTATTTCTCTGTCGACAATTTTTCCGACAAAGAAAAGATCACCTTCGCACTCCTTTAATCTCTCCCTCATGTCAAAAATTGGTGGGAAACTTACTAGGAGCAAATTTCCACAGAGTCTGGAATATATGGGGCCGAGCCCACTTGGGATTTTTTTGTGGATGCGGTAAAGGAACAATATTACCCTGTTGGAAAATATGAGGACCAATACATGAGATCGACCACACTGCGACAAGAGAGGGTCCCAACAGTTCTGGAGTTCACCAATGCCTTCCATACTTTGCGCACCAAGCTGGGTATCAAAGAATCTGAACGACATTTGGTTCTGAAATACCATGGGGCTCTACATAGATACATCCAAACTGAAATGGATTCTCTGGACATCTCATCACTCAGTACTTCCTATCAATATGTTGTTAAAATCAAAAAGAAATTTAGGCACCAGAAAAAATGGGAGTTCGGGTCTGCAAATTTGCAACAACCAAAGTATGAAAAAGACAACCCTAACAAACAGTCTCCCGAAAACCAGTCCAAGCCACAGGAAAAGAAGTGTCACAGGAAGACAAAGAAGGACACTGGAAAATGGTGTGATTTCCACAAAATCCCCTGGCACAACACCGATGAATGTTTCTCAAAAAAGTCATTGGTGGATGAGATCAAAGACAAGGAGCCGAACGCTGATTCAGAATATATTTATGAAAATAATGGTAAAGAATAGATCATTGACATAGACCCCACTGTTATTGTCACGACCGCAACAATTCAACCAGAAGAACCAACAGATCCCGAAGAGAGGGAGTTCCTTTTTCATTCACATATGTGGGTGAAGGGGACCCCATTTCATTTTATTGTTGATAGTGGAATCCAAAAGAACCTCATCTCAACAGAGGTCGTCAAACAGTTCGAATTGTCGACAACACCACACCCGCAACCATACAACATCAGGTGGCTTCGCCAAGGATGAGATCTACGTGTCATCCAATAATGTCGATTGTCATACGACATCCAACACTTCAAGGATGAGTTATTATGTGATGTTTCCCCACTGGGTGTCTGTGATGTTCTCTTGGGCCAACCATATATGTGGAGACACCATGTTGTTTATGAGTCTCGACCCCATAGTGTCATTATTTCTCTAGGGGGTCATCTCTACATAATACTAGAGGTAGTTCCAACTTTTGTTCCACCTAAATAGTGCTGCAAGGTAGTATCTCATACTGCAAAATTCAGCTTCTTCACAATCTGTTCAAAAGGGGAACATAAGGACACTGCAACTAGTATAGCGTTTCCCAAGAACCTTCTATCCAACAGAAGTAGGTCGATAAGGTTGTAGAAAATCACAAAGATTCCTTCTTCACACCATCCTCTCATGTAGCTTGACTTGTTGAACATCCTCAACCTCAACAGGTTCGTGATAGACTTCCACAAACTGAGCAACGCGACGTCTCCAACAAGGCAAGCAACTCACCAAGATGCAAATTCAGCAAATGCTTTTCCCTCTCCCCTGGGCACTCAATGCAATGGATACCATTTCTTCCTAAGGAGGGAGGATTGATCCAGGTGGATATCGGTGGCCACCCACCTTTTCCAACTGGCTCAAAACAATTTTCTAGCAATTTTGGCAATTTACAACTTTTAGCAGTTTTAACTTCTGGGGCCATTTTGAGGGCCTAAATGAACATTTTTTGGTATAGAGATTCTCAATGATAGCCAAAGGCATGTTTGAGCCCCCAAAATAAATATCCTCAATGATACCTTTCCAACGGGATATCACGTGCCTAAAACGGAGATCGTATGCAAAAGTTACGACCCCCGGGAATTTGATGTACTAACTTACTCGAAGGGGGCCCACATGACTTTTGTTGCTTCATCTCCTAGGGTTAGGTTTTTGGATGTCTATGGTTTTTGGAATTCCTTTTTATTGTAAAAAGGCATTCAGAGTATCATTGTAATCATCTTCTTATGAATGCGAGTAGCCGTCACATCTCTTCATAGAGATAAGTTGCCACCATTCGAGCGAGTCTTTCACTCTGTATTTCTATAGTCTATGCACATTTCTTTCATTAATAGAAATCATGTGTTACTGTATCTTTGTGTTTATGGTTTCATATCTGATACATTTCTGTTATATTATTGGATATCCGTGATATCTCTGTGCATTTATTTATTATATGTCCGCTCTCATTTCGTGCCGAAAATAATCTGTATCAGTGGTATCAGAGCAAGCTGCTCTTGATCATTTTTTCAGTGCATTTCCTTGACGAGGTCTGAGTATAGAAAGTTGGGTCTTGATCTTGTCTCTCTATAAATCAATTTCTCTCGTACACCCAAGAAACCCTCAATGGCGGAAGAAACGAAAAACGTCAGAGAAAACAATCCTATCAGTTTGTTGCTTGAGCAATCTCTCACACAATAGAGGGATGAAATGATGGAGAATTTTTCCCACATCCTTCAACACCTTCTGATATCAATAGGAGACTATTCATCAAATGACCACTTTGGAGGCACCTCACCTTTCAAGGTACAAGTTAATTTTAATATTCCTGTATTTGAAGGACAGATAGATGCATAATCCCTAGAAAAATGGTTAACTCTGCTAGAAGCTTATTTCTCTGTTAACAATTTTTTCGACAGAGAAAAGATCACCTTCGCACTCCTTAAAGATCTCGGTCATGTCAAACATTGGTGGGAAACTTACTGGGAGAAAAGGTCCATAGAGGAGTCTGGAATATATGGGGCCGAGCCAACTTGGGATTGTTTTTGTGGATGAGGTAAAGGAACAATATTACCCTGTTGGCAACTATGAGGACCAGTACATGAGATGGACCACACTGCGGCAAGAGAGGGGCCAAGAAGTTTCGGAGTTCACCACTACCTTCCATACTTTGTGCACCAAGCTGGGTATCAAAGACTTCGAATGACATTTGGTTTTGAAATACCGTGGGGCTCTTAATAAATACATCCAAACTGAAATGGATTTTTTGGACAACTCATCACTCGGTGTTGCCTATCGATATGTTGTTAAAATTGGACAAAAATTTAAGCACCGGAAAAAATGGGAGTTTGGGTCTGCAAATACGCAACAACCAAAGTATGAAAAAGATGGCCCTAACAAACAATCTCCTGAAAACCAGTCCAAGCCACAGGAAAAGAAGGGTCATGGGAAGATAAAGAAGGACACCGAAAAATGGTGTGATTTCCACAAAATCCCCTCACACAAAACTGACGAATGTCACTCAAAATAGTCATTGGTGGATAAGATCAAAGACAAGGAGCCGAACCCTGATTTAGAATCTGATTCTCAAAATAATGGTAAAAGCCAGATCATTGACGCATACCCCACTGCTATTGTCGTGACTGCAACAATTCAACCAGAAGAAACAACAAATCTTGAAGAGGGGGAGCGCCTTTTTCATTCACAGATGTGGGTGAAGGGGACCCCACTGCATTTTATTATTGATAGTGGAAGCCAAAAGAACCTCATCTCAATAGAGGTCATCAAAATGTTGGGATTGTCGACAACACCACACCCAAAACCATAAAATATCTGCTGGCTTTGCCAAGGATGATATCTTCGTGTCAACCAATAGTGTCGATTTTCATATGGCATCCAACCCTTCAAGGATGAGGTATTATGTGATGTTTTCCCACTAGGTGTCTGTGATGTTCTCTTGGGCCAGCCATATATGTGGAGTCGCCATGTTTTTTATGTGTCTCGACCCCACAGTGTCATTGTTTCTCTAGGGGGTAATCTCTACAGAATACCAGAGATAGTTCCAAATTTTGTTCCACCTAACTAGTGCTGCAAGGTAGTATCTCATACTATAAAATTCAGCTTCTTCACAATCAATTCAAAAGGGGAATAGAAGGACACTACAACCCGTACAGCCTCAGCCCAAGCACCTTATATCCAACAGAAGCAGGTCAACAAGGTTGCAACAAAGAACAAAGATTCCTTCTACACATTGTCCTCTCGTGTAGCTCGACTTGTTGAACATCCTCAACCTCAATAGGTTCATGACATACTTCCACAAACTGAGCAGCGCGACGTCTCCAGCAAGGCAAGTAGCTCACCAAGATGCAAATTCAACAAACACTTTTCCCTCTCCCCTGGGCAATGAAAGTAATGGATACCATTTCTTCCTAAGGAGGGAGGATTGATCTAGGTGGATATCGGTGGCCACCCACCTTTTGCAACTAGCTCAAAACAATTTTCTAGCAATTTTGGCAATTTACTATTTTTAGCAGTTTTAACTTCCGATGCCATTTTGAGGGCCAAAATGAAGGTTTTTTGGGATAGTGCTTCTCAATGATATACAAAGGCATGATTGAGCCCCCAAAATGAATCTTCTCGATGATACCTTTCCAATTGGCTATCATGGGACTAAAACGAAGATTGTATGCAAAAGTTACAACCCCGGGAAGTTGATGTACTAACTTACCCAAACGGGGCCCACATGACTTTTGGTGCTTCATATGCTAGGGTTGGGGTTTTGGATGTCTATGGTTTTTGGAATTCCTGTTTATTGTAAAAAATCCTTCAAATCCTCATTGTAATCATCTTCTTGCAAATGCGAGTACCTGTCACATCTCTTCTCAGAGATAAGCTGCCACCATTCTAGCGAGTCTTTCACTCTGTATTTTTACAGTCTCTATACATTTCTTTCATTAAT
>SNQJ01S0002449.1:24866-39672 GCA_010110895.2 Picea sitchensis
CATGAAACAACAAGCATATCAACATCGTAGTGAAAGAAGTTTTGAAGTAGGAGATTGGGTGTTTTTAAGAATACAACCATACAAACAGATGTCCCTCAAGCAAGCCAAGAAGGATAATAAATTATCACCAAAGTACTATGTCCCTTATAAGGTGTTTCAAAAGATTGGTACCATGTCATACAAATTGGAACTGCCTGAATCTTCACGAGTACACCTAGTTTTCCATGTTTCATGCTTAAAGAAGGTTATAGGCAACAAGATCCCAGTTCAAATTATATTGCTAGAACTTGATGAGGAAGGAAAAATCATATTGGAGCCTGAAGCCATCACTCACACAAGAATTCGCCAGCTGAGGAATAGATCCATTTCAGAGTATCACATTAAATGGAGGAAACTACTGGCTGAAGATTCCACTTGGGAAGATGAGTCTTTTATATAGAAGCATCCAGAGTTACTCAAGCATTGCGAACAACACTTTTCTCAAGGGGAGGGGCATGTTAAGCTCTAATATTGGCTCATTACCCCTTAATTGGCGCATATTATATTAGTAATGTTATTTTATTTATGTCGGCTTTAGGCCATTAGTTGTAATTATACCTCCTAGTATCCTATATATACCAAGGAGACATTTTCATTTTGAATCATCTTGTACTTGAAAATTTAAGTGGGGTAAAAGGAGGTTGCCCCCTCAAAGAGGCCTATTATCTGAAATTATCTCTTTTTCAAGGCTTTGAGTACTTTTTCTGGGGTTTTTCTATGCTATATTGTTATTTGGTTCTTAACAAGAACCTCATCTCAGCAGAGATCATAAAATAGTTGGGATTGTCGAAAACACCACACTCGCAGCCATACAACATCGGGTGGCTTCGCCAAGGATGAGATTTCCATGTCATCCAATAGTGTCGATTGTCATATGACATCTATCCCTTCAAGGATGAGGTATTATGTGATGTTTCCCCACTGGATGGCTGTGATGTTCTCTTGGGCCAACCATATATGTGGAGACGCCATGTTATTTATGAGTCTCGACCCTTTAGTGTCATTATTTATTTAGGGGGTCATCTCTACAGAATACCAAAGGTAGTTTTGACTATTGTTCCACCTAAACAGTTCCACAAGATAGTATCTCATACATCAAAATTTAGCTTCTTAACAATCTGTTCAAAAGGGGAACATAAGGACACTACAACCGGTACAACCTCTCCTCAAGCACCTTCTATCCAACAGAAGCAGGTCGACAAGGTTGCAACAAAGTGAAAATATTCCTTTTTCACACCGTCCTCTCATGTAGCTCAACTTGTTGAACATCCTCAACCTCAACAGGGTCGTGACAGACTTCCACAAACTGAGCAGCGCGACGTCTCCAACAAGGCAAGAAAATCACCAAGATGAAAATTCAGCAAACGCTTTTCCCTCTCCCCCGGGCACTCAACACAATGGATACCATTTCTTCCGAAGGAGGGAGGATTGATCCAGGTGGATATCGGTGGCCACCCACCTTTTCCAACTGGCTCAAAACATTTTTCTGGCAATTCTGGCAATTTACTATTTTTAGCAGTTTTAACTTCCGTGGACATTTTGAGGGCCTAAATGAAGGATCTTTGGGATCGATATTATCAAGGATATCCAAATTCATGATTGATCCCCCAAAATGAATCTCCTCGATGATACCTTTCCAACGGGATATCATGTGCCTAAAACGGATATCGTATGCAAACGTTACGACCCCGAGAAGTTGATGTACTAACTTACCCAAATGGGGCTCACATGACTTTTGGCATGTCATCTCCTAGGGTTAGGTTTTTGCATATCTAGGGTTTTTGGCATTCCTGTTTATTGTAAAAAGTCCTTCAGAGCCTCATTGTAATCATATTCTTGCGAATGCGAGTAGCCGTCACATCTCTTCTCAGAGGTAAGCTGCCACCATTCTAGTGAGTCTTTCACTCTTTATTTTTACAGTCTCTGTACATTTATTTCATTAATAGAAATCATCTATTATTGTATCTCTGTGTTTATGGTTTCATCTATGATATATTTCTATTATATTATTTTATATCTGTGATATCTCTATGCATTTATTTATTATATCTCCACTCTCATTTCGTGCCGAAAATAATCTGGATCAGTGATATTAGAGAAGGTTGGTCTTGATCATTTTTTCTCCATCATTTTTCCCACATCCTTCAACCACTTCTGATATCAACAGACACATATTCATCAAACGACCACTTTGGAGGCACCTCGCCTTTCAAGGTACAAGTTAATTTTGATATTCCTTTATTTGAAGGATAGATAGATGCAGAAGCCCCAGAAAAATGGTTAACTCTGCTAGAAGTTTATTTCTCTGTTCACAATTTTTTCGATAGAGAAAAGATCACCTTCGCACTCCTTAAAGATATCCCTCATGTCAAACATTTGTGGCAAACTTATTGGGAGAAAATTTCCATAGAGGATTCTGGAATATATGGGGCCGAGCCAACTTGGGATTTTTTTGTGGATGCGGTAAAGGAACAGTATTACCCTATTGGAAACTATGAGGACTAGTACATGAGATGGACCACACTGCAGCAAGAGAGGGGCCAAGAAGTTCCAGATTTCACCAATTCCTTCCATACTTTGCGCACCAAGATGGGTATCAAAGAATCTGAATGACATTTAGTTTTGAAATACCGTGGGGCTCTACACAGATACATCCAAACTGAAATGGATTTTCTGGACATATCATCACTCACTGCTGCCTATTGATGTGTTGTTCAAATCAAACAGAAATTTAAGCACCAGAACAAACGAGAGTTTGGGTCTGCAAATCCGCAACAACCAAAGTATGACAAATACGACCCTAACAAACAATCTCCTGAAAACTAGTCCAAGCCACAGGAAAAGAAGGGTCACGGGAAGACAAAGAAGGAAGCCAAAAAATGGTGTGATTTCCACAAAATCCCCTGGCACAACACTGATGAATGTTTCTCAAAATAGTCATTGGTGGCAGAGATCAAAGACAAGGTGTCGAACCCTAATTCAGAATCTGATTTTGAAAATACTGGTAAAGGAAATATCATTGACATAGACCCGACTGCTATTGTCATGACTGGAACAATTCAACCAGAAGAACCAACAAATCCCAAGAAGGGGGAGCACCTTTTGCATTCACAGATGTGGGTGAAGGGGACCCCACTACATTTTATTGTTGATAGAAGAAGCCATAAGAACCTCATCTTAGCAGAGGTCGTCAAACAATTGGGATTGTTGACAACACCACACCCGTATCCATACAAAATAGGGTGGCTTTGCCGAGAACGATATCTTCGTGTCAGCCAATAGTGTCGATTGTCATGCTACATCCAACCCTTCAAGGATGAAGTATTATGTGATGTTTCCCCAATGGATGTCTCTGATGTTATCTTGGGCCAGCCATATATGTGGAGACGCCATGTTGTTTATGAGTCTCGACCCCGCAGTGTAATTATTTCTCTAGGGGGTCATCTCTACAGAATACCAAAGGTAGTTCCGACTATTGTTCCACATAAATAGTGCCGCAAGGTAGTATCTCATACTACAAAATTCAGCTTCTTCACAATCTGTTAAAAAGGGGAACAAAAGGACACTGCAAGCAGTACAACCTCGCCCCAAGCACCTTCTATCCAATAGAAGTAGGTAGACAAGGTTGCGGAAAAGTGAAAATATTCCTTCTGCACACTGTCCTCTCATGTATCTATACTTGTTGAACATCCTCAACCTCAATAGGTTCATGACAAAATTCCACAAACTAAGCAACATGACAGCTCCAACAAGGGAAGTAGCTCACCGAGATGCAAATTCAACAAATTCTTTTCCCTCTCCCCCGGGCACTCAACAAAATGGAGACCATTTATTCCTCAGGATGGAGGATTGATCCAGGTGGATATTGATGGCCACCCACCTTTTCCAACTGGCTCAAAATAGTTTTCTGGCAATTTTGGCAATTTACTATTTTTAGCAATTTTAACTTCCGGGGCCATTTTGAGGGCCTAAATGAAGGTTTTTTTGGAATATAGATTCTCAATGATAGCCAAAGGCATGATTGAGCCCCCAAAATGAATCTCCTCGATGATACCTTTCCAATGGGCTATCATGCGCCTAAACAGAGATTGTATGCAAACATTACGACCTCGGGAAGTTGATGTATTAACTTACCCAAACGGGACCCACATGACTTTTGGTGCTTCATATCCTAGGGTTAGGTTTTTGGATGTCTAGGGTTTTTGGCATTATTGTTTATTGTAAAAAGGCCTTCAAAGCCTCATTGTAATCATCTTCTTGCGAATGCGAGTAGCCGTCACATCTCTTCTCAGAGATAAGCTAGCACCATTCTAGCGAGTCTTTCACTCTGTATTTTTACAGTCTCTGTACATTTGTTTCATTAATAGAAATCGTGTATTATTGTATCTCTGTGTTTATGGTTTCATCTCTGATATATTTCTGTTATATTATTGGATATCCACGATATCTTTGTGCATTTCTTTATTATATGTCCACTCTCATTTCATGTCGAAAATAATCTGGATCACTGGTATCAGAGCAAGCTGCTCTTGATCATTTTTTCAGTGCATGTCCCCGATGAGGTCCGAGTATAGCAAGTTGGGTCTCGAGCTTGTCTCTCTTGAAGAAAATTTCTCTCACACACCCAAGAAACCCTCAATGGCGGAAGCAAATAAAAACGATAGAGAAAACGATCCTATCAGTCTGCTGCTTGAGCAAGGTCTCACGCAACAGAGGGACGAAATGATGGAGAATTTTTCCCACATCCTTCAACGCCTTCCGATATCAATAGGCGCATCTTGATCAAACAACCACTTTGGAGGCACCTCGCCTTTCAAGGTACAAGTTAATTTTTATATTGCTGTATTTGAAGTACAGATAGATGCAGAAGCCCTAGCAAAATGGTTAACTCTGCTAGAAGGTTATTTCTCTATTCACAATTTTTCCAACAGAGAAAATATCACCTTTGCACTCCTTAAATCTCTCCCTCATGTCAAAAATTGGTGGGAAACTTACTGGGAGAAAATTTCCACAGAGGAACCTTTAATATATGGGGCCGATCCCACTTGGTATTTTTTTCTGGATGCGGTAAAAGAATAGTATTACCCTGTTGAAAACTATGAGGACTAGTACATGAGATGGACCACACTGCAGCAAGAGAGGGGCCAAGAAGTTCTGGATTTCACCAATGCCTTCCATACTTTGCGCACCAAGCTGGGTATCAAAGACTCCGAGTGACATTTGGTTCTAAAATACCATGGGGCTCTACATATATACATCCAAACTGAAATGTATTTTCTAGACATCTCATCACTCAGTGCTGCCTATTGATATGCTATTAAAATCGAATAGAAATTTAAGCACCAGAAAAAATGAGAGTTCGGGTCCGCAAATCCGCAACAACCAAAGTATCACAAAGACAACCCTAACAAACAGTCTCCCAAAAACCAATCCAAGCCACAGGAAAAGAAGGGTCACGGGAAGACAAAGAAGGACACTAGAAAATGGTGTGATTTCCACAAAAGCCCCTCACACAACACTGATGAATGTCGCTCAAAACAGTCATTGGTGGCCGAGATCAAAGACAAGGAGTCAAACCCTGATTCAAAATCTGATTATGAAAATACTGGTAAAGGATAAATCATTGATGCAGACCCCACTGCTATTGTCACGACCGCAACAATTACACCAGAAGAACCAACAGATCTCGAAGAGGGAGAGCACCTTTTTCATTCACATAGTTGGTTGAAGGGGACCCCACTGCATTTTATTGTTTATAGCAGAAGCTAGAAGAACCTCATCTTAGCAGAGGTCATCAAACAGTTGAGATTGTCGACAACACCACACCCATATCCATACAACATCGGGTGTCTTCGCCAAGGATGAGCTCTCTGTGTCAGCCAACAATGTCGATTGTCATACGACATCCAACCCTTCAAGGATGAGGTATTATGTGATGTTGCCCCACTAGATGTATGTGATGTTCTCTTGGGCCAACCATATATGTGGAGATGACATGTTTTTTATGAGTCTCGACCCCGCAGTGTCATTGTTTCTATAGGGGGTCATCTCTACAGAATACCAGAGGTAGTTCTGACTATTGTTCCACCTAAACAGTGCCGCAAGGTAGTATCTCATACTACAAAATTCATCTTCTTCACAATATGTTCAAAAGGGGAACAAAAGGACACTGCAACCAGTACAACCTTGCCCCAAGCACCTTCTATCCAATAGAAGAAGGTCAAAAAGGTTGCAGCAAAGCACAAATATTCCTTCTGCCCACCGTCCTCTCGTGTAGCTCGACTTGTTGAACATCCTAACCTCAACATGTTCGTGACAGACTTCCACAAACTGAGCAGTGCGACGTCTCCAGCAAGGTAGACAACTCACCAAGATGCAAATTCAACAAATGCTTTTCCCTCTCCCCCAGGAGCTCAATGCAATGGAGACCATTTCTTCCTGAGGGAGGATTGATCCAAGTGGATATCAGTGGCCACCCACCTTTTCCAAATGGCTCAAAACAATTTTCTGGCAATTCTGGCAATTTACGATTTTTAGCAGTTTTAACTTTTGGGGCCATTTTGAGGGCCTAAATGAAGGTTTTTTGGCATCGAGCTTCTCAATGATAACCAAAGGCATGATTGAGCCGCCAAAATGAATATACTCAATGATACCTTTCCAATGGGCTATCATGCGCCTAAAACGAACATCATATGCAAAATTTACGACCCTGGGAAGTTGATGTACTAACTTACCCAAATGGGGCCCACGTGACTTTTAGCGCTTCATATCCTAGGGTTAGGTTTTTGAATTTCTAGGGTTTTTGGAATTCCTATTTATTGTAAAAAGGATTTCAAAGCCTCATTTTAATCATCTTCTTGTGAATGCGAGTATCCGTCACATCTCTTCTTAGAGATAAGTTTCCACCATTCTAGTGAGTCTTTCACTATGTACTTTTACAGTCTATGTACATTTATTTCATTAATAGAAATCATGTATTACTATATCTCTATGTTTATGGTTTCATCTCTGATATATTTCTGTTATATTATTGGATATCCATGATATCTCTATGCATCTATTTATTATATCTCCTCTCTCATTTCGTGCCGAAAATAATCCAGATCACCCGAGGTAGAGGTAGGGGTGGTTGCATGACTCAGATGTATGCAACCTTAGTTGGGACACAAATCTGTGATTGTAACACCTTCACAGAGCACTTATTTATTACAATTCATTAATATTCAACTTTAGTTCATAGTGCCGCTAAACCCTAACAACAGATCATCGCAGTATTCACACAGATCCAATAGATTCAAGAACTAAGCATACCAATAGAGATCAGATCTAGGATTCATTCACATTATTAAGCACTAAGCTATCATATTAGATTCATCTATCATCTAACATCATGCTAAGAATTGAATCACATAAAAGTAATAACAACCAAAATCACAAAGCATTCACAACATGGGATATACATGGTTCACCCCCACCCTGGGGCTATGTCCACCAACTCTTCATCTTCTTTATTATATTTTTTCAATCTTCTTACATGCACAAAGCCTCAAAATCAACTCCATAGAGGAAAGGAGATATGTGCACCTCGATAGATCCTCCTTCCTTTAGTTATAGCAAAAATCCTTCCACAGTCTCTTACAATCACTTGCACTTAGCTCTACAAGCCCCACACAGTATGCACAAAGCAATTAGCACTCAACACTTAGCACACTTGCAACTGACTAGTCACTACTAGTCACTATTCACTTCTCACTATTCCTTACATTGCCTAAACTTCTATTTATACATTATAAAATAGGCCTAAGCATGGTTAAACACATGGGCCAACATCCCCATACCCATTACATAAGCCCAAAACCAAAAAAGGCCCTAAAAAGGGGCCGAGATCCCTCGATCTCCATTTCTTCTTGCGCTCTACCTTTGAAAGCTTTTCGAAGTCCAAAAAATAGGTCAAACATGACAAAGTATCCTCAAAACTTGGTCAAGGGCCAAAAGACCCCCAACACTCATCTGTGACTCGTCCCGAGTCACTCTGATCTGGGTAATTCTGCCTCAAAATCCTCAAGCTTGGATCGATCTGCTTCAACTTGTTGTTGTGCCATGGCTTCCTGCTCAACGAAATCTTGGATAACAATTTCATTGACAGGTCCCTCTAAGCATTGTTCAACTATAGTGATGACTTGCTCCATTTCTTCTCCTCGGCCTTCGATATTTGAGAACAGTTGGTAAGCCTCATCCTATATAGGTTGGAGCCTCTGAGTCACTTCCATGACTCTGCTCTGAATGGTGTGGACCTTTTTTTGATTAGTGCGCTGCTCTTGGAATCACTTCATCCTTTCAACAACTGATATGGGCTTCAACTATGCCTGTATTGTTTTTGCTTGCTGCTTCACCTCCTCGAGATGTGACTCTAGTGCTTTCAGTTATGGATTCTCAGTGAGTTTCTCATAAGTCTGGACAGTGTGATCACTTAGTTGTTTACATTCCATGGCAAGGGTATTTATTCTCTCAACTGTGCTTCGAGCAGTTGCATCTCTTTGATCCCTCACATCCTGTGGGGTGTCGGGCACTGTTCGGAGCTCTAAGTTTGCTATTATTTGTTGTAGCTGTTGGATAGCTTCTATGAGATGCTCTATTTGATGCTTGACTCAGTCTTCTACCTTTGGCTCTAAGCCTTTCACAGAGTGAAGTGCTCTATTGACTGCTTCTTTCACTTCGAGTTGTTCTGTGAGCAACTGTTCTTTTTCTTGTTGAATCTGTTCTTTCTCCTCTTCAAACTTTGTCTAGAGAGCAACCTTCTCCTACTCCGCAACTCAGCATTGTTCTATGACTACTTCTTGCACTTACTTCAAGGCCCGGGTGGCTTGTTCTATTTCTTCCTGTGCACGACGAAGGCGAGCTTCGGTCGCATCAACTAGTTGGTGGAGTTGGGCTGGCTCATCTCCCAACTCTGGTTCTTCCGATGGCAAGGGTGCAGTGGAAACCGCGTGACTGGACTGAAGAGCCTGTTGTACCCCTCGGAGATCAACCTCGATTATGTCATACATCTCCTCCTACTTGGCTTCCTGTTTTTGCAAGATTTCCTATGAGGCGTTGTTTACAACTGCGATGATGAAGTCAAAGTCATCAATAGTGAGCACAGTCTACATCTTGGTCAAGGTGGCTCTGGATTTCTTTCGAGAAGAGGGTTTTGGGGGAGAAACCTTCCTCTTCTTCAAGGGATTAGCCTCATCTCTCGGCAGTGTTACTTCATCTTGCTTCTGCTCATCTTCTTTGTCATTTATCTCTTCTACTTTGTCATCACCCCCTCGGCCAGGTGATACTGAATCATTTTTTTCTAATGCACTACTTAAGTCTTGGATTTCTGTGGTCTTCTTCCTTCTACTAGTTTTGGGTGTGTCATGTTCTTTATGAGTGGCCTCCAAGCTATCAAGTTCGGGGTCAGACATCTTTGCAGGATGAGCATGGATAAGGAGGTCTTTTGACCAGTCCTTAGTTATCTTCTTGAGGTCCTCTTCTGTGAGCTTGTAGTACAACTGAAGCTCCTCCTTATGCTCATCTACTCGCGCAGTGATATATATGAAGTGTCGATCTACGCAAAACTTCATGAGGGGTTCGAACCGCTATAGGGTGTTTGGCGTCATGCGAGGTTTAGCTTCAATAACCCTCTTCAGTTGGAGATAATATGTTTGAAAGATTGCGTTCGACTGCCATTGTTTACCCATATCTCTCAAATAGCAGAGCGTGGTGAACTTCGCAGCAAGCGGCTCGAGTGGCTCAATGTCTGGGAAGATCGCACCTTCTGACATCTCCCAAGAAATAAACACGATGAGGATCAGGAGCCAGCTAAAGTGGAACTCGTAGCCCTAATCCCGTGCTTTGTGACAGTCTAATTCCAGTTGATTAACTAGGTACTTCGCTCAGTTCACCTATAGGCCTTCCACGCATTTCCCTGCGAGGTCAATGACAAACACTGTGACCTGCGTGGGTATGTTCTTCCTTACTAGCTTTCCTGCAATTAATTAGCATGCTAGGCGCTCTGTGCCATTCTGGATGGAAGATACCTTGTAGCGTCGTGTCCCCTTCTCAACATCACCATAGGTATCCTTGATATTCTGTGCTAATGCGCGATCTGTGGCTTTCCCTAGATAGAAGTCCTGTAGGTCGGGTCATTGCATACTTAATCTAGTGATCCTATGGATTAGCATCGGATCGAATGTGATACGTCGGTCTAGCCATAAGTAGCCTCCATGGTAACATGAGAGAAGGATCTTAACAAAGGCGTTAACCTCCTAGTGCCTTCCAAAGTGTGGGATTTTCATTACATTCAACAGGGTGGACTTCGCAAGGTTCATCATCCATGGTTGGGGGATTATTTTCGAGTTCTTCCCCTTTGTCCTGGTCAAGTATTTATACGGGGATAACATACTATGGTTCTTGTGGTCTCCTAGGTTGAATTCGTTAAACTTCGATGTTGCGATCTTGTCCTGCTGTGCTCTAATTGTGCGTATCCCCTTCGAGAGGTACGCAGTAACCATGGTGTAATAAAAATATCTGGGCACACTATCGCGACTCACTGTGCTGGCTAGAGGCGTGATGTAGTCGGGTAAGATGGTCGGGATTAGCTTCACATTTGATAAGTCATCTCTGTGCTTGGTTCTCTTTTCTATGATGACTCGGGATGGTCTGGATCCACGAGAAGTCAACGGAGAGGCTTGCACTCCTCTCATCGATGACGCTTGTACACCCACAGACATTACTCTTTCAGTCATGAGGTCGATGAGTACCTCCTTCACAGAATCTTCAACTGCGCTACATTCTTCGAACATACATGCTTGTTGTTAAATATCTCAGGTTTGAAGAGTAACTACTCAATGCAACAGGATGGATGGTGATAGCTCGATGATCACTTTGTGAAACAAACTAATCTGCGGGCTCATATAATCACAGTTGGAAAAAGTGTTCTTGATGCAAGGCTCGAAGGAATAAGTAGATAACTAGGAAATGGATCTCTCCAATGGGTGAGAAGCCTTCATTAATTCAGTTATGTCCGTTACGGCGCAGTCCCAACGGTCTGATGGTGAGATTTATGACCACAAATGTTGTTATACCCGTTTGAGGTGTCAGTCTAACAGTTATACTATTTCCAATGACTATATTTCTTTGTCATGGCGAAGTTCCATGTGGCATTGTTCTTCTATCCCGATGAAGTTCCAGTTTTGCAAAGTTTCCTTCTGTGAAGTTCCCTCTGGAACCTTCTGTAACTTTTCAATCTTTGAACTCTTCTTACTTATTTTTCTAACCTTATTTCCAGTGAGCTTCGTCTCGGTATTCCTCTTTCCGTTTTGATTCTTATCTCCTCTTGGTATAGTGACTTCGCGTTGTTAAGATTCTTTCCTAGGATTCAAGGGAAATACTTCTTATCTATCTGGGGTAGGTGCTTCAATCTTCTGTGAGTCTTCTTGTGTTATTTGAACTTCGACATCCAAGTTTCTGGTTCTAAATAGATTCTATCTGTTCTTCAATAAAGTGTGCAATCCTCCTAGTCATGAAATATTTTAATTCTTTCTTCTTCTACTCTAAGACTTCTTCTTCTTTCCTTCTGGCCTGATCCCTTTCAATCCAAGTTTTTCCTAGTAATATAGCAAATGGGGCATTGTTCTCAATAAATTTAACAACCTCAAACTCTTCCTTTGTCGAAGTTCCATGAGCACTCATAGATATCTGGGTGAGATTTCCACGTAGGTTTATCATCTTTCCTCTAAATAATCCTATTCCTCCAAATGAAGGAATCATATCAAGATTTCCTATAGTTTCCCAAGTTCTCTCTCTCATAATATTCACACGTGTTTCTTCATCCAGGACATAGTCAATGTCAAAGTCTCCTATTATTTCTTCTCTGTACTCTTTTTCTTTGAAGACCTATGATAAGTTGATATTTCGGTGGTCATTCATGGTTTCTTTCATTTGTAGCAATACAGTTTCTGATTCTTTCTGGGGTTCTTCCATGCTCTTAGTGTCTTGACCTTTCTCATGGTCTTCTTGTCTCATATTCATTCTTTCAAGTTTAGCAATCATTCTAGGGAAATCCAAAACTTCATGATCCATAGCTTTACAACAAATACAACTGGGTCTTCTACTAGGGCATTCCTTAGCAAGATGTCTCGGTCTTCTGCAACTGTAACAAAGAGTTAATCCTCTATTTCTCTTAAATGATCCCCATCCTTTCCTGTACAGCGCACTAGAATTATGGTAGCTAACCTGCAAAAAATTCTTTCTAGGATCCTGCACCCATTTATTAGTCCAAACATTCTTTCTATGCATAGGAATAACATATCTTTCACTATTCCTATCATATATATTGATATCAAATATTCTTTATTCTAGCTTCACCCTAGTTTTTAGGCTAGGACAAAATTTATCAAACATACCTAGATCCATATTCTTGAAACAAAAAATTCCAATTATCTTACTTTTCTTAGAGCACAAAGCTTCCAGATCTAAAAATTTTCACTATTCTTACCTCTTTCAGAGAACAAGGATTAAATATCTTACCTCTTTTATTTATATCAGACTTCTCTTCTTAGTACAGAGTTTCATAATTGTAATGCTCTATTTAATTTAAACCACCATTAATTTAGAACAAAACAGTTTTTATTTATTTATTTTATTGTTTTTTTTTATTTAAATTAAAAATTGGTTTAATTATAAATTCAATCATAAATATTATATTATAATTATTTATTAATATAAAATTAAAAAAAATATATATTGGGCTGTTACAATAATCCAAGTAGAGTACTGTGCACTAGAGAAACAGAGAGATTTCACAGTTTCGGGTCAGATCTTCGCACAAAGCTTCTTCTTCCTCAATTCCCAACAATCACAGTTTCAGGTCTCGGCAACGAAACCATTTGTTGGCATAGGGGCGGACCTAGGGTTCAATGCTACAACATCGCACCAACAAAACCCTAACTACCGGCCTATTCGGAAACACCTGCGAAGCAAATGAAGTCTCACCCGAGGTAGAGGCAGGGGTGGTTGTAGGACTCAGATGTATGCAACCTTAGCTAGGACATAGATCTGTGATTGTAACACCTTAACATAGCACTTAGTTATTACAATTCGTTAATATTTAACTTTAGTTCACAAGGTTGCTAAGACCTAACAACAGATCAGTGCAGTATTCACATAGATCCAATAGATTCAAGCACTAAGCATACCAATAGAGATTATATCTAGCATTCATTCACAGTATTCATCACTAAGCTATCATATCAGATTCATCTATAATCTAACATCGCACTAAGCAGTGAATCACATAAACAAAAGAACAACCAAAAGAACAAATCATTCACAACACAAGATATACGTGGTTCACCCCCACCTTGGGGCTACGTCCACCAACTCTTCGTCTTCTTTATTAGCTTCTTTCAATCTTCTTACATGCACAAAGCCTCAAAATCAACTCTGTAGAGGACAGGATATCTGCGTAGCTTGCTAGATCCTCCTTCCTTGAGTTATAGCACAAAGCCTTCCACAGTCTCTTACAATCACTTGCACTTAGCTCTGCAAGCCACACACAGTATGCAAAAAGCAATTAGCACTCAACACTTAGCACACTTGCAACCAACTAGTCACTACTAGTCACTATTCACTACTCACTATTCCTTACATTGTGTAGACTTCTATTTATACATTGCAAATTAGGCCTAAGCATGGGTAAACCCATGGGACAACATCCCCATACCCATTACATAATCCCAAAACCCAAAAAGGCCCTAAAAAGCGGTCGATATTCCGCGATCTCTTCTTCGTCTTGCGCTCCACCTTCAACATCCTATCGAAGTCCCAAAAATAGGTCAAACATGACCAAGGATCCTCAAAAATTGGTCAAGGTCCAACAAGGAGAATCGGGGATCAAGTCATATAACATGCCCATTTGAGAATAAAAGAGATCCAAGTATTGAACACGAATAATCGCCTACTCTTCAGTGATGACACCTCCCATGGAAACATCATGTGATATAGGACCAATGAGTGATTTTGTAAACCACTTAGCCAATAATTCATCAGGAAGGGTAACTTTAATTAATTTTCGTCTCCTCCTCCACTCGTGAATATGATCTGAGATGTGAGTAAAAGAGGACTGTTTAAATGAGCTCAAAATTTTGGTTCCTGTCTCATATTGTATCGTTAATTGGTAATGTGTCAAGAAATCCATAGCTAAGGTGTTGAAATCATTGAAGAATCCTTGTGGCAATTCAATATACCATTTAGCAGCCGAACCTGTAAGAGTGCGTTGCAAAAGACATAATCAGATGGATTCATCCATCAAGGAGTTGGATGAACACCAAAGATGAAATGTCATGACATGATTGTTTGGGTCTTCTCCCGATTGACCATCAAACTTAGGAATGCATGATGGTAATTTGTTAGGTATAACTGGCCAATAAGGAGAATGAAACATGGGATCATTCAAAATCCTAGACAAATCCGGTAAATCCAAAGTACCTAGAAACGAAAACTGTCTGTTTACTTGAGGAAACTGGTAATTTTGAGGAGGAAATCTAGTAGGTATACCAATAGGACCATAAGAAATTTGTAAATAGTTAGAGGGTCCTGTCAAATTCAATGGTGGAGGATTTTGAGTTAAGTAGCCAACATTTGTTTGTTGATTCGATATGACACCTTGGAAAGGAGCATTAGATTGAAAATCTTGACCCCATGTAGGATTTACAGAGACTGAATAAGGTTGCCTGGGATT
>SNQJ01S0002449.1:47275-57289 GCA_010110895.2 Picea sitchensis
AGTCACTTTCATGTATTTGGCAGTATAGCATGGGCTCACATTCCCGATGAGAAAAGGAAACCATTGCATCCTAAAAGTGAGAAGTGCATATTTGTTGGTTATTCTGAAGATGTCAAAGGTTACAGACTTCTTCAATCACATTGTAATGAAATTATTATTAGAAGAGATGTTAAATTTGATGAAAATTTCTTGGCCTGTGAGCCTAATTCGACGTTTGTGCCTTCTTTGCCTGCGAGCCTAATTCGACGGTTGTGCCTTCTTTGGCCTGTCATACATCTTCAACGTTTGTGCCTTCTTATGATCTGGTTTCGTCTTTAGATGATGACAGTGAGGATGAAGATCCACCTCCGCCTTCTCACCCTCCTCCAGACGAGTCCTTTGAACTTGAACCAACACCAGCTCCACCGCTTCCGAGATGGGTCTGTTCAACATGAGAAGCAGTTGGTGATCTTGTCGGTGATCCTTCAGATCAACGTTGGACATATTCACAGTTCCAACGAGCCTCTTCTCTTTTGGCTCAAGTTTCAGAAACTCGTGATCCAAAGACATTTGCAGAAGCTTCAGGTCATCCAGATTGGGATACAAAAATGAATGAAGAGTATCATTCCTTAATGGAAAATGATACTTGGGATCTTGTACCTCTTCCAAAAGGAAGAAAACTTGTTAGATGCAAATGGGTCTACAGAACTAAGTATGCATCAGATGGAAGTGTTGAAAGACATAAGGCTCGATTAGTTGCCAAAGGATTTTCCCAAGTTGAAGGAATTGACTATAATAAAACCTTTTCCCCTGTAGAAAAAATGAATTCCATCTGCCTTGTTCTTGCCCTTTTTGCCTCACATAAATGGGAGGTCCATTAGATGGATGTTAAATCCACCTTCTTGCATAGAGATTTGCAAGAAAAAATCTACATGGAACAACCTCCTGGCTATGTCCAGAATGACTCTATCTTTTTTTGTCGCCTCAAGAAATCTCTTTATGGTCTCAAGCAAGCTCCCCGAGCTTGGTATGCCAAAATGGACAGCTTTCTTATTGCCATTGGATTCTCTAGATGCCATTATGATCCTAATTTCTATACCAAGAAAGTAGGAAGACATCTCATAATCCTTTTCCTTTATGTTGATGACCTTATCCTTACTGTTAGTGACTCAAAAATTTTAAACCATGTGAAAACCAACCTTAAGACGAAATTTGAAATGACAGGCTTAGGCTTTTTTCACTATTTCCTTGGCCTCCAAGTTTTGCAAACCAATGAAGGAATTTTTCTTTCCCAGTCTAAGTATGATTGTGACCTTCTTCGTCGCTTTCACATGGACCATTGTAAACCAACCCCTTCTCCCTTCCAATCTGGAGTCAAGCTTACTGCCACCTGTACTTCTCCTGAAGTTGATGCCACTCTGTAACGTCAATTAGTTGGTAGCCTCTTATACTTGATTCATACCCGTCCTAATATTTCCTTTATTGTTGGTCTTGTTGCTCGGTATATGCAAATGCCCCATGAAAGCCATTGGAAAATAGCTAAAAGGATACTTCTCTATGTTCATGGTATAGTTTACTTTGGGATACATTACAACTCAGGGGGGACTCCTTTATTGGTTGGTTTCACTGATTCAGATTGGGCCGACAACCCTGATGATCGGAAGTCTATTGCAGGTTATGTTTTTAGCCTTGGTTCAGGACCTGTCACTTGGGCCTGTAAGAAACAACAGGCTATTTCACTTTCTTCGATAGAAGCAGAGTACCGAGCAGCTATAAATGTAAGTCAGGAAGCCCTGTGGCTTCGACAGATCCTTTTAGAGTTTGGATTCTAGCACCAACATCCGACTAGCCTTTGGTGTGACAATCAGAGTGCCATCAAGCTCATCAAAGACCCAGTGCAACATCAACGTAGCAAACACATCAAGCTACACATGAACTTCATCAGAAATCTCATTCATGATCAAGTTATTGAAGTGCTCTTTTTCCCTACAGAAGATCAAGTTGCAGTCATTTTCACAAAGTCTCTTACATAAGCGAATTTTTCCAAACTTCGATCTATGTTAGGATTTTAGGAAGTTGTCATTAAGGGGGGCTAGGATCTAATCCCTCCTTCCTTCTCCTATTGTGTCAATATTTTAAATCCTTCAATCCTATCCCAAGTTGGTCTTAAGGGGGGATGTTAGGATATTTAGACACTTAGGAGTTAGTTAAGATCTACTTGGTTTATTGTGTCATTAGGTAAAAGTGTGTTTTCTAGTGTGTTTCTTTAGTATGCATTAGTATGCATTTGTAGTTAGGAAATACGATGGTCACGATATGTTCTCGACATAGAGTGATCCGATGATTCATACTCTCCTCGATCTTAACGACCATTGATCCATGGCTTAACACTAGATTGGTCCATGATCTCTATTTAAAGAGAATGGAGGGTCATTTGATGATGATCGATTGTGAGAAAATCTCTTGTAAAATCTATCTGTAATATTTTTCTTTGCATTAATAAACTACTCCAAGAGGCCATGTTGGATGGGGTCGTGGATGTTTCCCCATAGGGGTTTTACCACGTGAAAACATCGGTGTGTTGATCTTTGATTTGGTTATGTGAGTGGTTACTGAAGGTGTTCGTCCTATGTTGGAATACCTGTGTTGTTGAACACTTCCTTTTGATTAATATATTTCTGACTTCCTCTCCTCTGTCTTAGCTTTCCATTGAGCTATTACTGGCTCGATTTCGTTTCCCGTAGCTTGAGATATGGCTTCTTAAAATTGGCATAGTCGGTTCTTCAATCAGATTCAAGTTTCATCTGTGTTTTTCATTTTCAAACCATTTAGACTTATCATCTATCAAATATTTTGATTCCATCCTATTCGTCTCCTTTCAATATTTCCATCGAGCCATCCTGGGCCTGATTTCATGCCCGTAGCCCCATATATGATAGTTGGAAGTTGGTATGGTCATTTTTTCCTCCAAATTTGTGATTTGTTGTTTTATTCATTTTATGATATCTTTTGCCACCTTTTTGTTTTGGAGATTTATACCACTACATTCCTCTCTCCGATACCTTTCCAATGAGGTATCACGAGCCTCATTCCAACACCTCTAGTGAAATTTATGGTTGTTTAAAATCATCACTCAACATCCATTGATCAAGCTCGTGGGTTAATCTGGACCATTGATTTTTGAAGCTGCAAAAAGAGAAATCACACCTGCATAAGAGATCAACACTTAGTGATTAGATAGTGTAACTACTATGGATAGTTTGATTAAGAACCTAGGTGGCATGGGACCCACGGCTTGTAGAATAATTTTCTCTAATTTTCCTTTTTTTAGAATTAAGAAAATAATTTAAAAATATAGAAATATACAATAAAATAAAAATAAAAATTAGAAAATTATCTACATTATTTACAAAATTTAAAAGAAATAATTATTTATAACCAAAGAATATCAAAATTAAACTAATCTAACTATCTTCATTAATGTAAAAATAAAAGTTACCATAATTACCCTACCCTCCGATGGATTTGAACCTGTGACCTCCAAAGAAAAAACACACATTTTTAACCATTGGGCCCATTCAAGTTTATTATTCATTTAACCTACAAAAAAACTAGTTAACCATGAAAACTAAAAAAATGAAAATATTAAATAAAAAAATTAATTAAAAATAGAAATAAAACAAAAACTAATAAATTAAAACAAAATACAAAAATTAAATATAAAATACAAAAATTAAAACAATCTTCCCCCAACCACCACATTTGACGAAGTCCATATAATATTTCCCAAGTCCTTCGTCGTCGAGATTTTATGCAAAGCTCACACTCCACTCAATATTTCTCGAGTGATCTCCATTCTTTACTTCGTCGATGACCTCCCACCCTTTTTCGCTAGCGAACTCCCAACGAACTTCGCCAATGAGCTCCCAACTCAACGTTGACTTCAAATAAAGGTTAAATAATACATAAAATGTGGATGCACATTTTTTTAATTAATTCTTTATTAAAAAATTATTTTAAGGCACATTTTCTGAAAGGCAATTGAAATAATATTTAATTTCAAGGTGAGGTTGGGTCTTCATGTTTGTTGTCGGGATTTTTCATGTTGGTGAGCGTGGTTAAAATGAGTGGATTCATCGACGACGATTACAATCCGCTCCCGACCATGTCTTGTGGGAATTATTATTGTTTAATTAAATTAATATCCCAATGAAACATTGAAATTATATTACAATATAATTTTTTTACACATTCCAATACATTTTGGGAATAAGGTTTGAAACACAAGTTAAATTATTTCCAAAAATCCCTAGAAAATATGAAATCCCTACAATATAGGAAATCCCTATAAAATAGGAAATCACTAGAAAATAAGACATGGTAATACTTTTAGGTTTAGGTGGGAAAGTGATAAAATAAAAAGGGTAAAAATATGTATAAGTTAGTTTTAGTAAATAGTACATGTTAAAATAGAAAAATGTGTACATGTTAAATAGTAAAAATGGTTAGTTTATTAAACATATATGGTTAACACAAATAATTAAAATTAAAATAAAATTACATTAAATAAAATACATAAAATAAAATATATACATGAATATTTATAAAAATAACAAAATTAAAATTAAAATGAAATTAAAATAAAAATATGTATAAAAATAAAATAAAACACATATAAGAATATTTACAAAATATAAATAAAATAAAACAAAACAAAATAAATAAAAATTAGGAAAATCAGGACCAAAATTACATAAGTTGAGGTTCTATGTTCCTAGGTTACATCAGTTTGGGTTCCGCACCTAGGGGCCAAAATTTAGAAAAATGTGTATAGGGTAGTGTTTGACAAACTAGGCATTGTGGACAAGAGTGGTGTTAAATGGTGATCAAGGATGTGGCGATTCAGTTGCAATGAAGGGAGATCGTCGAAGGAGAAAGGACGACGCTTGATGTAACGATTTAGCACCGCAAGTAGCAACAGATGGAAACAAGACATTGACTCCAACCAAGTGATCTAGATTATTTTCGACACGAAATGAGAACGAAGATTTAATAAATAAATGTACATAGACATCTTAGATATCTAATATTATAACATAAATATATCAGAGGTGAAACCATAAACACAGAGATACAGTAATACACAAATTCTATTAATGAGCAAAATATACAAAACTGTAGAAATACAGAGTGAAAGACTCGCTAGAATGGTGGCAGCTTATCTATGAGAAGAGATGTGATGGATACTCACATTTGCATGAATATGATTACAATGAGGCTCTAAAAGACCTTTTTAACTTAAAGAAAATCCAAAACCCTAACCTCGGAACATGAAAAGCCAACAATTTTGTGGACCTTGTTTTGGGTAGTTTGGTGTATCAACTTCCTGGGGCCATAACTTTGGCATACGATCTCCGTTTGGGGCACATGATAGCTCATTGGAAAGGTATTGTAGAAGAGATTAATTTTGGGGGTTCAATCAGAGCCTTTGTCTAATATTGAGGTGGTAAATCCCAAAAAAACTTCTTTTAGTCCTCAAAATGGCCTCGGAAGTTTAAGAACTGAACAACTGCTAAAAATAGTAAGTTGTCAGAAGAATGTTTTGAGTCAGTTGGAATAGGTGGGTGGTCACAGATATCCACCTAGATCAATCCTCCCTCCTTAAGAAGCAATCATATCCATTGCGTTGACTGTCCGGGGGAGAGGGAAATTTTTTTACTGAATCTGCATCTTGATGAGTTGCTTGCCTTGCTAGAGAAGTTGCATTACTTAGCTTGTTGAAGGTTGTCACGAACCTGTGGTTGGAAGGGTTGAAAATTTTTAACCAGTTTGGCTACATGAGATGCCTATGTGCAGAAGGAATATTTACGCTTTACCGCAATCTTGTCGACCCGCTTCTGTTGGATAGAAGGTGCTTGGAACGAGGCTGTAATGGTTGTAGTGTCTTTATGTTCACCTTTTGAACATATTGTGAAGAATATGAATTTTGTAGTATGAGATACTACCTTGCGACATTGTTTAGGTGGGACAATAGTTGGAACTACCTCTGGTACCCTGTAGAGATGACCCCCCAAAGTAACAATGACACTACAAGGTCAAGACTCATAAATAACATGGCACTTCCACATATATGGCTAGCCCAAGATAAAATCATAGACTTCCAGTGGGGCAACGCCACATAATACCTCATCCTTGAAGGGTTGGATTCTATATGACAATCAACACTATTGGATAACACGAAGATCTTGTCCCTGGCAAAGCCACCCAATGTTGTATGGTTGCGGGTGTGGTGTTTTCGACGATCCCAACTCTTGGACGACCTCTGCTGAGATGAGGTTCTTCTGGCTTCCTCTATCAACAATAAAATGTAGCGGGGTCCCCTTCACCCGCATATGTGAATGAAAAATGTGCTCCCCCTCTTCATGATCTGTTGGTTCTTCTGGTTGAATTGTTGTGGTCACAATAATAGAAGTGGGGTTTGCGTCGATAATATGTCTTCTACCAATATTTTCTGAATCATATTAATTAGGGTTCGGCTCCTTGTCTTTGATCTCGGCCACCAATGATTTTTTTGAGAGACATTCATTGGTGTTGTGCTAAGGGATTTTGTGGAAATCGCACCATTTTCAAGTGTCCTTCATCTTTCCGTTACCCTTCTTTTCCTATGGCTTGGACTGGTTTTATGAAGGCTAGTTTTTAGGGTTGTCTTTATCATACTTTGGTTGTTGCGTATTTGCAGACCTGAACTCCCGCTTGTTCTGGTGCTTAAATTTCTACTTGATTTTAACAACATATCGATAAGAAACACCCATTGATGATATGTCTAGAAAATCCATTCCAGTTTAGATGTATCTATGTAGAGACCCACGGTATTTCAGAACCAGATGTCACTCAGAGTCTTTGATACCTAGCTTGGTGCACAAGGTATGGAAGGTATTGGTGAACTCCAGAACTTCTTGGCCCCTCTCTTGTCATAGTGTGGTCCATCTCATGTACTGGTCGTCATAGTTTCCAACAGGTTAATATTGTTCCTTGACCGCATCCACAAAAAAACTCCAAGTGGGATCAACCCCATATATTCTAGACTCCTCTGTGGAAATTTACTCCTAGTAAGTTTCCCACTAATGTTTGACATGGGGGACAACCTTAAGGAGTGTGAAGGTGATCTTTTCTTTGTCGGAGAAATTATGAGCAGAGAAATAACCTTCTATCATATTTAACCATTTTTCTAGGGCATCCTCATCTATATGTCCTTCAAATATGGGAATATCAAAATTCACTTGTACCTTGAAAGGCAAGGTGCCTCCAAAGTGTCCACTTGATGAAGACGCACTTGTTGTTATCGACAGGCGTTGAAGGATGTGGAAAAAATTCTCCATCATTTCGTCCCTCTATCGCGTGAGAGCTTGCTCAAGCAACAGATTAATAGAATTGTCTTCTCTGTCGTTTTTATTTTCGTCCACCATGGAGGATTTCTTAGGCGTGTGAGAGCGATTGTCCTCAAGAGAGACAAGCTTGAGACCCAACTTTCTATACTCGAACCTTGTCGAGGACATGCACTGAAAAAAATATCAAGAGCAACCTACTCTGATACCACTGATCCAGATTATTTTCGACATGAAATGAGAACGAAGATATAATAAAGAAATGTACAGATATATCTCGGATATCCAATAATATAATAGAAATATATCATAGATGCAACCATAAACACAGAGATACAGTAATACACAATTTCTATTAATGAGTGAAATGACAAAACTGTAGAAATACAGAGTGAAAGACTTGCTAGAATGGTGGAAGCTTATCTTTGAGAAGAGATGTGACGGTGTTGGCCCTTGACCAAGTTTTGGGAGATTCTTGGTCATAGTGATCTCTTTTGGGACTTTGACAACTTGTCCAAGGAGGAGCACAAGATGAAGTGGAGATCACGAGATCTCAACCCACTTTTGGATTCTTTTTGGGTTTTTAGTAATATGTAATGAGAATGGGATGTCAGCCCATGGGTTTACCCATGTTTAGGCCTATTTTGTAATATATAAATAGATGCTTAGGATAGATAGAAGTGGGTGCATCTATTTGATGTGAATGTATGCTAAGTGCGAGTAGATTCTGTAAATGATTTGTGCATGACTGTAAGAGACTTGCAGAGCTAAGTGCAGGTCCTTGTAGCAGATTGTGGAGGGATTAGTGTTGTAACACAAGGAAGAAGGATCTAGCGAGATGCACAGATCTTCTATCCTATGCGGAGTAAGGGTTTTGATGGCTTTGTGCTTGTAAATGATTGACTAAAGACAATAAAGAAGAAGAGTTGGTGGAAGTAGCCCCAAGGCAGGGGTGAACCACATAAAAACTGTGTTGTCTTTCTTTGTTCTTGTATTAATGTGTTTATGTCTTATTTTGCTAAGTGCTTTAAGATGATTAGATAAATATTCTTATGCTTAGTGCTAATGACATGTGAGAATATTAGATCTGATCCATATGAATGTGTTGAGTGCTTGATCTGCTAGATTTGACCTATCTATTGATATTAAGTGCTTAAGTACGTTATATTAGTGTGAATGCTGCGAAGCCCTATTTTATCAGCAAAGTGATTATTGATTGTATATTGAGGAACCGACAGTGTTAAGTGTTTTATTAAGTAGTACAATCACATATCTGTGTCCCAGCTAAGGTTGCGGAAACCCGAGTCTTTCAACCACCCCTACCTATACCTTGGGTGAGACTTCATCTGCTTTGCAGGTGTTGCCGAAAGGGCTGGTAGTTAGGGCTTTATTGGTGCGTTGTTGTAGCGTTGAACCCTGGGTTTGCCCCTGTGCCAAAAAATGGTTCTGTTGGCGGGACTTGAAACTGTGATTGCTGGGAACTGAGAAAGAAGAATCTTTGTACAAAGATCCATCTTGAAACTGTGAAAGCTCTGTGCGTAGATCTATTTCCCTAGTGCGCAAAATTCTACTTGACCTAAGAAGCTCTGTGTTAAGGAAAATAAGTCCAATCTGAAGAAAAGAGGTAAGATTCGGAAGCTTTGTGCCTTAAGAAAGGTAAAAGTGGGATTTCTTGATTAAAAAGAGGTAAGATATGTAAGCTTTCTGCTCTGATAAAGGTAAAGATAGTGGAAAGTTTTAGATCTAGAAGCTTTGTTCTCTGTAGAAGTAAGATAAGTGGAAATTTTTGTTTCTAGATTATGGATCTAGTTATGTTTAATAGAGTTTGTCCTAGCTTGAAAACTAGGGTATTAATAGATGAAAGAAGATTTGATATGACTAGATCTGATAAGAATAGTGAAAGATATGTTATACCTATGCATAGAAAGAATGTTTGGACTAATGAATGGATGCAGGATCCCATAAAGAATTTATTGTAGGTTAGCTCCTATGATCCTAACGTGCAGTACAGGAGAAGTTGGGGATCATTTAAAAGAAAGAGAGGATTAACCCTCTATTACAACTGCAGAAAACCGGGACATCTTGCTAAGGCATGCCCTGGGAGAAAACCTGGTTGTCTTTGTTGCAAAGCTATGGACCATGAAGTGTTGGATTGCCCTAGAATGATTTCTAAGCTTGAAATTATGAACATAAGACAAGAAAACCCTAAGGCAGATCCATAAACTAAGGCTATAATAGAACCCCAGAAAGAATCAGAGAAGGTATTTCTACAGATGAAAGAAACCTTGAATGACCACCGACATGTTAGATTATCAGAGATCTTTAAAGAAAAGGAATGCATTGAAGCAAGAATAGGAGAATTTGACACTGACTATGTTCTATATGAGGAAACATAGGTGAATACCATGACAAAGAGAACTTGGGAAGCTATAGGAAGGCCTGCTATGATTCCTTCATTAGGAGGAATAGGGTTATTCAGAGGAAAACTAGTAAACCTATGTGGAAAGTAATGGCCGAAGTGTCCTCAGACACACAATTTTATTAATAAGAAAAGAAATTACATAAGAGACATTGCAAGAGTTTACACTCCAACAACTCAATACTCTTGCAATGAGATATATATAAGCTAAAAGTCCTAACAAACTCAAGA
>SNQJ01S0002449.1:62352-79475 GCA_010110895.2 Picea sitchensis
GCAGGAACCTATATACTTTTCTCGCGGTGGGGTAAGATTTCACCTGCAAATGACTTACGAAATTTCTTACAAATTTCTCACCATCCACGAAGTTATGTATCTCTTCAAGCTATTGTATGGTAGGGGCAACATTTCATGGACAAATTCTTTTGCTTTCAATGCAACTTCACAAATATAGTGATAGCAATAGTGATGATGATAATGCATCTCACAACAACGCAGAAAATAATGATTGTTATCCCTGTGAGGTAGCACCAATTCCCACGCAATTTTCACAATCGCTGGTGTAGGCGATCTGTATTTATCTGATCCGGAAGGTCAGATCATTCAAACAAAAAATTCATTCTATGCACACATCTCCATGCTCAATACTCCACGCTGGAAGTCGGCGATTGTGATTCGCATACAACTAACATAGATTGGAAGTCGTCGATTTTGATAACATCAAGATTCGCTCAGGTATGGCATCAAACAGAATTACCCATTAGATCCATTAGATCCAGATCGCTTAGTCTGATTTATCAGTCTGAAACTCCTCCAGACAACACCAAAACCACGCGCTTTATTTATCAGTCGGAGTCTCCTCCAGGCAACATCAAAACCACGCGCTTTATCTCTCACAGAAAGGCAGAAACAATATGTGATAAAAAAAGAGGCGTCTGAGATACGAAATAACTGGTCAGGCTTGATGAATTCTTGCATGCAATTTAAGTGAGCAATTTAATTTAATGTCTGAATAAGTGAACACAAAAATCGCATATCTATAGATTGCCAGAATTGTAACCAATCTGCATACAATCATTGTCAGTGTACCTATGCATATTTACAAAAAATTGTGCCCCCCAACTATCAGATGGAGTGTATTCGAGATTCCATTTAGATCAGCCTCAAATGGCTCAGAAAGCACGAATTGACAATAACAAAACAAAAAAATTTTGATGATACATGGGTGGTTATTTCAATATATGGGCGTAGCCTATTTTTTTTTTTTTATGGTTGTGTTTCTGATATATGGGTGTTTTTCTGATATAGGGGCGTAGCCTTTCTTGCAGAGAAATTTTTTTTGCAGAAGTTGAGCAATAAAATTGCCGAAGACTGATCTTTTAAAACCAGAAATTACTATGCCAAAAACTCGTTTCAGGATTTGCAATTTGCAAAAATCACTTTTGCTGAGTCTAATGACTGAAATCTGAAATTAAAAACAATTTATTTTCCCTTTTAAAAACATTTGAACAATAACTGACCGATTTACTGACAGAATATGCGCCGACTTTCCTTGGACTGCAACTCTGAGATCTCTTCTGCAGATCAGCAAATCTCTTCTTCAGTTCAGCAGCATTACTAGAGCTCTGATACCACAATAATGGCCGAAGTGTCCTCAGACACACAATTTTATTAATAGGAAAAGAAATTACATAAGAGACATTGCAAGAGTTTACACTCCAACAACTCAATACTCTTGCAATGAGATATATATAATCTAAAAGTCCTAACAAACTCAAGATATGGATCACTTATTAAATAAACAAGTGTCCATTTACAATAAATGCTATCTTAACAAACTTAAAACAAAACTCCTAATTTAGAGCCTAAGATACGACACCTCTCTAGAGTCATATCTTTTACAACAATAATGTATCTCTAAAAGTCTACATTTATTTATCAAATATTCTAGATTATTAATTTAATATTCTAAATTAATAATCAATTTATTCTAACTTTATAAACTATGATAATTGTATTTTGGATTATCTAACAAAAATCAACACTAAACTTATCAATCAACAAGAACAAAAATTGTTAGATGTGCTAAAAAGAAACAGTGAATCCTTTGCATGGGATTATAAAAATATTAAAGGAATACATCCTTCCATTTGTACTCACCATATTTACATCAAAGAGGACTACAAAACTTTTAGGAATCCATAAAGAAGGATGGACTCCCCATTAAAGGATATAGTTAAACAAGAATTGAAAAAGTTGTTAGATGACATATTCATATATCCAATTTCAGATAGTGAGTGTGCCTCTCCCCTATCTATTGTCTTGAAAAAGAATGGGAAATGGAGGATATATGTGGATTATCAAGAGCTAAACAAGGCTACAAGAAAATACCATTTTCCCCTACTCTTCATTGACCAAGTGTTGGATGTCTTAGCTAGGAAATAATATTTTTCATTCATGGATGGATTTAGTGGATACAACCAAATTTAGATCATTCCTAAAGACGAGGACAGAACAACCTTTACATGTCCCTGTGGCACATTTTCTTACAAATTTCTTACCATTTGGCCTATGTAATGCCCCAACCACATTTCAAAGAGGAATACCTAGCATCTTTTCATAACCCATCCATTATAAAGTAGAGATCTATATGGATGAATTTACCCCTTATGGAAACTCATTTGACAAAGCCTTAGACAATCTGGATAAAGTTCTCCAAAGATTTAGAGAAATTAACCTATCCCTTAGCAATGAAAAATGCAATATGATGATGAATGAAGGGATTGTGTTAGGACACCATTGGTCCTCTAGAGCCATTGAATTAGACAAAAATAAAGTCAAAATCATCACACTACTTCCTTCCCCTCTGAAACCAAGAGGTATCAAAAACTTTCTTGGACATGCAGGATACTACAAGAGATTCATTAAATACTTCAGTAAGATAGATTCTCTCATGTTTACCGTTCTATCCAAATATGTAGATTATTGTTGGACTCTAAACTGTCAGCAAGCATTTGAAAGAATAAAAGAAAGACTCTCAACTGCTCTTGTACTACATGGTCCTAATTTGGCTCTTCCTTTGATACTCATATTGATGCATCAGGTAAATCTATAGGAGAAGTATTAGGACAAAATGAAGACAACATGCCCTATGCAATTTATTTCATAAGTAAAAACGTGGTCAGTGCATAGCTAAACTACACTGTTACAGGAAAACAATTTTAGCAGTAGTTCATGCTCTCAATAAATTTAGACATTATGTTTGAATAATTACACTCACAAATTAATGGAGCAAAAATATTCAACAATAATTCACACCCAGCTCAAATATTTTCATTACCAAATCGTACAATTTATACATGAGAGGAGATGTCTCGGGAAACTATCATCTCCTATAATCTCTCAATAATCACTCCTCAATTCACTCAACAATCTCTCCGCAAATATCTCAAGCATATTTCTCTAACTCAAATTAAACCTTCGAGATATAACAACTAACAACAATTATTATAGAATATTTCCAAATGCTTTATTATTCCAACATTTCTCCCCCATAATGATCATTTGGAAATATTCCAAGGTCGTCTTTGAATTTGCAGAACTTCTCCTTTAATAGTTCTTTGGTGAATATATTTTCTACCTAATCTTTTGTTCTACAATACACAAGCTCGATCACACCTTGTTGAACCAAAGCTCGAAAAAAATGATATTGAATATCAATGTGCTTGGTCTTCTTGTGAAAAAATGGATTCTTGGTCATTTGAATAGCACTAGTTTGATTATCACATATCAATTGAGTGGTTTTTTCTTGTTTCTCGTGTAGATCCTCCATAATTATTCTTAACCAAATTGCTTCACATTTTTTTTCGTTGCAGATTTATACTTTGATTCTATTGTGGAGAGAGAAATTGTAGGTTGTCTTTTAATACTCCAAGCAATTGTTGTTGAACTCATGCTAAATGAATATTTTGAAGTTGATTTTTTTTCATCCATGTAGCCTTCCCATTCTGAATCTTTGTAACCAATTATCCTGAAATATTATGTAGATATGTATACTAAAATGTAGCCAACTATAGCAGACGAATATCTCAAAATACTCTTTGCTTCTTTCCAATGCAATTCCTTGGGTTCTTCCATAAATCTTGATATTGTCCAGACTACAAAACATATATCTTATCGAGTTGTAGTTAAGTAGATCAAACTTCCAACCAATTGATGATACAAAGTAACATCAACTGAATTAGAGTCATCACGTCCATATAAATTCAACCCAACTTCCAAAGGAGTTGGTGTTGGCTTGCAACTCAAAATTCAATACTTCCACAAAATGTCCCAAGTATACTTGGCTTGTGACATGAAAATACTATGATCCTTCTGCCAAACTTCAATACACAAGAAATAATGCAACTCACCAAGATATGTCATCTCAATCTCAGCAATCATATGTAACTTAAACTTTTGAAATAGTTCATCATTGTTTCCTAGGTATATCAAATCATCAACATATGTTCCATAAAACTTGATATGAATAACTTCTAATTCCTTTTTTCTTCAACAACTATATTGACACCTTTATGTTCCATATCTTGCAATTTTGCAAAACAATCTTTTTCAATATGACCAAATTTACGACAATAATAACATTGTGGTCCTTGTCTTTCTCAAGATCTGTCTCTACCTCTTCCTCTTTGATGTGATCCTTCTCTACTTCTTCGTCTGAATTGGCTTGGACTTCTTCCTCTTCTTCTTGAGGTGGATGCATTTCCTTGATAATTTTGTGACTGTTGTGGATTCCTATTCTGATTCTAATATTGACCCATGCTTCTTCATATTCCTCTATGCCTTGTGGAAAAATCATGTTTTGTTTCCTCTGTTGGATTACTTTCTTCAACAATTAGCAAAAATCCACTCAATTCATCAATTTTCATTGTGCTTAAATATTTGGAGACCATAACACTGGTGGTGGCCATCTAAAACTTGGGAAGAACACTTCTTAAAATCTTCTTAATTAGTCTTCTTTTTGTAACATCTTCACCTAATGATCTCATCTAATTAACAAGATCTTGCATTTTTTTGATGTAATCATGAATGGATTCGTTACTTTCGATATTTTCATCTTCAATTTTTTTCCTTAATGTTTGCAATTTAGATACATCCACACCTTCATTTGTGTTCTTTAAAATATCCCATGTTTTCTTGGATGATTCTACAATTCTCAAAAATATAGATTCTTCAATTGCACCCCCTATAAGAGAAAGAGCTTCATTATATTTCTTTATAAGTTCCTTTAGAGATTTATTGTCATTATCACTCAATGCTTTGAATTTATTAGTAGAAGGCATAGCATACCCATCAATTACAAGTTCCCATAAATTTTTAGTGATAAATATGGGTTGCATGCATTTGTTGCAATGAAAATAATTTGTGCCAACAAGTTTAGGCAACACAATATTGCTTTTCTCCATCGAAGAATAAGAGAGTGATAGAGAGAATATGGAAAAATATCAACACAATGTGTTCCACCTTGCTCGGGACAAGAAACAATTATCCCAAAAAATGGGACTCAACCACCACCAAATAAATCTTTTATTAATTTGGAGAGTAGAATAAATGCATCACAACACAATTCAATAAGGGATAAACCCTTTTACAATTTAGCATTCTTCTCTCTAGGTTTATCTTAATAAAATATGACAGATAATATAACCCTTTTAAAAAAAGGTCAATTCTTTCAAAATTACCTTTTACAAATCACCTTTTAAAATAACCTTACCTCCTCATATGCATTGTCATCTTCTCACCAAATGATAAATTACCAATAATGGAAAGCCTTTATATAAAAAAAAAATATATCATATGCCAAATGTAAAAGAAAAATTGTCATATTTCAATAAACACATACTAGTTCAGGCATGTACCAAATGTTCCATACATCAAATGCACCAAACGCTCCATGCATTAACCATGCATATTTTTTAAACCAGACACACTAGTTCACTCACTTCTTCTCTTTCCCACACCATTGTCTATGCTCGATCCAAACTCACCACTCTTTCCCATGCACTCCATGCACATGTTGCACACACGATACAAATCTATGCTCCATACAGATATCGGTACTCCATCCTTATGCAACGTTCCAAGGTGAAGCATGTGTGCAACAATGACAGAAATGCAATCACCTTCGTACATAGAAGAGAATTACACCTATGACCGTATGCGCTTTCTCTATCCAAACACACCAATCCACTCTCTTAAAAAAAACTCCAAACACTCTCCTTCATGTTGTCACAAATTACATCTTCCACGCCTTTCTCCATGCCAACGCTTTGATATCAAATGAATAATTACACTAGAAAATTAATGGAGCAAATATATTCAACAATAATGCACACCCAACTCAAACGTTTTCATTAACAAAGCATACATTTATAAATGAGAGGAGATGTCTCAAGAAACTATCATCTCCTATAATCTCTCAACAATCTCTCCTCAATTCACTCAACAATCTCTCCACAAATATCTCAAGCATATTTCTTTAACTCAAATTAAACCTTCGAGATATAACAATTAACAACAATTATTCTAGAATATTTCCAGATGAATTATTCCTCCAACAATGTTACAAGCTATACATTGTTTGTACATATTTATCATGCTTCCATTAGATTTTTGATGAATAAACCTGACATCAATGGTAGAATGATTATATGTATTTTGTTATTACAACAACTTGATCTAACTATTCTTGATAATCCTGAGAAGCAGAATTTTGCTGCAAATTTTGTCTAGGTTGACCATTCCTATTGAAGAAGGCATGTTTGATGATCACTTCCCAAATGAACACCTCTTTTACATATCAGCACCAAACCCCTGGTTTTCTGACAAAGAAAATTATCTGACAACATGGAGGTTTCCTAAATATTTCTCCTATCGAGAAAGATGAAAGATTGTCCGAAAAAGCACAACCTATACTTGGGTGGAAAGAAATTTTTTCAAACTTGGCCCAGACCAAGTCTTGAGGAGATGCATTAGAGAAGATGAGGTGCATGATATCCTCCATGATTGTCATGATGAACCATGTGGAGGACACTATGCAGCAAAGAGAAAAACCTACAAGATCTTGCAAGTTGGATACTATTGGCTGACCCTACACAGAAATGCTCAATAATATACCCTACATTGTGATGAATGTCAAAGGATGGGGAAGACTACAAAGAGGAATGAAATTCCCTTGCATCCCCAAGTATCATTGGAGCCATTTGACAAGTGGTGCATGGAATTTATAGGCCCAATTGATCCACCTCTAGGGTAGAAGAAGCACATACTTGTATGTACTGACTATCTAACCAAGTGGGATGAAGTAAAGGCTATGAAGGATTCCACAGAATAAAATGTACCTACAGTCTCCAAGAATGCATATTCTCAAGATTTGGGTATCCCAAAGAAATAGTCACAGACCAAGGAGCTCAGTTCGCATCCAAACGTATTGATAAAATCATGAAGGAACACCACATACATCACAAAACACCCTACCATCCATAAGCAAATGGACAGGTTGAAGTCACCAACTGATAGATGGAAAATATCCTCACCAAAACAGTGGGCATGAACACGAAAAATTGGTGAAAGAAACTCATAGAATCAGTATGGGAATACAACATCACATGGAATATTAACACATGGATCACACCCTTTTAATTAGTCTACTGTAAGAAATACATGCTCCATATTGATTTTTACATATGAATTGAATATGGATATACCATTAGCACAGAAAGAAAGATCGAATCAATTGAATGACTTAGATGAGTACAAGATGCAAGCTCTCTTCAATATTGAAGTAGTGCAACAATAAATAAAAGATTGGAATGACAAGAAAATCAAGCATGGAAAGTTCAGATAAGGGGATTTTTCCCTCTTGTATGATTCAGGATTCAAGGACTTCAAGGGAAATATGATGACTAGGTGGCTAGGGCCCTACATTATTGAAAAATGTCATGATAATGGTTTAGTCCATATCAAAACCATTGATGAATAAGGAATCCCACTGTTAGTAAATGGATTCAAGATAAAAGTTTACAATAAGCCAATGACAAGGGAAGAGTTTACAACATCAATGCAGACACAAAATTTGGATGTGATTGATAACATAGATTCTCTCAATCCATCCAAATAATGAGATATGAAAAGAAAAAAAATACCTAGATGAAAACCTCACTTAGGCATCTAGAACATATTTGTGGTTGAAAACCTCCAATGGAGGAAGTCTCAAATATGAGAAATAAATAAATATCCTCATCAAGAAAAACTCCCATAGGCTTGATGAGGTAGGGCATTGGTGAAAACCAACAATGGCACCACTTCCTTGAGGGAAAAAAGAAAAAGAAGAAATGAATTGGAATAATAAAGTTTTTGTTTTGCAGGTGCCAAAGGTCTCCATTTTAGCAATCATCTGCACATGAAGCAAGAAATTAGCAACCAACAAGAAGTTAGAAACAAATAAAATTATCCACAATTAAAAGGGAAGTAAGCATTTTTTTTAAGTTTTTCTCACTTTTACGCATCGTTTTCCATGCATCACACTTTCCATCTTATCATTCATAAATATCCCTTGTTTTCCACTCATTTATCTACACCTTGCATTTCCAAAATTATCATTTTTAACCCTTTGTTTCAATAAAATGACCTATATGATCACTCTATAGGTTCCTACATGATCGTTTTTCACAAATAAAAAATAGTTTTTCAATGAACAAGGCCATCGCCAGCATCAACAATATCATTTCTAGTATCAACAACATTGATATCATCATTAGAAATATTAGCATCAACAAATACAAGCCTTGGGATAGCATCAAAATAGTTCTACGGGATCCTTGTATCCTATAGAAATCATTACAACAAGAATAAAAACAATTCTACAGGATCCCCTATATCCTGTAGAACCTATTATAGCCACAATAACAAAAGTTTTTTGCAGAAATAAGCTCCAGGAAATATAAAGAAACTCAAGTACTAAGGAACTCTTCGACATGATGATCAATAATAAGTCCAAAAGAAACAAAATAAACAATAAATCCACATCAAATACAAGAAATTTTCTCTTGTCATGCATGTAAATGTGTTTAAACTACATAGAATAGATCTAGCTAAACAATAATACACACATTTGCAGAGAGAATTGGAGAAAGAAGAAGAAGGAGAGAAAGAAATGAAAGAATTCTCATTAACCGTTGTGAATAATGAATAATTTACACATGATATACTCTGTATAACTCAATGAGTGCGCACTGGAGGAGAACCAATGCGCCATAGTGGTGGTCTAGAGTGATATGGACACATACCGGTAGTTACAGGAGTGAACTTCCACCTAGTCTAGTCTCTCAGGTAGTTACGAGAGTGAACTGCCACCCAGTTGAGTTAACTAGTCAACTAGTCTTAAGTTAACTGACTGAATAGAGAGTAGTGAGGAGTTAACTCAGGGAATCAAGGGTAATGCGCCATTCAAGTGATGATACCAAGACAAGGTCAAATTAGCATGGTGATGATCACAATGTTGCATGGTGACAAAACTAATGCAACATCTAAACTCAACTCAACTAGTCAAACTGAATTGTCAATTGAAAGAGAATATTCTCTATGTGGAATATTCTCCCCTAAAATATAGGAGTCTGGATAATGACTAATTATGACTAATAAACAAGGAAAAACCTTTGGAAAAAAAATCCTAGGTGTGTGTGAAGTAACTCCAACAACCTGCATGCACACAAAGATCAAACACATATAAACCCAGCGGAATCATAAAGGTAACAAAGGTATCGCATTTAATCCTCTCCCTTAAACACTCATTTAACTTCATACAAAGTATATCATTCATATTTAATATGGTTAACATATATAAAGTATATCATGGTGATGAGAATGAGGACACTCTCAACTGTCACGTCCAGGACGAGAGCCATGATTCATGGGAAAGACTGATTGATGCATCAGATAAGTTGAGGATCATTACAACATACTAAATATCACCAAAATGTGATTTTATGAGTACCTCAAGCATCACATCGACAGTTGGGACAAGCCAACATTTAAGGCTTGAAATTCAAGCATAAGTGAGAGTAAGTGGTCGAGTTGGTCACCATTGCCAAACATAGGGGGTTCTCTAGAAGTGAAGGGAGATCAAGGGACGAGTTAGCATGCCATAAATATAAGTAAAGCACTTAGCCATAATTAAATCGCTCCAGGAAATACAGTCGCTACAGGAAGGTAGCCAGTGAAACCGTCCTTTTAAAAAATCACTCTTTTTTGTTAGAAATTGTCTGAATTGTTGTTACAATTTTTTTGTTTTAAAATCTTATGGTAAAAAATTGTTTTGTTGGGTTCACATGTGTTTTATGAGAAAAGTCCCACGTTCTTGTAGAAATACCATCTCACTCTTGATATCGCACGATACCTTGAAAAAAAGCCCTCATTTTTCCAATGAATATTTCTTGCAAATCTATGGCTTGAAAAACTTCCCAAAGCACAAGGTTTTAACTTTCATTTTCCTTTCACACTACCTCTTATAGGAAAATCACAACCAAAATTTCATTTTTAAACTCTTCTCCCCTGGAAAAATCCTTGTGCATTCAACTCATACACATCAATGAGTAACCATGGAAGCGGGATTTAACAAAAGAGAACCAACTGAACCTTCCAGGATCTATGACATCCCATAAATTTTCGAAATTTTTCAAAGAAGTAAATGGTTAGGGTACTTTGAAAGGCTTGGGGGTTTTGATGATGAAGTTTCCATGGAGTTTGCATTAAATTCTCAGAATATCCAGGAACAAGAGTATGTGTCAACAGTAAGAGGGTTGATAATCAGGGTTAATTAATCATCTATCATCAAGGTATCTAGCTTTCTCATGGGTCTCCCTTGGGACAAAGAGGAAATACAAGAGGCCATCAATGCTAAAAAGGCATTGTTATCACCGGAAAATGGCTCACTACAAATACAGAAAATGGATGAAGAAATAATTAACACAAACACAACATACTACCAGTATTAATGGAAGGATTACACTCAGTTTGGAAAGACAATGATAAAACTAGGTAAAAGTGGTTCTGGAAATTCGTGCACATTCAGCCAAAGCCACGCAGACTGACGCAGTGTATGACGCGCACAGTGTGCGACTGACAATTGAAAGACCTGCGTGGACATTGAAATGACGCATTTATGAGTTTGGTTGGGCCTCAACCATTTTTGGGATGAAGGGAATCTCCCCCATACCCAAAATCACCCCCAAATGTTTCCTTGGGATCACTGAAAAGGATGGGAGGTACCTCCAAAGGCCTCCCATTCACATTTGGAACCAGTTAAGAAAAAGGTTTCCATCCTCCTATAAATAGAGAGCCATTGTATGCAAAAAAATAAGAAGCATTTGAGTATTGTTATGTTGCTCTTTTTTAGCTTTGGGAAGCCATCTCCCTCTTAGAAATCTTTGGGCATTCATAGCAAGTGTTAGAGCTATCTCCTCTTGAGTAGTCTATCACTCTTTTCTTCGCCATTTTTATTTGTTAGCCATTGATAGTAGAAATAATACTTTGCACTTGGGGACTCAATATCCTTCCCAAGGAGGAAGAGGGGACTCATAAGTTCCCATATTTCTCCAAGGAGTATCAATTCGAAGATCAATTTACTTGGTATATCTCTCTTGTTTTTTATTTGTGCATTCATTTCAAGTTATTGTTTTCTTAGTTTAGATTTATTTCATTGTTGTTTATTTCTTGTCTCTTTATGTTAGTTGAGCCACTAACCAACTAACTCTTTGTTGTGCTTTCTAGATAGCCTAACTAGATAGTTAAGGTACCTCGTTTTGCTCACCCATGTGCCAAAAGGAACCCAACAGATTGGCAACCATACTAGGGAGTTGAATCCAAATTCTCCCCAATTAGGTTGTTAGAGTGTTCATTTTTACTTGTTTGCATGTGCAGGGGTCAAAATCGGCCTAAAATCACCACTTGAGAGCATAATTTCACCCCATAGTGAGAGAAGTTTTTCAAAATTCCGTCCCACCAACTATCATGTGTGTGTGCGGGTTTGGGACAAACAGACGCACGGTATATGCACATATGTGCTATGTTAGAACCCTCCAAACGCACAATATGCACACTATGTGCAACTATTTATGACTTTGGCGCACACTTATCTTATTTTTTGAAAAATTGTAAGGCTCGAGTTTCCCACTACCACTGAGTAGTTTATATTTGATTTTATCACTTTGTAAAATCCAATACAAGTAGGCTGAGATCTCATTCTTGCATCCATAAACCCCACATCACACATAGATAATTATGGATATTAAAAAGAACCACAATATCTTTGATTTCCTTGTGTGCCATGTTGATGGCTTAAAAGGTTTTTCATTTGAGTTTCAGAACAAAGCTTTCATTTTTGAAAAGTCATCACATTAAACTAGGACTAGAAGACCATATAAACCAACCTAGGAGTATGCTCTTTCCTTGCACCTTAAGGTGACCTTGGAAATCACAAAAAGAGGTTACTTAGATAAGTCTCCACCTCCCTTGGTAAATCAAATCACTTTCAAAAAGAGGCCAATATTATCCACTTACTTGTTGAAAACTAAAAACCTAAAAGAGTTGTAAGGGCCCATATGCCCACATGCATGCAATTCTAGGATAGTTTTCAAATTTCTAGCGTAAGTCACCTAAGGAGTTTAAAATAATTTGTAAGGGAGTATACATGCCCACAATCTTACAATATAGGACTAGTTTCAAGTTTTCTAGATTACAAAACACCTTCGGAAGATAAAGGGTCCAAGTAAGGATTATCACATCCACCATGATAGCTTAAGATTCCCTTTTTGTTTGCAAGGGTCATTTTCAAACAAATTTAGTAAGTTGTCTAAACAAGAGAAGTAAAGGACCACACAATGTCCACCATGCTAAAATATTGAATTTAACTTATTAAAAACTTGTTACACCATCACCACTCCTTGCACACACTCTCACTTATTCAAAAACATTTTTGCTAGATACTTGAAACTCTTGTGGGATTAATTTGTTTAGAAAAGGGTCTTTTGGCACACCTTCATAAAAAAATAAGTCAGTACATGACCCCAACTTCACATACCTCTTTCACATTCTAAAAACAACCATAATAAACCCACTTTCTAACCTCCATAGGAGGAACACAAAAGAATTTGGTAGTCTAAGTTACGATTTTGGGAATAGGGATCCAAATAACTCCCCATCATCATTTCTCATTTGAAACATAGAAATTTGTGAATTAGGGTGCAAAAATCCTCCCACTAAATAATTCCTATACCATAAGGTAGGGAGACACCTGTGAAGGGTTGAAGGTCAAGTTCCAGTTGTTTTGTGTGTGCCTCTTTGGATCACCCAACCCTTGGAAAGCATCCAACATGTGACCAATTTTTTAGGCCGAAAATCTAAATTACGTGCTTCATGGAGGTAGCTTAGTATCCAAAACTTAGGATTTATCTACCCAAGGTAGCGGTTATGGGCTACAATTGCACCTCAGTCATATTTTGAATGGTTTTGGGGAATAATCGCCAGTACTTCCAGGATATGCCCCTTTCATCCCTCATTATAACTGATTGTTCGTCCCTTCACTAGTTTCTCCTCAAGTAGGGTCTAGCCCCACTATCGAGAGATTGTTTGGAGGTCTAGTGTTATTTGAAAGGAAATGAAATTACATCGGATAGGAAAAGAGCACTTGTTATTTGATTTATTATTTCCCCCACGAGAAGTTTCCAAAATCTCAAACCACTTCTCACATTGTCTTGATGTATGATTTTCACCACTTGAAGTATATGCAATTTTATGAATACATTGTTTAAATTAATTTGAAAGCAACTTGTCCTACTATTCCTCACCACCATTTTCACACACCCACTTCTAATCTAGAATCATAGGGGAACCACAAGATCCTCTCCATTCTATATGCTTGAGAAATTTACCCCCAATTTTGGGCAGTGTTCCTAATTTTAATGAGACATCAATAGTACCATCACATACACCAGTTAGTGCCATGATACTAGGCTCAATATTACTAGGAGCCACTTTTCTTGGAACCAATATCCCAAGCAACTCCCAACCAAACCCTCCACCACAAAGAGAGAGAGCCCAAAATTTTCCACAAAGTATGAGCTCTCAAGGAACCAGTTCCTCCAACAGCATGGCAAGACCCACTCCTATTATTCCATTTTTAGCTTCACTCAATATCCCTGATATGACTAAAATAATGAATGATCCCATATGACGTGACCCCACTTGGATGAATATTCCCACAAAACTACCTTCAGACATCCCTAAGTTTGAAGGGAAATTTGGAGAGGACCCCGCCAACCATGTCAAGTCCTTCCACTTGTGGTGTTATTCCAATAGAATAATGGAAGATTCGATCCATCTACGATTGTTTCAAAGAACCCTCACTGGCACAAAATCCAAACGGTACGTGGACGAGAAGTATGGAGCCCAACCAACATTTGAATCATTAGCCAAAGCATTCCTGTCATTTTTTCAACTTCCTATTCGTCATGATACTGGATCTGAAATCCTGTCAGAATGCAAACAAAACACCGCTACTCACATTTCATACCATATTCATGAATTGCGTAGATGGTGTAACCTTTGTAAAGTGAACACCAACCCACAACAAAGGCTAGATTGGTTCCTTTGATTGCTCATTCCTACCCTCGTTAAATATGTGTCCACAACCCTCCCCTAAACTAAATATGAATCCATCATCAAGGCCCAACAGTTTGATATCATCTACTCCCAATTAGGGTACCTATACATTGTGCTTCCATATGCTCCTCCTCCTTTTCCCTTTGGTCAAGACAAACCTGGAACTTTGTATGTTCTTTATGGGTTGATTGGCTCCATGGCTCATACTCAACCACACACACAGTCATCACCCACATATGGGACCAACCCCTACTTTCAACCATATGGGGGAGAGTCATATTACCCTCCCCCACCCCCCCACCACCATTCATGGCACCTCCTCTTCCCCCCATGGGTACTTAGCTACCCACATCCCTTCCCCAACCAATTTTTATTCTGCAATTGGTTCCTCAACCAACAAAATCCTATCCACCTAGTAATAATGGATCAGCCTCCACTTCTTACAACCCATATGGACCCCCACAAGATAACCCATATTATCCCTTCATAGGTCCACCCCAACCGGTCGCACCCCCACATGGAAAACACTAGGTGGAGGCCAATTTCATCCAACCTTACCCTCTTCAATAGGTTCAAGCATTTGAACAGTTGAATACGACCAATCCGCCTCACCAACACAACAATAACCAGAAGAAATGAAAGAATAATAACCATGGAAAATGAGGGAACCCCCCTTAACAAAAATCCCAAGCTGGGGGTAGCCAATGCCAACCCAACCAAAACCTCCAAGGGGGCAATAATAATGGTCAACCCCAACAAGGGTGAAATAAAAACCTTCGAACCATTTACCCTTGTGAATTATGTGGTGCATATGACCATTGCACTCACCATTCCCCTCAAATCATCGACTACAAATAGATGAAAGATGCCATGAATCCTCAACGGGCTCCCAACCCTCAAGGTCCACCTCAAGGACCTCCCACTTATATACCACCACCACCATCGACGGTATTACAAAAACCCATCATACATCAAGGCATCATTAATACTCAACCATAGGGGGTCCAACTCCCACACCCACAAGGACAGTTCCCTCCACCTGAACAACCCCATCCAAGGAACACCACAAACTGTAGTATCCTCCTCACTTCTAAAGATGAAATATGCTTACAAACTTGCAATCACCAATACGATACATCCCATGATCCATTACCCACCACTTCAGATGCTCCCCAACCACCAAATGGACAACCGATGCTCCCCAACCACCAAATGGACAACCATTGATTATCCTATGTCCTAACACTAAATCCATCGTCTACATGCCTCACGCACCCTTGTATAGGAATGTGCATAATCCTCATGCTAGGGCCTCCCACAGCTACAGTCTTATTGAAGACCTCACTCAATCACCCATTAGCATGTCGGTTATGGAATTCCTTCAAACATGCCCTTCCAAACGAAAGGAATTACTTTCACAATTGGGGTCAATAGATCCAGCATACACCCGTATAATCACATTTGACTTAGATAGAGAAAACTCAGGACTTCCATCATTAGTCGCATTCCATATTCCTGTCAAAATATGGAATATCACGGTCCATCATTTCATCATAGACAAAGGAGCATCCACGTGCATCATGTCCAAATCAGTTTGACAGCAACTTGGTTCACCTGCGTTGATCCCCTCCACCATCACACTTAGAGATTATGATGGTTGCCCATCCCAACCAGAAGGATTGTATCAAAACATTATGGTCAAGTTGGGGGGAAAAAAATTCTCATCGACATAGAAGTCATTGACGCCCAATTGGATTATAATATCTTATTCGGATGAAGCTACATGTACTCCATGCAAGTTGTAGTTTTCTTGGTCTTTCGTACCATGTCATTCCATCACAATGGGAAAATTGTCACCATCGATCAATTGACCCACCATGAACCCAACCAATCAGGAAAGACCGATAACATCCTTCCATTGATCCTCTCTAGCGCCAACTTAGTCCCAATGAGAGATGTCACACCAGGGCTATTTCAGGATCCATATTTTATTGGTACATACCAAGGCTTCCCACACCCTACTATGGTCGATGTGTGCACCGTCACAACCGATGGAGTTGAGATACCTGACTCCCCGTCCATGGAGAAATCACCAAACTCCATTACCCTTCCCACCCCGACACTTCTTGATGAAATCCCCATACATACTCCTCACGACAAAAAATCATAGAACTCACCACCCATGGTTCAAATCCTTGTTTGGAAGAGGGTCCCACAAGCCATCACCCAAATTCCCTTCTTTTACCCCCCCCCACCCCTTGAGTAACATCATACCAAGTTGTTTCCACCCTCACTTTACCTAACATGGTCATTTTCATCCTTGTATAGTATCTAAAACCACCATCTATGGTACCATGTTTATCCCTTCCAACACAATTTGTGGCCCCATTACCACGCTCAGTGGCTCATCCAACCACTCACCCAACTTGTCACACATTTGGAGGTAATATTACCACTGCAGGACAACCTAACTCTAGAAAAGGGGGCACCACCACCAACCAATGAGGCACACATAAAAATAAGGAACCCTCCCTCCCTTCCCCACCCTGCATACCACCTCCATGTACCTTGTGCAACATGTTAAGCCCTAATATTGGCTCATTACCCCTTAATTGGGGCATATTAGATTAGTAATTCTATTTTATTTATGTCGGCTTTAGGCCATTAGTTGTAATTTAGAT
>SNQJ01S0002449.1:79485-140882 GCA_010110895.2 Picea sitchensis
GGCTTAGATGCCCCTGAGTCGCGGTTTCTCAAGCCACAGGTTAATCGCGTAGCCAACAGGTCCCGCACAAATTAACAAACAAAAAAAAAATTAATCTAATCTCAAGGTCACTGTCAAGCTAGACACTAAATTGGTGTATGAGACCCCCTTGTTTGTGGGACAAGAGAACCCCTCCGGTAATGATTTGACTGCTAAAGTCTACAAAGATATACATACCCTACCCCCTGTGAATTTGAACTTATAATTTCTTAGAAGAAAAAGAATATTCTTAACCATTAAACCCACTAGAAATAACCCATTAATCTAACTTCATTTTATTACTTAATAATTAAAATTATATAATTATTATACTCCATATCTAATTTACCATTATAAAACAACAACTTATTTATTTTTGTTATTTAATACTAAAAATTATTTAATAATTAAACTTTTATATTATCTCATTTTAATTAAAATAATTTATTTTTTTAATTATTTCGTTTTAATTAAAATAATTTATTTTTTTAATTATTTTGTTTTAATTAAAATAATTTATTTTTAAATTACTTTGTTTTAATTAAAATAATTTAATTTTATATTTTTAAGATTTAAAGTCAACTTTGGATTAACTTGCACTTGTTAAGGGATCACGTTTTACATAGTTTAAAAAACAATTTTATGGAAATATAAAAAATAAATACTTTATAAACTTAATACTCTGTAGAAGTTATGGTCAATAACACAAATACAATATGCTTAAAAATTTCTAAATGGTTAGCATTCCAATGCTTAAAAATTTCTAAATGGTTAGCATTCCAAGAAACATGGGATGTTTGGCAGTAGCCTTCAAACCATGAGGCTTCTAGAATTGCCTTTTGACCACTTTTAAGCTCTTTGAGATAATAAAAAGTAATGAGCATGGTGAGAGCTTAGAAGAAATATGTTCCTAAATTGAAATTAATTTTAAAAAGCTATTACATAATATAATTTATATATTTATATATTTTATTATATAATAAATATTTAAAAATTGATTAAAAATATATATATATATTTATTTATAGACCTAAGATAACAAATTCTATTATAATTTAGTTGTGAACTGATTTTAAGAATAATTATTATGAATTTCTATTTATAAATGTAAGTTAGTTCCTATCACTATTATGTTTAAAAATACACCTATCTAAAATGACTTGTTGATGGTTCATAGAGGATGGACAAATTTCTTAGACCATTAACTTATTATAAAAACAAAGAGTTCTTACTTAATCCTAACATCTTATTCCAAGACTAAATGTACTTAATATCACATCAATTTTTATTTTAAAAAAATATGTAATAAATATTTTTAGATATTATTAATATTGTCTCAATCAACATGTGTGGATGTTTCCAGAATGTTTTAAATCTAGTAGGGATTTTTTTGTCAATCATTCAACGGTCAAGACCACTGACCCAAGGAGGTTGTCACACAAAATCAATTTTTTTCATTCAAAGATAAAGGTCAAGTGATCTTTAAAACACAATAACATCTATTATTCTCATTCAAAACTTGAAAACTTATGGGTTCTTTGGCAAAGCACCCATTTTCTTCCAACAATACCAATCAATTTTGTTTGATCGGTGCTTAGCTATAAGAATAAAAGAAAAAACATGATCAATGTCTCACATCAGCTTACTTCACCAAATCATCTTAACTTTGTCGTGAGAAGATTAGTTCTTTGCAAAATTGTAAACATTAACTATTTTGTATCTACAACCACCATAGAGAAATAACAGAAAATGTAATTGTAGATAGCATTTATGCTTGAATCAAAGCGAGTGATACAATGAAGAACAAAACATCATCGCTAGATGTTCTTGTTTGCATCATCCTCTGTTATTGTTGCTGTCTCTTATCTATTGGGTAAACATTGTTATCACATGTTGTAGGTTGGGCAAAAACTGACCCAAACGACAATATGGTGACAACTAAGAGAACACCTAACAATGTCAAATTTTAGGTGTGGTATTCTCCGCCACTTTTAGTGATGATGAAAATCACCACAAGTGGGGAATCCAAGTGACCCTAGGGGAATGACATTGAAAGTGGTATGATGGAAGTGTGGCCCCTATAGGTAAAATTACTAATGGAAGAAGGCTTGAGGATGAGTCTCGAGAGTGTTTTAAGGTTGCCAAGTCCTTGGGTGCCTGCTGAAAGTGTTTGTACCTACCGGAGACACAAGAAAACCAATTGTACATAGTATATGTTGTGAAAGCAAGTTAATCTTGTTGTCCCTATTTCTAGTAGTCAATATAAATATATATCAGCAAACAAATGATATTAGAGTTGCTAAAAATGTGTTAAAATTCACCTAAATGATACAAGAGCTTAAGCTAGGTACAACTAGTACAAATCAAGATTGAAAGAGCAAGACTTTAGAATAAATGTAAGGCTATCATAAACAAGTGTTTCAGAGATATAATTGCAGACTTATGGTTGTGGCAAACAAGTTTCTACAGCAGAAAAATCAGCCACCAAAACTAGAAAATAATCCACCCAAAAGTGCATTGGAACTAGTAGATTATAGGGGCAAATTACTAGCAACTTTTTGATAGTTGAAAAGAGAGTTATTTAGAGTTGTTTATGGTTTTCTACAACCCTAATGGCTATAGATTAAAGTTGTAACAGAAGAAATAAATACTTGGAGAAATAAAATCCCTTCTGGCCTTAGCAAGCTTAGGACACATAGAAAATATTCCAACTTAGACGCTCTCAATATCTCATTTTTTTACGACATTATCCAAATGCAATGATTTATTTCTCCATTGTAATGAAGATTAGTGTCTTTCTATTGGGTAAATGAGTCTCATGATTAAAAAGGTTGGATGAGTTACTTCCTTGGGGTTGTAATCCCTTTTAATCCCCAAGGAAAACCCTAACTAACAAGGAAACCTAGGAGGGCAAGCCCTTTTACCCCTCCTAGTATCCTTTGCACCAAAAATTATTTCAAACAATTAAAATGGACTTGAGGGGGTTGTATTCCCTTTATACTCCCAAATAAAATCATCATATTAACCTTACAAACAAGAAAATATAGCAATAAACATGAATTCCTTACCTATTGAAGAAGACATCAAGATGAAACCCTAATCCACCAAGCAAATTCCACCATAAAGCAAGAACAATCAACTCCAAGAGAGCTAGTGCATTATCCATCCATAAAATAGAAACGATAAACCATTGAAAGATAAAGTAACCAATGTTAGATAATCCAAAATACAATTATCATAGTTTATAAAGTTAGAATAAATTGATTATTAATTCTAGAATATTAAATTAATAATCTAGAATATTTGATAAATAAATGTAGACTTTTAGAGATACATTATTGTTGTAAAGATATGACTCTAAAGAGGTGTCGTATCTTAGGCTCTAAATTAGGAGTTTTGTTTTAAGTTTGTTAAGATATTAGCATTTATTGTAAATGGACACTTGTTTATTTAATAAGTGATCCATATCTGAGTTTGTTAGGACTTTTAGTTTATATATATCTCATTGCAAGAGTATTGAGTTTTTGGAGTGTAAACTCTTGCAATGTTTCTTATGTAATTTCTTTTATTATTAATAAAATTGTGTGTCCTGAGACACTTCGCCACATATTGTGGTATCGAGCTCCAAGTACGTCGCTGAACCCAGTTATGAAGAGATTTGCCGATCTCGGCAGAAGAGATTCCCAACATTGCGCACTAAGGAAGTCGGCTTTACTCACGTAAGAATCGGTCACTATTGTTAAAAAAAAAAAATTCTAGAAAAAAGGAAAAGAAATTGTTGTTAATTTCAGATTTCAGCCATTAGACTCAGCAAAGTGATTTTGCAAATTGCAAATCCCGAAACTTGATAAATTTTTCCATGGCGAATTAGTTTCGCATAGTAATTTTCTGTTTTAAAAAACAAATTACCATTGAAATGTTGTGTAATTCTCTCGAAAGTACTTCAACAAGATGATTCAATACATTCTTCAATGTTTAGTTTTGCCCTGTGTGCAAGCCCACATGTGCTAGTTTCACCTCTCTTATTGCATCAAGCTTCAGCGATCTCCTACACACTCTTCTCTTCAGCTAATATACAATAAACTTCCTTGTCATTCTGGCGCTGGCACTCTGAAGACGTTAAAAAAACGTTGTCTGATCACTCTAACAATCTCGATACTCTACCGGACGCAATTACCATTCATGTTTTCGCCGCTCACGAGATGAACTCATTTTTTGGCCCCCAAGAGAACCCAGATCAAATATTGTTTCCTCAATAATAATGTCAAAAATTTGTTGCTATTTTCAGGCCCTGTGAATGAATTTGTTTCTCCACTTTCTTAAAATAGCTGGAGAACCCAACCTGTTCCAGTGCGCTAACAGAAGCGTATTGCAATCAATGAACCCTGCGAATTTATTGATCCTTGTATCCATATATCGGCTCATCCTCATTCAATTCATTTTTTAGCATTTTCTGATTCTCTCGATAACATAAAACATGATCTACATGTACGTGAAGCACGCCATTCAGAAATGTGTCATCGCGTGAACATACTTGCATGAACCCACACTCATGTCTTCAACACCGATAGGTTATATGGTTTTCACATTTCAAAGGAGCATTGTTAAAACGTGTGCAAGATCAGTCTTGGGCCATTGATGAAACCTCATGCAAGATCCGTGTGCAGCTAGCAAATTTGCACATATGATGCAAAGCACTTATTCGAATCACCCAACAATGGGTGGAAGATCCGTGTAAGATCCGTAATTTGCTGTAGTGAATTTAATTGCTGCAAGATCCATGTAGAAATACGATTTCTGAGTGCCTCGCGGAAGGAGCTGAGAAATTACTGCGGAGACACCAAGCAGCCCTAACTCTTCTTGGACTCGATCCATATGCTAGATTTTCTCGACTGGCTCCATCATTCCCCGCCCTCTAAAAAAAGAATATTTTTTCTTGTTGCTGTTCAAAAATTTGCGGTCAAGGTCACAGACATCGTGTCATGAGGACCTTACTCCTCTTCAACGCTACAATATGGATCTTGGCATTCAAGGAAGTATTTAGTGACAGGGAGATTTCAAACAGAAAGTCCAACCCGTCGGCGTGAGTGGTTACGTAGAGCCTAGCAGTGAACTATCTGTTGAAAGAAGCAGTCCTCCAAAGTTTAAGATATTAACAGTGTTGTAAGCATGGAATTTGTTGGTCATAATGAATGGGTGTGAAGCGTGGATCCACAACCAATAGCCATTCATTATAGCCATTTCAGATCGATTTTTTATATTGAAAATACACCGTAATCCACACCGCCGCCTCGCTAGGAGTCTTTTTGTCAATTTTTAATTGACATTATTATAATTGCCATTATTATATTGATGTGCGTGGCAGATTTTGACAGGAACACTGATAGTGTTATTTTATATGTGCATTATCTTATTATTGTCTCAATTGATTTTTTTGTAACTCAAAGTCTTTTACTTTGAGGGGGGGCAAAATTGCCATATTTTTGTAGAAGTGTAAAATTTTAAAAGTTCCTTGGATTTGATCAGGAGCCACAAATTCTACCATTTTTATTTTTTTTCAACCACTATACGAGGGTCAAGGCCAAGCCCCGATAGATCGTCTTTGGTATGATGCCTTTGGTGTGTTTTTCATCTTCATTTTTGGCTGATTCTTTCTGCGTACGTTCACTAAACTACAATGTGAAAATTAATTAATTTATTCTCCGACTCGGATAAACTTGAAGGCACAAAATCTGACAAAACATGGAAACGACTCATTAAAAGCACTCTCCCATTGCTAGCTACAATGAACTTTGGTGTGATATTTGTAATGAAGATACTAAGCCCACTAAACCAACAGATGCAACGACATTAGCAAAATGCGAAGTTAAAAATGCCAAAGCATTAGCACTTATTAAAGTTTCCCAAGACGATGAATGTATGTTCATATTGAAAATATGACTGATGTGTGGTCTGCCTTGAAAGTTTTAAAGATTTATTTGATACTGTACCGTAATCCAAGAAATTTGATCTTCAATTAAAGTTGCTCAACAAAAATTGACTGAAGCATACAAAACCAGAATATAGCTCCGCATTTAAAAACATTAATAAGGAAATATTAAATGCGGGTTTTCAAGCAGTGGATTATAGTTTTTATGACTACAATCTTAATAGTTTGATTGCCTTCTTCTTATACACACTTTTTTGGAAACTTTACAAGTCACTAGCAAGTTAGACAAGCTTACATTTGATGAACTAAGCGAACTATTGTCTCAACACAATTAAACTTTTGGAAAGAAAAACAAGTTGGCTAAGATAGTTTTTCTCTCACAATTCACAAGTAAGCCTTTAGTAGCTTTAATGATTTTACTGAACATTCCACCTACAAGGAAGCAGACAAACATAAAGAATGGCAACAAACTATGGTTGAGGAATATCAAGCACTAATTGATAACAACACTTGGAAACTTGTTGATTGTCCTCCGAGTGTTAAACACGTAAACCCATTTGCATCCGATGGGTTTATAGAATTAAATACAACCAGCATGTAGAAATTGACAAGTATAAAGTTCCTAGAATTTTGTGGCTAAAGGCTCTACGCTACAGAAGGAATTGATTATGAGGAAACTTTTGCTCCTACAACTAAATGGAATACCATCCGATGAACACTTGCATTGGTCAGCCGTAAAGGCTGAGTCCATCAAATTTGGATGTCAAAAGTGCTTTTCTAAATGGAGACTTACAAGAAGATGTATATGCAGCAACCACCAGGTTTTGAAATTAAATGGTAGGAACATAAAGTATACAAATTAATTAAGGCTTTTATATATAAAGCAGCTCCTCGAGCTTGGTATATCAAATGGATGCGACTACCTTTAGAAGGGTTGGTTTTCATCGCATCGAATCTCGATGATACGCTGTACATCCACCGTGGTTCTTATCCGGTGATTCTTACAGGTTGGTAGATGATTTTCAATTACTAGAAACAATGATGATCATATTGTGTAGGTGAAAAAAGAGTTACATGCAGGTTTTAAGATGACAGATTTGGGACTCCTTCACTACTATCTGGGTGTTGAAGTATTCAACGCCACATCATATTTTCATTTCTCGAGTAAGTATGTAGCCATAATCCTTTCAAATGGGTTTCCACATGCAGATTGTAACCTTCTCTTACCCCCATGGAACAAAACTTGAAACTTTCAAATTTGAAGGGGGAATTGGTAGACAACACTAATTATAGACAGTTGATTGGCAACATGATTTATTTGACAAACACTCGACTAGATCTGTCTTATGCAGTCAGTATTGTTTCTCTCTTTATGCAACAACCACGAGACAACCAATGGAATGCAGCTAAAAGAGTTCTTCGATATATCCAAGGAACGAAATATTTTGGTATTCTTTACAAAAAAGACTAAAATTTTGTACTTAGTGGATTTTCAGATGCTGATTTTTATGTGGAAGTGTTGATGATCGAGCATCAACATCAGGTGTTATTTAATGAACATGGGTTCCCGCATTAAAGATCTTGGAATTGTAAGAACAAGCTACGCTTGTGCTACTTTGGCTAAAGAGAAGCTTCAATACATCTCTTGATGGAAGCCATTGAATGAAATTGTTTGGTTACTCAGGATTTTACAGGACTTGGGCATTTTTCAAGTAGAAGCTACATCATTATTCATCGACAGCCAGTCAGCTATTAAGATTGCCAAGAATCCAGTTTTTTTTCATTCAAAGACAAAGCATGCGGACACCAAGTATCATCATATCAAATCGCTTATTGCAAAGGATGTCATCAAGCCAATTTTATTGTCCTTCATAAGATCAGATCTCCAATATTTCATGAAACCTTCTTGGCAGACAAAATTCATTTCGTTCGGGATGAACTTATATTCGTTGTTGTAATGTATTTTGGATCATAGGGGGGAATGTTAGATAATCCAAAATACAATTATCATAGTTTATAAAGTTAGAATAAATTGATTATTAATTTAGAATATTAAATTAATAATCTAGAATATTTGATAAATAAATGTAGACTTTTAGAGATAAATTATTGTTGTAAAAGATATGACTCTAAAGAGGTGTCATATCTTAGGCTCTAAATTAGGAGTTTTGTTTTAAGTTTGTTAAGATAGCATTTATTGTAAATGGAGACTTGTTTATTTAATAAGTGATCCATATCTTGAGTTTGTTAGGACTTTTAGCTTATATATATCTCATTGCAAGAGTATTGAGTTGTTGGAGTGTAAACTCCTGCAATGTTTCTTATGTAATTTCTTTTCCTATTAATAAAATTGTGTGTCTGAGGACACTTCGGCCATTAACCAAGAGAGATAGAGAGAAATTCCCAATTAGGGCACAAATTTCAGCCAAATATCCTTCTCCACATGGGAGAGCTATGTTAAAAATGAAATAGAGTTCATCTCTATTTATCCAAAATGCTCTCAAGTATGTTTTTCCACATATATTAGGGTAAAACATAAGACAAGGGGTCAACAACCCTTATCTTACCCCTTAAACCAAATAATAATATTTTATTTCTAATTTGCACATAAAGAAAACCCTAACACAAGACGTCACCCCTCTTTAGGGAAACAATTTGGCACTTGGAGCAAGTCGTTGGAGTTAGGGATGCATGGTTAGGCCTCCAAAGTCTACATGCCATTCATCCAAGCCTCTTTTCCTTGAGTCATGGAGTCCTCTTTCAAAATCGAGCCATGTGTCTTCCTTTGACCACCAAAACCCTAGCCCTCAATACATCAAGCCCCAAAAGTGGGATTCATGGCCTCCCAAGGCAAGTCGATTAGGTTGTGAGGGGCTAGGTGAAGTCCTTGAAGGTCTTTCTCAAGCCTCCAAAGGCTATGATCATCATCCCGCATGTGGGCCTATGGCATCAAACCTGTGGGATTATTTCCCCATGGAATCCCAAGCTAGGCTTGTCCTCCCAAAATTGGCCACCAAGCAAGGTCCTGCAAAACAAATGGGTACGCCCTCCAAGGATCTCAAGTCAAAATATCATGGCAAGTGAAAACCACATCTAATAAACAAGGCACCTAAACATGTGCAGCAAAACTACCTCATCAAATTAAATAAGTGCTCAATGACCCTATACAATAGACCAAGTTTAGATATGGGAGGGGTGTCATAAAAGTACTATTGGGTAGACCGAAACCCTCAAGTAGGGGACGCTTCCAAGATTCCCCTTCAAGGTCATGTAGTGGATGATGAGGTGGATATGGGTTTAGACTTCATAGGTCAATGGGTTTCATGACATACAAGGGCTCGTATTGTCTCATTTATGGGTTCCTTTGTAGAGGGTGTGTTGCACCTTCATTTTCAATGCATCCTTTTTCCAAGCCCATTCATTTCCATTAATTAATTAATAGTCCAAAACCTTGGGTACTCCCTAGAGTGAATTCGATTAGCTTGGGGGGAAACACCACAAGGCCCGCTTGAAGCTAGAGGTACACAGAGTGCCATATGCAAGGAAAGAAAGGGACATTGCATGAGTGTACACACCTCAACAAGTGGGGACATGTATATAATGTTATTTTGCTTTTGCAGGCCTTTGATTTTTTAGGAAAATATTTTCATTGCTCTCAAGACCTGTTTGGGCGAGCATATGGAAGGTTTATATTTTATCCTTTTATCTTTTTCTATCCATCATCCCGTTCGGCCTCTAGCCCCTTCTTCCCATGAAATGAAGTACATTCCCTTCTTGGGTCACTAAATCCAAAGGGCCTAAAAGAGGGCAATGTGATGGGAATGCGATGAGCGAAAAGTGATAAGTATGGTCGGGAATGGTACGATGACCCCTCAAGGGACCCCCAGTTACACTCCTTCCCCAAAATTTGGCCACTTACTAGTAAATCAATGACACTCACCAAGGTGAAACAGGGTCAAAAGCATAATGTCCAAGAAGACGTTTTATAATCAAAATAATATTTAATACAACATGCTTAAATACCTCAAATATTAGGGTGATTACCTGCCACAATACCTGACTTGTACCGCATGGACCAAGACCCAAATTCTTTCCAAAAGCTAGCTGGTGTGGTGGATGCTCTGATGATGGATACAACATGTGGTGATAGAGCGGGTTTCCATATGTGCAAGTGGACACTTCTAGTCATGTGTTCTCTCGACACTCTATTTTGCAACCTGAGGGCCTCGATACATCATCTGATCCAGGTGGATATTGGTGACCACCCACCTATTCCAACTGGATCCTCTTGATAGTTTTTGGTTCAGCATGTTCTTGTGTACTTATTTGTAATTGTGAGTTCTACACTTCCAGGGTTGTATGAAGCCCTACACATCTTCCAGGTGGAGACTGGTGGCTTCCCACCTAATCCAACTTGCTTATTTTGGAAGTTTTCATGTCAGCACATCTTTTTGTACTTCCAGGGTCGTTTTGGGGCCCTAAACAGTCTTTTTTTTGCTTGCCATAGTCACATTGTAAATAGAGTCAGAGTCTGATGGAAGAATGTGTATTTCTCGAGAAGACTTTTCCAAAGGGCTATCATGCACCTAAAACGGAGGTCATATGCAAAAGTTACTACCCCGGGAAGTTGAAGTACCAACTTACCCATCGAGGCCCACATAACTTTTGGCATTTCATGTCTTAGGGTTAGGTTTTTGGATGTCTAGGGTTTTGGCATTCATGAGTAATGTTAAAAGGGCCTTTGGAGCCTCATTGTAATCATTCTACTCAGACAGATGCATGTAGCAGCCACATCTCTTCTTAGAGATAGCTACCACCATTCGAGCAAGTTGTTTTCAGTTCTGCAGTTTTACAGTTTCAGCCTATTTTATTTATTCAATAGAAGTTATTTTTCACTGGATATCTATTGTTGTTCTCTGTATCTTTGTGTTATTGTATTCATTTTTTTATTCATTTTGTTTCACTCATAAATCCAAATCATTGGTATCAGAGCGATCTACTCTTCATTTGTTTTTCTTCATGCATGTCCCCAGCAAGATCTGGGTACAAGAAGTTGGGACTCGAACCAATCGAGCCTTTGCAAGATCAGTCGTGTCAAGCCCAACAATAACCCATGGGGGATGAAAATAAATATGATGGAGCAGGAGATCCTTTTAAAATGTTTCTCAAGTAAGCCCTTACGCGACAAAGGAACGAAATGATGGACAACTTTACACAGATCCTTTGGCGATTTCCCACAGGAGACGCATCTTAATCAAGCGGCCATGCAACCCCCTTCAAGGTACAAAAAAATTGTGATATTCCATTATTTGAAGGACTGATAGATGCGGATGTTGTAGATAAATATATGAATCTGCTTGAAGGGTATTTTTCGGTCCACAATTTTTTCGATAGGGAAAATATTATTTTTTCACTCCTCTAGGCCATCCCCCATGTTAAGGACTGGTGGGATACTTAATCTGAGCAAAGGTAAATAGAGGAATCTACAATATTTGTGGTCGCCCCCACATGGGATTCCTTCAAGGATGTAGTTAAAGAATAGTACTACCATGTTGGAAGCTACGAGGACTAGTACACAAGATGGACCACCCTGCATCAGGAAAGGGACCAAACAGTGCCATATTTCACCAATATTTTCCATACCTTGCACACCAAATTGGGTATCAAATACTCTTCATGACATCTAGAGATAAAATACCACAGTTTTCTGCATAGATACATTTAAATAGAAATGGAGTTTCTGGACATTGCATCATTGGGTACGACTTATAGATATGTTGTCAAAATCAAGCAAAAATTTAAGCAGTAGAGGCGAGAGTTTGGATATGCAAACTTCTCACAGCCAAAGTAGGGAAAAGGCAGCCCCAACCCACAAAAAAAGGGATAGATCAAATATGGCCACTATCAGGACAACCAGTCCAAGCCGCAACACAAGAAGGGTAATGAGAAGTCGAAGAAGGACATGGGAAAATGGTGTGAATACCATAAAATCCCTTGGCACAACACCGAAGAATGTCACTCCAAGAATTCATTGGTGGTCGAGCTGAAAGCTTCTGAGACACTCCAAATCAAATCCAGAAGGAGGGAAGCAGATTATCGATGTTGAACCTAGTGCCACTGTCACTACCACCAAAGTCCATCCAAGAGAACCAGAAGAACCAGAGGATGGGGAACGCCTCTTTCATTCACAGATATGGGTAAATGGGGCTCCTCTTCATTTCATTGTCAATAGCAGCAGTCAGAAGAACCTGATCTCGGCAGAGGTCGTCAAACGGTTGGATCTACCGACGACACCACACCCGAATCCCTACACCATCGGATGGCTTCTCCAAGAAAGAGATCTCTACGTCAGCAAACAGTGTCGTCTTCCCTAAGGCATCAAGCCTTTCAAAGACAAGGTATTATGTGATATTTCTCTCCTTGAAGTTTGTGATGTTATTTTAGGAAAACCATATTTGTGGAAGAAACATGTTGTGTATGAGTCTAGACCCCACGATGTTATTATTACTTTGGGTAGACAATTGTACAGTATACCATAGGTAGCGTCACCTACCACTATTTCTTTAATATCTGCTAAGAAATGCAGTAAAGTCATTTCACAGACCGGGAAGTTCATCTTCTTTGTGATCCATGCTCATAGTAAGCAGAAGCTTTTCGCCGCATCCGTGGCCTCTACATAGAGCCTCTCTTTGCAGAAGAAGAAAGTGGAAGGGATCATGGAAGAGTACAGAGACATCCTCTCCTCACCCACTGGGGTACTGAAGCACTGGCAAGTCAAGCATCCAATTGATCTAACCCCCGGTGCACCTCTGCCTAATGGACCATTCTATCATAACTCACTGATGGAAAATGACGAGATCAAGCGTCAGATCCAAGAGCTACTTCAAAAGGGGCACATCATACCCAACCCCTCCCCTTGTGGAAGCCCTATTATGCTGGTGTAGAAGAAAGACGGGACCTGGCGGCTCCACATTGATTATAGAGCATTAAACAAAATCACAGTCAAGAACTGATATCCAATTCCCAGAATTGATGACCTTATTGAAAAACTCAAGGGGGAAAAGTTATTCAGCAAGATTGACCTAAATTCTAGCTACCACCAGGTTTCCATCGAACCAATTGATGCATGGAAGATAAATTTCAAGTCTAAAGAAGGTCTCTTCGAATGGTTGGTCATGCCTTTTGGCTTAACAAATGCACTAGCCACTTTCATGAGGTTGATGGATGATGTATTGAGACCCTTCACCAACTCTTTTGTGGTGGTATATTTGGATGACATCATCATCTTCAGTAGAACTTGGGAGGAGCACATGCAACCTATTCAGCAAGTTTTGAGCACTCTACAGCAGCACAAGTTATATGCCAACTTGGAAAAATGCTCCTTTTGCATGAACAAGGTCCAATACTTAGGCTACATTGTTGATGAGCATGGGGTACAAGTTGATCCAGCTAATATCCAAGTCATCTGCGACTTGCCAGACCCAACCACACTAACTGAGCTTCACAGCTTCTTGGGACTTGACAACTTCTACCGATGGTTCATGTTGGGATTCTCCCATATTGCTTGGGCCCTCAACCAAGTGACCAAGGGTGGTGGCAGGGAAAATTTTGCGTGGGGGGAGGAACAACAACGAGCATTTGATGATTTCAAGCATTGCTTATTCTCATCCCCAGTACTATCCCTACCTGATCTGCAACAACCACTCGAAATTGAGACTGATCTGACTATGTTATAGGTGTAGTTCTCACTCAGCATGGTCATCCAGTAGAATACCATAGTGAGACACTCTCATATATTGTCTGAAAATACCCCACCAATGACAAGGAAATGTATTCCATTGTACAAGCCTTTCATCAATGGAAACATTACATTCTGGGAAAGGAGACAATCATCCACACTGATCACAAGCCTCTACAATTCATACAGACACAGGGGAAGTTGTAGAACGACCTCCATCAGAAGTGGTCCACCTACCTACAGTAGTTCCATCTCAACATCAAGTATAAGATAGGGAGAACAAATCATGTCATTGACTGCCTCAGTCGACTTCCCATGGCTGGACTCACCACCATGCTCCATTCCTATGGGAATGAGGCATCTAAGTGGCCCCAACTTTATCAACAAGATCCGGACTTCGCCACCACCAATGAGCTCTTGGGTACAGGCGTGAATGTCACCGATTTTCACATTCAAGACAAATTGTTATGCCATATGGGCCATCTTTGTGTTCCTACAAGCGAGCGTAAAAGGATGATTTGGGAGGCTCACTACAATTGGATGGCAGGACATTTTGGCATGGAGAAAACTATGGTTGTTCTATAGAAACATTTTTATTGGCCAAAAATTTGACAGGACATCAGCAAGTATATCAGATCTTGCACTTCATGTGCCATTGCCAAGCTAGCCATCAATAAGAAAGGCTTATACACCCCTCTTCCTACTCCCGAGAGGCCTTGGGAATCCATATCGATGGATTACATGTTTGGTCTTCCATCCACCAAGCAATTCAATGATTGTGTATTTGTGGTATTTGATCAGTTTTCGAAGATGGCCATTCTCACATCCTACAAGAAGAGCATCACAGTGGCAGATACTGCCAAGCTCTTCTTCGAATGAGCGTGGATCCATTTTGGGATACCACAAACCATCATATCTGATCGGGACAATAGGTTCCTCACCACATTTTGGTCGAGTCTCTGGTCACTATTGGACACCAAGCTCACTAAATCCACTACCTTCCACCCTCAAACGAATGGAAAAATAGAGGTTTTCAATCGGATGATTGTTCACATCTTGCACATGTATAACTCTGAGCATCTACGTACATGGAATGAGAGTATTCCCTATGTTCAACAAAGCTACAAAAAGGTTCTCCATAGCTCCACTGGCCACAACCCCTTTCAGTTGGGGCTGGGATTCTAACCCTTGGGTCCCATTGATGTTGCACTACCTCTTGCAAAAACATAGACAAAGTCTTCCCATTTTCAGTCTGAGGCCGAAAAAGCCACTAGATCCATTGAGTGGATTCAGCACATCTGCCAATAGGTCCATGAGATTTTGCAGAAAGCCAATGCTAAGTACAAGAAGTGCCATGATCAACACCAGGCACTGCACCAATTTCAGGTGGGATACAAGGTATGGTTAAATTTTCAAAAAGAGCGCCTTACAGGACCCCATCAAAAGCTCCACCCACTTCATTATGGGCCTTACACTATCACCAAGGTTGTGGGTAGAAATGATTTTGAGCTCAACACTCCACCCTTCCTTGGCTTGTACCCAGTGTTCAATGTGGACCTCCTTCAGCAATATTTTCCACCATTATTGGACACCTCAGAGATCACAGAACAATTGACACCAACAGAGCTCAACCCTAACTGCATGGAATAGGCATCCATTGATCATATAGTGGACACACGGGTGAATGGAACTCGCCAACAGAGGATCCATCTTTATCGGGTTGTCAAGGCAAGGAAGCTCCTACATCATGGAAAGTGGCTCACTCGGGGCCAAATTCAGCAAAAGTTTCTTCACCTTATGGGGGAAATCAAAGAAATCAATACCATTGCTTCCTAAGGGGGTAGGATTGATCCAGGTGGATATTGGTGGCCACCCACCTATTCCAACTGGATCCTCTTGACATTTTTTAGTTTAGCACGTTCTTTTGTACTTCTTTGTAATTGTGGGTTCTACACCTCTAGGGTTGTCTGAAGCCCTACACATCTTCCAGGTGGAGACTGGTGGCCTCCCACCTAATCCAATTGGCCTATTTTGGAATTTTTCATGTCAGCACATCTTTTTGTACTTCTAGGGGCATTTTGGGGCCCTAAACAGTGTTTTTTTGGCTTGCCACATTCAAACTGTAGACGTAGTTAGATTTTGACGGCATAATGTGTAGTTCTCGAGAATAACTTTCCAACGGGCTATCACAAGCCTAAAACATATGCAAAAGTTATGACCCCGGGAAGTTGAGGTACCAACTTACCCATCAGGGCCCACATAACTTTTGGTGTTTCATCTCCTAGGGTTAGGTTTTTGGATGTCTAGGGTTTTGGAATTCATGAGTAATGTTAAAAGGGCCTTTGGAGCCTCATTGTAATCATTATGCTCAGATGGATGATGCATGTAGCAGCCACATCTCTTCTCATAGATAGCTACCACCATTCGAGCAAGTTGTTTTCAGTTTTGCAGTTTTACATTTTCAACCTATTTTATTTATTCAATAGAAGTTATTGTTCACTGGATATATGTTTCTTTTCTTTGTATCTCTGTGTTATTGTATTCAATATTTTATTCATTTTGTTCCGCTCATAAATCTGGATCATTATCTCCTTAGTTATCCCACAAAATGGGGATAACATCTTGCTCCTAGTTTGGGACATGTGCTCGTCGTAGAGTGCATGAGAACCACATCATCTCCTGGTATAATTATGCCTACACACACTAAGACATCAAACTTGTTAATAGTAGGATGGCTTCGCTCATCCTTTGTCCATATATATCAAAAATCCAAAAATGAAACTGATCTAAAAAAGAAAATGTTTAGCATTTTTTCAAAAATTTATAAACTAAGCATGAAATCAATATGCAAGCATAAAAAAAAATGAAATGCATCTAAACTATCATGAGAAATCAAGATGCAGATGCAAGGAAAGAAATATGACCCAGCTACTTACCTAGGTCCTTGGGGCCCTAAAGATCAAGCGATAGTTGATGTCAGGTGAAGTCATACAACCGGTGCAACTAGTTGATCATCTCATCAAAGTATATCCCCCTGTGCTTAACTATGTAAAACAACAAAGATAATTCAAGCACGTAATGATCATGAGCATAAATATATACATAATCAATTATGAAATGAAACTCATGGAGATGAGTGGGTGGGAGGAAATCCTACTGGAAAGAAGAACCATCAACCTGCTCATATTGCCTGAAAGTGTAGCCACAAGCCTGATCAATCCATCTCTGAAGGGGACTATCGTATATAGATGACAGTTCATCTGCATTCACGCATAGAGATCCACTGCTTGTGGAAGATTGATAGGAGATGAGAGATCTAAAAAAGATTGCATGGCTTCCCGGAGAAGAAGATAAGAGGTATGGGATAACCTCATGTCTAGAGAAAAGCTCCCCCCTCAGACTTAGAAAACATTGCTTCTTTATCTGAAAATCCCCACCAAAATTATCAATATGAAAGTACTTTAGTTTGGTAGTGTGGACCTCGGAGACCTCGGGGCTGGCCACGACCTGGTGTCTGTCAAAGTCTGAACACAATGGTTGAAAATCCTCATAGAACAAATTTGCATCCTCAAAAGGGTACATATCAAGGGATGACTGAAAATCACCCTGAGTATGTTGTGACAAGTCATCCTCGAAGGGGCAAAACAAATCTGTAACCATATCATCTAAATCATACATGCATGAAGACCAGTCCCCTGACAATGACAACTTAACCTCTTTTACTTGAGGGCTAGCTTCAATATCATAAATGGGATCTCTATCGATAATGAAACAACCAACATATCATCTACGTCTCCCAACATGTATGAAATCATCAATGTGGTCGTCAACTATATCCGATGGTTGTTCCACAAATTCATCTTCATCATAGGAGTTGACTACTTCTTCACAAGACTAGAGAACTTCATTTTCTTCAAAAGGGAAAGAAAATAACAACATCTCATTCAGACCTTCTGCAAGAGAAACTTCAATGATATCCTTTTGGTAGTTTTATTCATTTCCAAAGTCATGGAACAAATCATCATCAAATTTTTCAAAAGGATTATAACTCATCATGTTCTCTTCTTGATGTGCAGGAGAAGCAGAGGTATGGATGTCTTCATCAAGTGGAAGGGCAGATATAAGCACTTCATCTTCATCACGTGTCTCATCTGGATCTTCTTCATAAGGATCTTCTTCAATCTTTTATTCATCCTCATCTACAGGAAAACCTTCTTTGCAAAGAATGTCTTTGACCTCATTAACGTATCTTGCAAATTTGGGTTAGTTGGTCGATAGTGCTTGAGAAATTCTTCAATGAGATTTGTAGAAGAAGGGATGCTCTTCAAATTACATGAGTGTGCAAGAAAATTCCTTTGAATCAAGTCTAGAGAAGATACAAAAATTTTCATTAGTACCCCCTCATGCATTACATTATACTTGAAGCATACCTCATATAGTTCACAACATGGGTGACTGCTATAGTTGGGTCACCATTGAATTTGGGGCGATTTTCCCTCCACCCTGCAAGGAAAAGGTTCAGGTATCTAGGGATATTGTGAATATCCAAAGAAGGATAAAATTTATGGAAATCTCATGGTAAGTCCCATGAGGCCATGGTTCCATTACCTAGGGTAAAACCTCAGTCGAGTCACCAAATGAATTCAAGGCTCATCAAAAGATGAAAAGGGAAAACAAAGGGAAATATGGGTTCTTGGGAAGGTTGAGTCTCCAAATGAGCTTTAAGAAGATCTCATCAAAGGTGGAAAGGGAACGTTGTTTAGGTGGATTCACCAGACAAGCTAGGGAAAAGGCTTTGGGATAGCTTTCCAAAATATAGTTAGGGTTTGCAAGAGGATTCAAAATCCTCCCCAACAACGGTGCCAAAATGTTATCTCACAAGTTGTAGGTTGGGAAAATCCCAACCCAACCACAAAATGGAAACAACTAAGAGAATGCATACCCATTGTTACCTTAGGCATGTATTCTCGTGACTTTAGTGATGATGAAAATCACTACAAAGGGGGGAATCCCGGGTGACCCTAGGGGGGAATGAGATGAAAAGTGGTATGATGGAATTTTTTCCCCTATAGGTCAAATTACTAGATGGAAGACTGCTTGAGGATGAGTCTCGGGAGAGGCTTAAGTCTTACAAGTCCTTGGGTACCTGCTGAGAGTGTTTGTACATGCCCGAGACACAAGAAAAATCAATTTTATGTAGTATATGTTACGTGGAAAAGAAAGTTAATCTTGTTGTCCCTATTTGTAGCAGTCAACAAAAATATATATCAATGAACAAATCATTATTAGAGCCGCTAATAATATGTTAAAAGTCACGTAAATGATACAAGAGCTTAAGTTAGGTACAACTAGTACAACTCAAGATTGAAAGAGCAAGACTTTAGAATAAATGTAAGGTTGTCATAAACAAGTGTTGCAGAGATATAATTGTAGCCTTATTTTTGGATCAAACAAGTTTCTACAGCAGAAATCAGCCACCAAAACTAACAAATAATCCACCCAAAAAGTGTGTTGGAACTAGTAGATTATAGGGGCAAGAGCAAGACTTTAGAATAAATGTAAGGTTGTCATAAACAAGTGTTGCAGAGATATAATTGTAGCCTTATTTTTGGATCAAACAAGTTTCTACAGCAGAAATCAGCCACCAAAACTAACAAATAATCCACCCAAAAAGTGTGTTGGAACTAGTAGATTATAGGGGCAAATTACTATCAACTTTTGATGGTTGAAAAGATAGTTATTTAGAAATTTGTTTAGGGTTTTCTGCAGCCCTAATGGTTGTAGATTAAATTTGTAACCGAAGAAATAAATACTTGGAGAAACAAAACACCCTTGTGGCCTTAGCAAGGTTAGGACACATAGAAAATAGTCCAACTTAGATGATTTCAATATCTCATTTTTTACGATTACCAATGCAATGATTTATTTCTCCAATGCATGAAGATTAGTGTCTTTCTATTGGGTAAATGGAGTCTCTTGATTAAACAAGTTGGATGAGTTACTTCCTTGGGGTTGTAAGCCCTTTTACTCCCCAAGGAAAACCCTAACCAACAAGGAAAACCTATGAGGGTGTAATCCCTTTTACTCATCCTAGTATCCTTTGCACCAAAATTATTTCAAACAATTAAAATGGACTTGGAGGGGGTTGTATGCCCTTATACTCCCCAATAAAATCATCACATTAACATTACAACCAAGAAAAGATAGAAATAAACATGAAGTCCTTACCTAGTTGAAGCATTAACAAGATGAAACCCTAATTCACAAAGCAAATTACACCATAAAGCAAGAAACAATCCTGCAAGAGAGCTAGCACATCATCCATCCATCCAATAGCAAAGATAAACCATCACAAGATAATGTAACCAAGAGAGATAAAGAGAATTTCCCAAGTAGGGCGCAAATTTAGCCAAATATCCTTCTCCACATGGGAGAGCTATGTTAAAAATGAAATATAGTTCATCTCTATTTATAAAAAATATTCTCAAGTATGTTTGTCCACATATATTAGGGTAAAACATAATACAAGGGGTCAACACCCCTTATCTTACCCCTTAAACCAAATAATAATGTTTTAATTTGAATTTGCACACAAAGAAAACCCTAACACAAGACGTCACCACTTTTTAGGGAAACAATTTGGCACTTGGAGCAAGTCGTTAGAGTTGGGGATGCATGGCTAGGCCTCCAAAGGCCACATGCCATTCATCCAAGCCTATTTTCCTCGATTCATGGAATCCTATTTCAAAATCGAGCCATGTGTCTTCCTTTAACCACCAAAACCCTAGCCCTCAAGATGTCAAGCCCCAAAAGTGGGACGCATGGCCTCCCAAGGCAATTTGTTTGGGTTCTGAGGGTCTAGGTGAAGTCCTTCAAGGTCCTTCTCAAGCCTCCAAAGGTTATCATCATCCTCTGGCATGTGGTCCTATGGCATCAAACCTGTGGGATTCTTTCCCCATGGAATCCCAAGCTAGGCTTGTCCTCCCAAAATTGGCCACCAAGAAAGGTATTGCAAAACAAATGGGTATGCCCTCCAAGGATCTCAAGTCAAAATATCATGGAGAGTGAAAACCACATCTAATAAAAAATGAACCTAAACACGTGCATCAAAACTACCTCATCAATTTAAAAAAGTGCTCAAAGACCCTATACAATTGACTAAGTTCATATATGGGAGGGGTGTCATAAAATCTCTATTGGGTATACCAAAACATTCAAGTAGGGGATTCTCCAAAGGATGCCCCTTCAAGGTCATGTAGTGGATGATGAGGTTTAGACTTCATAGTTCAATGGGTTTCATGGGATACAAGGGCTCGTATTGTATCATCTATGGGTGACTTTGTAGAGTGTGTGTTGCACATTCATTTTCAATGCATCCGTTTTCCAAGCCCATTCATTGCCATTAATTAATTAATATTCCAAAACCTTGGGTACTCCCTAGATTGAATTCGATTAGCTTGGGAGAAAGCACCACAAGGCCCATTTGAAGCTAGAGGTACACAGAGTGTCATATGCAAGGAAAGAAAGGGACATCGCATGAGTGTAAACACCTCAACAAGTGGGGAAATGTATATAATGTTATTTTGCTTTTGCAGGTCTTTGATTTTTTAGGAGAAGCTTTTCATTACTCTCAAGACCTCTTTGGGTGAGCATATGGAAGGTTTATTTTTATGCTTTTATCTTTTTCTGGCCATCATCCCTCTAGGCCTTTAGCCCCTTATTCGCATGAAATGAGCTAGATGCCCTTCTTGGGTCACTAAAGCCAAAGGGCCTAGAAGAGGGCAATGTGATGAGCGGAAAGTGATAAGTATGGTCGGGAATGGTACAATGACCCCTCAAGGGACCCCCAGTTACACCCCTTCCCCAAAAGTTATCCACTTACTAGGAAATCAATGACACTCACCAAGGTGAAACAGGGTCAAAATCATAATGTCCAAGAATATGTTTTATAATCAAAAGAAGCTTTAAGACAACATGCTTAAATGCCTCAAATATTAGGGTGATTACCTTCCAGAATACCTGACTTGTACCGCATGGATAAAGACCCAAATGCTTTACAAAATCTAATTGGTGTAGTGGATGCTCTGACAATGGATCCAACATGTGGTGATAGAGCAGGTTTCCATATGTGCAAGTGGACACTGCTAGTTATGTGGTCTCTCGACACTCCATGTATGCAACCTGAGGATCTCGAGACATCATCTCCTTAGTTATCCCAAAAAATGGGGATAACAAACACAAAGTACAAATCCTATTGAAGATAATTTATTCACATTTAACTCAATCATAAATTTTTCAATTTGTATATCTTAAGGTATTTGTTTTTTAGAAGTAGTGGGCCTTCAGTTTGCACAAATGACATTTTTTGTAAATTAAAAAAAATGGGTATATGTCAAGATTTATTTTCTTGGCTAAAATATATGTCCTTAAGAAAATTAAGGGTCATCTTGAAGACCCATGTGGAAACTTGAAGAACTGGGGGAAGGTTTATACATGTATGGTACCTTTGACGGGAGTGTAATTCCCCACAACCTCTGCTACAAATGGCCAAGGTTTCCAAAGTAGATAGGGTTTTAGACTAAGGAATGTTAGGTTGCACTTCTTCTCTGCAATCCCCTCTCGTTGACAAATGGTGGATGACTTGGTGGATTTTTCAGATGACCCACTTGAGAACCAGTAGATCTAGTCATACCCAATTGACATCCATGGTACCCTAGACCACTTATTACCTTTTGATGTTGAGTCAAGATATAAACCTGTGGGAAACATTAGATCAAATCTTTATGGTGATATTGCATGGTTTCGGTCTAGACATCAGTCATCTGAATTAGCCACATAGTCCTTATAAAGGGTGGCAATAAACACATCATCTTGACCTTATTTTAAAGTCCCACATGCACAAGGAGGGATATAGTAAGCACACTTTGAGAAATATCTCAAGCAAGGGAAATCCACCCCTGCATATGGATTTGATGGGGGAGTTAATCTCGACACAAAGGAGTCACCTCCACACTTTTATTAGTGATGATGTAACTTGCCTAGATATGATCGCAGACTCTTTCAATTTTGGTTTCGATAGAGGAAGTTCCAATGACCACCAGAGCCACAAGTTCATTAGATTGGGCTTAACAAATGAACTAATGAGTGGTATTTCCTCCACTGATCCTAGAGCCTCTACGAAAGAAGTCTTGGGACTGAGAGGACCAAGGAACTCCCATAAACGTAGAAAGTGCATCAAGCATAACGAAGAATCCAACAATTTCTTGCTTGGAGAAAACATGAAACTTAATGAGATAATGGAATTCAAGGATTCAACGTTCATTATTAGATTCTTAAGTAGGAAAATGGGAGAAACCTTACTCAAATCTTGGACAAAGGAAAACTTTGGTGCCCTGTTAGGGTATATACCATGAAGTATGGTCCTTGTGAAAGGTTCACTCGTTTGGACTTTCAAGGATGTAGAGGTATTAAGCTCCTACTTTTTCACTCACCGGAGACCTAATTTTTGCCACCAATACCCTATTTTTGCATCTAAACCTAGCCTACTATCATATATTTTCACCTTTTACAAGCCTAAGACCCTTGACAAGTATTATGAGGGAAAAGTTGTTTTATTTTGTTATTTTCCTAAGTTATTAATGGCTTAACTAGGGTTTTGAATCTATCTATTTTACCAATGATAAATGTTGTACTCGCCTTTATTTTGTTGCAGTTATTCCCGCACAATTGCATATATTCTCGTACCCAAGTTCCTAGCTTTACATAATTGTGCGTGCCCAGATCAGATTTAGCCACTTGGGTATTGGATATATGTGTGCCAAGATGGATGTTGACCTTCCAATCGGCTCCCAGGTCGCACATGGAAGTCTCCATCCATGATTAAGTGTTTCCCAATCAAAACGTGTTGAAATGCCAGCAGTTGACTTTTTGGGTGATTTTCGAGAGAACGAAGCAGAATCTAAGAAATCTAGAACATGAGTTTTATACAAAAGGGCCTAATTTAGGTCACGCTCAGGTGGATTCCTCAAATTGGGCATGGTTAGGGAGATAATGAAGTTTTCCCAATATGGGTTTGCCCAGATTTATGTTGTAGGTTGTTTTCTAAGATGTTCACCAAAATGCAATTTGGATATTTGGCTATGAGAGGCTCCACAAATAACAATAGCATCAAGTTTAGATTGAGACATTTTCCTAATTTTTACTGATGGTTGAAGGAAATCAAGATCAGTTTGATTTCCCATCTTTGTAACTATTTTTCCCCCTTGGTTCTACGAGAACAGGGGAGGTCGATGTAATCTTATACAAAATAAGATCTTGATATATAGGTTGTCATACTCTGTAAAAAGGGGGGTCGGAGATATTATGTTGTTGTAATATTGAAAACACTTAGTACTTGTGCAATACATTTATGAACACTATATTTTGTAATGGAAGTATTGTAAGTTTTATATCAATTTCTCTTTAATACAATTTGGGTTTAGTTCATGGTATTTATGTACTTATGAGTTCTTGAGTTTCATCTTTGCCCACTACATGGGAAGGCAAGGGCTCACCTACCCTGGTATGTTGGGTTAATTGTACAATACTTAGTTTATATCTGCTTTGGTTGTTTTGTATCGATAAATTATTACTGATTGATTTGTGTACATGTAGTCTCATCTGCAGATGTAGATTGGATCTGATTTCTTATTTCGGTTGAGTAATTGTGTGGCCTATGGAGACATTTTCATGAAGGTTAGGGATCTTCTCAAGGGGAAAAATCTTAAACTTTACTTGTGTACTGTTTGAATGCTTGTATTTCCTGTATTTATAGTTAATAAGTCTGTCAACTATTAAAAACAAGTTTCCTTTCTCAAAATAGTGATAGTATCTCTACTATTGCTTCACACACCATTGGATGTGATAATATTATTGACGAGATTTATACAGAGTCATTCCTATGAACTTAGGCATTTTTTCTGGATGTAAGAATGCAGTGGTACCAAATAGGTCTGTCATGCTTGATGTGAATGTGAGTGTAAGAGATTTAGAATAGTTCATATTTAAGGAGTAGCTCTAAATACTGGTTAGTTATATTTTAGGTCTATAACACACCTATTTGATTAGATTCATCAAGTTGATTGATTTGGACACATGTCTGAGTAATTTCCATTTTGTTAGTCTATTGCTTTTTTCATTGTAAGTATTAGTCAGTAATTGAATTTCTTTTCATTACCATCAATTGTCAGTAAAGATGGGACAAATCCTTTTCATGTCCATGCATAGAATGTGATCTAGACATGACCACATGCGGAGCTATGGTCTTCTATCCAGGATTTATATCAATTGTATAGATTGTGTGATGATTGCTTGAATTTCCTTTTTTTTTATTTCTTTCATTCATTGAGGAATGGCTTTTAGGTTAAGTAGACTTATTTCCCTCTGAGGAGATAGGTTAGATATCCTTTTATCTTTTACCCCCACATATTGTGTTTACAACTCATAATTTTATGAACAGAATTGAAAAGTAAAAGGGGTTATATTACAACAATTAATTGACCCAACAAGAGGATAATGACAAGATACTCCAAAACCAATGGAAATGGGGCTCTTGGGCCTTCTATTTTAAAAAATGGCACTTGGACTTGAATACCCTCTCAGACCAACTCGATTTCATTCCTACATGGGTAAGAATACCAAGGCTTACTTTTATTCTCTAGTATGAGGAAATATTTAAGGAAATTAACAATTTGTTGGGCCTGTATTATGATGTGAACACCTCATTTCAAGAAATTGGATATATGTGGATGGATATATTTTTAGTGGATTTCAACCTATTCAAGGGATTAGAAAATTCCATTATCACCCAAAAAGAACCGACAATTTTTTATCAAGCCCCTGACTCTGCAGACATCCCCTTCAAATGTGGGCCTTGCCATGAATATGGACACTTGATAAAAGAATACTCACTCAAGTTTAAGCGGAAAGTTTGGGTTTAAAAAACCCCTCCAATTGCACAAGAATCGGTACCTCCTTAGCTGGAAGAAAATCCCATAGAAAGGACTCAAGAGGGTTCTCGTGAAGACAATCTAGCACTAGACAATTTAGCAAAAAATCAAATCCAAACATAGCAAGAGCACACCTCAATCCTCTCTCCACAACGATACCCCACATTGGTATTAGGTAAAAAATATCCATCTCCTCCCCCTCCAAATGAAAATTCCTTTGGTCAATTGTTTTTCAGGACATGGGAGGTAGGTCTAGAGCATAATTCGAGTAGTCAAGGGGATTTCCTCTTCAAATTATCTAGTATTTCAAAACCATTCAATACCCCTCTCATTCCCCTATACAAAATAGGTGAAACTCTCTCGACAAAACTTCAATCCTTCAGACTCCCCTCTCCCCCTTCAGGCGAAAATGCCTGACTTGAAAATCCATGGAAATTCCCTCTTAATGGAGTCAATAAAATAAAATATCAGACCTCATAATAGGGGTCATTATTTCTTTGAAGGGGGATAAAAATATGGGGTAGGACACATTGATGAAAAAACCCTAAAGTCAAAGAGCAATGAAAAAAATCCTACCTATCCATAGCATAGAAACAAGCCGATTCTGAAGTCAAAATTGGTCGACAACAATCTTTAATTGGGGCCCTTAGAGCATTAGGCCCTAAGTATGGTTTAAAATGATGTTTTTAACCTTGAATTGTAGAGGGCTAGCCAATCCCTCCAATAAATTGGTCATCGAAATGTTGATTGATTCGCATAACCCCTCTGTCATCTTCCTGCAAGACCTGATGACAGATGGGGAAAATGTGACAAAATATGTCTCCAATATTCTAAAGGGTTGGGACTTTAGTTACGTTAATTCCTTATGAAGGTCTAGGGGGATAGATATAGGTTGGAATACTGGATTTTTATTTATTTATAACTTGTGGGGTTTTTCATCTAGACTATGGACCTCCCTCTTCTTTCTTGATCTGGGAAAAGAAATCACTTGTTTGAATCTATATAACCCTTACTCAAATATATTAAAATTCTAGAAGTATTTCTTTAACAACTCTTGGATCCAAGGTGGTTTGGTGGTACTAGGAGGAGACCTAAATTTATCTCTAGGTGCATCCAAGAACTAGGGGCCTACTACCCAAGTTGATATCTCTCGAACTTCTTCATAAAAAAATTGGAGCAACTAGGGCTCCTAGATATTGAGCCAGCCAAACTTACTCCAACCTAGACGACTTGAAGGGAAAGCAAATCCAAGTTTGCTAAACTCCTTGACCAATTTTTGGTCTCGAAGGATTTCTTAGAGGAGGCCCTCAAAATTCGTTAATGGGTCTCATTTGGTGGGGACTCACATCACTTTCTAGTACTATTGGAAATGTCTCTTGCACAGGGAAATCCACCCAGCCCTTTTAAGCTAAAGCCTAAGTGGTTTGTAGAAGAGGATTTTATTTGAAAAATAAAGGACTCCTAGACTCCTTTGGATAGCTCTCTCAATGAATCAGCGACCATCCAATTCCACCAAAACTTGAAAAGGGATAAGCAAGCAACAATTCAATGGTTAAAAAAAAAAAAGATAAGGATGATAGGGTCCTGAAATAAGTGGAAGGGGATTTAACTTCAAGGATATCAACATAAGGTTTTGAGTTCTTAACAAACTCTCAAAAGGTTGAGCTAATTCAACTTGAAAACAGAAGAAGAAATATAATTTTTGACAAGGAGAAGGAATGTCATCTAAAGAGTAGGGTGATTTGGCTTCAAGCAAGTGATAACAACACCAATTGTTTCATCATTTTTCCAATTGTATAAAAATATTAAATTTGTATGGAAAATAGCCAAAGAGGATGATATGTGGGCTGAGAATTTCCCTGATATAGCTATTGAAGGAATTAGATACGTTCAATGTCTATTTAAGGAGGATAATCACGACACCGTAGATTCCATAATTCACATATCTAGTTTATTTCCTAGATTTGTGGAACCTGAGGATAATCAAAGCCTCGTGGAAGAGGTTGGAAAAGAGGAGCTCCTTGGAACTCTACACAACTTCTAGAAGGAAAAGAGTCCTGGACTAGACAACCTACCCATTGAATTTGTTTCTCAGTTGTTATGATTTCATCAAAAATTATCTACAACAGGTGGTGGAGGCCACAAGAAATTCTAAAATAACTATGGCATCTTTCAATACCACTTTAATAGCACTCATTTCAAAGATTGATAGTCAAACACACTATGAAAGATTCCAACCCATTTCACACTACAATAGAATTTACCAAAATCATTTCAAAAATTATCTCTAGAAGAATGAAGGGAATCATATCATGGCAGATATCTCTTGAGTAATTAAGCTTTCTAGAAGGTAGATAAATACATGAGGCTATAGGGGTTTCCTAGGAATGACTCCACTCTATTAAGACAAGAAATATGAAGGTTGTGATAGTCAAATTGGACCTTTCCATGGATTTTGACATAGTAACTTGGCTATTTCTACGTCTCATTCTCATTCACTTGGGTTTTAGCCTTCATTTCATGGCATGGGTGATGGGATACATAAGCTTTGTTTATTTCATAGTATTAATAAATGAAACAAGTTCCCCCTTTTTCGAGCATGGAAGGGGAATTCGGCAGGGGTGTCACATATCCCCTCTCCTCTTCCTACTAGTCGTGAAGGGCCTTAGTAGAGAACTTAGTGAAGCCTTTGAAAATGGTTCTTTTAAAGGTATTTTAATCGGAAATTGTTGTATTGTTTCTTACTTACTATTTGCTGACAACATACTTATTTTTTGTGATGTCTAAAAAAGAATGGTGAACAAGCTTAAAGAGATCCTTTATCTCTTCTATGCAACAGGCATGATGATAAACTCATCCAAATCAATGGTAACTTGTTGGGGTATTTCTGAGGCTGAGAAACTATGCATAAATAAAATCTTCTCCTTTCCTATAATTGTCTTTGATTCAAGATTTAAATACATTGGTTTCCATTTAAATTCCAACCTTTACCTCAAAGGCGATTGGTAGTGGCTCATAGCCAAGATTGAGAAAAAAATTAAACACCTAGTGCACCAGATGGATTTCTTGTGGAGAAAAAATGGTCATGGTAATTTTTTTTATAGCGGCCATCCAAATTTACTTAATGTCCCTTACCTAGATCTTGAAAGGAATCCTTGACCAAATTAAAAAAATAAATTAATTAAAATAAATAAATAAATAAATCTATTATTTCATCTAGTCAAGGGCTCAAGAAAATTTCATTGGTTTCCTGGAAGAAAATTTCCATCCTAAAATGCCAAGGAGCTTGGGAGTTAAAAAATATGTTCCTTTTCTCAAAATCCCTTGCTGTAAAGAATGTTTGGAAACTCCTACAAGGACAAGGCCTTTGGTCCCAAACTATTAAGGATAAGTATCTATCCTCCACTTCCATAGAGGATTGGATTCTATCTCCTAACAAAAAATATCTAAACTCCTCGATTATATGGAAAGCCACAATTATGGCTTCCCCCGTGATTGGGAATTAGTTGATTTGGAGAGTAGGCAGAGGGGAAAGGGTTTAGGTGGGCCTCGACCCTTGGATCAGGAGTAAATACTTGCATATATTTCCAATCCCCCTCATATAGGACCTTAGATCAAAATGCTTCTACACCCTACATCACATTGTTCGTGGATCAATAATAAACAATCATCATCAACAATGGCTCTCATGGAGAGACCTGGAATTAGCTTTTTAAGATTATATGAAGGAAGATGAATAATACTATAGGGACTATGTTAATATGTGGTTGATGTATATGAAGTGATAAAAGCACTTGAAAAATGTAATTTGCATCCTCTCAGTGAATAGAAATTCATGATTTTCCCTTTAAAAAGTATAAGTAGAAAAAAAGTAAAAACTCTTATTTTTAAATGAGAAAGAAAGCTCATACTAGATATAGAGCATTCAACATAAAATGAGAAAATTAACATGAAATATAATATAAAATAATAAACATTTACACAACAACATATTCATAAAATTGAAGTACAAGACAAGTGAGACTAAACCCACATCACGATTATTCTTTGAAATTTAAAAACACTAAAATATATAAAAATATTTGTATTATTGGAAGAAGGCAAAAATCCTAGTTATTCTTTCACCACAGCCCCACATATCCTTTAAACCTTCAAGGTCAAAATGATTTCAAATGTGAGAACGATCAAGCTCGATTGCTTCCCTGTGAAATGGGTTTGCTTTGCTATTAAATGCATCAACCCCCTTTGAGAAAGGGAGTTCATATATGAGAGAAGAGGGAACATGTTTACTCTCTAGATATGACAACTTTAATATCCAAATCAGTGGAGTCAACTTTGAAAGAATCAGGTTAGAATATGAAGTTCCTTCATTAGTTAAAGGTGTGGGTCCTCATATTTCTTTTATGAATGCTTTGAAGACTCTAACCTATAACTCGATGGAGCCCGATTAGAATTTGGAGATCAAAGGACTTTTAAACTTTCAAACTTTCAAACTATTTAGACTTTTAAAAGTTCTATCGTGTATTTCAAATTTATAGCATTTGTACCTCAATAGAATAGCCTATGTATAGAGGAGGAAATCCTAAATTTACTCTAAATGATTTGGAAAGATTTGACCTATGAATGAGTGGGACTGTTTTTTGAGATAAGAGAATTACAAGTTGATTGTGTTTTATATGTTCTCTTTAAAACTCAGCTTAGTGATGAGGTTAACTAGGTTATTGAAAGTGTGGTATTGTCCTAACCTCCACCAAGGATCAAATCTCACAAAAGTGGTTGGTTTTCCATGGCAAAGGTGACCAAAAGGTGGTAGAAACCATCATGATTGTTAAGTCGGGGCAAGTGAACTCATGCCCCACCAAATTAAAAAACTACAAATGGTGTCCCACCCTCAAATGATGGTCGTAGGTTTTTAGGCTTAAGGATCTCAAATGATTCCTTGAAAACATTCTCAATCGTAAAATCTCAACTCACTAACTTGATAGGATTCCAAGATCTTAAATTCATCATTTTCCTTTCAAGTGCTTTGGCCTCTAAATAGGTGGGACTTGGTACAGAGCTCTAACTGAGTGGGACCCAATCAAAATTTGTATTTTTAGAGGGTCTTTGATTTTTTGGGTTTCCTCTACCTTGGCTAGATGGGGCCTAATCACATTTTGGAGTAGTATAAAACATTTGTTTCCTTTTCCTCCCTTTCAATTCCCACCCTCCTAAATGAGTGGGGCCCATTAGAAGTTAGGGATTCATAGGGACTTTAATTGCTCATTTTTTATCGTCAAATTCCCCAACACCTAAGATTTAAAGTCTAGAGATTATTTTATATTCAGAGGAGAAATGCTCATAACATGATCTCTAAATGCACATAAAATTTTAACTCTAAACTTATGGAACCTGGTTTTGATTTTGAAGTTCAAATACCTTTCAAAACCTTGAAATTATTGATGAATATGAACTCTAAATGAGTTGGTACTATTCAAATCTTGAGATTATCCAATACCTTCAATGGAGTGAAAATCAAGGAAAGGCATATAACCTTATGTACTTTTGAACTTGTAGAACCCAATCAAAGGTTAGATCTTGAAGTATTTGAGAAATGACTAAGCCTTCAATTTCTTTTTAGCTCTGAAACACTTCCATGTCTCATTTACAAATTATTTTCCATTAATCTATGCTTCAAATTAGTAATTGTACATTCATAGAGTAAACAACTTGCATTATCCTTGCAATCCCCTATTCACCTACACAAGGGTCTATGAAATGCCATGAAATCAAGGATCAATGTGAAGGAAAGTGAGATCCAACAAATACAACTTCTTTCTACCATTTTCTCAAATTAGAATTTTTTCTGAGTATTTCCAAAATCTGGGTAATATGTAGATTTGGATTTGGGAAAATTCCCTATAATGTGTGCAGTACTCAAAAATCCTAATCCCATGGAAAATGGAGCAAAAACCCAAAATTAATGAAATGAATACTACTAATAAAGATTCAAGAGGAAAATAAATAGAACCAAAAAACAAATTCCTACCCTGACTATACATGAGTTGATCCAGGTGGATCTTGGTGGTCATCCACCTTTTCCACTAAATCAACATTTCGAGCCTATGGTTTTGATAAACCATGATATTCACCCTTTTTATGGGGAATGGAATGTAATTCCATCTTAATTTGTTAGTTACGGACATCATGTAATGATTTCCTAGTGGTCTTATGTACATGCCTACAGCATAGTGTTAATGCAATAAATCCCATTAGAACTCCGCAGTTAATCACGCTTGGCCTAGAGTAGTACTAGGATGGGTGATCTCCCGGGAAGTCCTAGTGTTATACATGCCTATGGAATTTTATAAACTTAGACCAATTTATCCCAGACGCATCATGGGAATTGTTCTCCTCTCACTCTCTCATATATAATTGAGGTGAAGGAGGCCCTTTAAGCATGCAATGGAGTGTGATGTAAAGCTTGTTGTGAATGAAGCGTAGCCAACACCTCTTTCTTTTCAGAGATAATCTACCCAATTTTATCAATTTATGTTCTATAGTGTTTTTCTATCTTATTCATTAATATAAGTTGGGTTTCACTGTATCTCTGTGTTCTCTGCTATATTTTTGCTTTTGTCTCATTTCATTCTCAACATAATCTGGATCAGTGGCATCATATTATTCTATTCCATGTCGTTTCTCAGAGAAAGTCCCCAACGAGGTCAAGGTATAGAGAGTTGGGTCTCGAGCTAGTTTTTCTTGAGGACAACCGCTCTCACCAACCCAAGCGACCTCCCATGGAAGAAGAAAAGAGAGATGGCAGAGAGGAAGATCCTTTCAAGACGTTGCTTGAGGAAGCCCTCATGTGAAAGAGGAATGAGATGATGGAAAATTTAACTCAGATCCTTCAAAGACTACCGATGGTAGCAGTCAAGGAATCTTCGACAAGAATCCATTTCGAAGGTGAACACCCTTCAAGGTACAAGTCAATTTTGATATCTCTTTATTTGAAGGTCCAATAGATGCAGAATCTCTAGAAAAATAATTGAATCTTCTAGAAGGTTATTACTTTGTCCAAATAAATTCTGACAATGAAAAGATCAACTTCGCACTCCTTATATCCCTTTCCCATGTCAGAGCTTGGTGGGAAGGTTATTGGGATAGGTACATCGCGGATGAATCTACACCATTCGGGAAAGAACCCACTTGGGTGGACTTTGTATATGCCCTAAAGAAGGATTTCTACCATGTCGAAAACTATGATGACAAATACATGAGATGGAAGACTCTACGTCAAAAAAGAGACCAGACGGTATCAAAGTACACTAACTTATTTCATACATTGTGCTCAAAGTTGGGTATCAAAGACTCTGAGCGACACCTAGTTTTGAAGTATCGCAATGGTCTACACAGGTACATCCAAACAGAGATGTATTTCTTGGACATCTCCTCACTAGGAGATGCTTATCAATATGCAGTCAAAATCGATCAGAAATTCAAGAAACAGAGTAAGCGGGAGTTTGGGTTTGAAAATATGCCACAAAGGAAGTATGGCAAAGGCAACCCTAAATCATAAAACAAAGGACAAATAAACAAGGAAGGCCAACCAAAAGAGATTCAGTGCAAGATGTAGGTGAAGAAGGGTAACAGGAAGTTTAAGAAAGACACCGGAAAGTGGTGTGAGTTCCAAAAAATCACCTGGCTCAACATCAATGAATGTCACTCGAAACAATCATCGGTGGTTGAGCTCAAAGAAAATGAATCGTAACCTGACTCAAAATTTGATTCATAACAGAATAAAGGAAAGCAGATCATTATTTTAGAACCCACTGCTACCATTGCGACCATAAATATACAACCAGAAGAATCAGAGGAGCTTGAGGAGGGGGAGTTCCTCTTCCACTCATAAATGTGGCTAAAGGGGACCCCACTACATTTTATTGTTGACATTGGGAGTCATAAGAACCTGATCTCAGTCGAGGTTTCCAAGAGATTGAATTTTCCAATGATGCCACACCCCCAACCATACACCATCAGATGGTTGAGCCTAGGATGAGACATTTGTTCCATCCAACAATGCCTCCTATCCTATGGCATCAAGACCTTCAAGGATGAGGTAGTGTGTGATGTTTCCCCACTTGAAGTATGTGATGTTCTCTTAGGACAATGATATATGTGGAAACCTCACACTATCTATGAGTCTCGGCCCCGCGGTTTCATTGTTACTCTAGGAGATCATCTCTACAGGGTACCAGAGGTAGCTCTAACTATTGCCACTTCATTGATCTCAAATAAACAATGTCACAAAATAATCTCGCATACCACAAAGTTTTCCCTCTTCATGATTTTTGGCACAGGGGTAGACATGGGGTTCAATGATACAACAGTGCACCAACAAAACCCTAACTACCAGCCCTTTCGGCAACACCTGCGAAGCAAATGAAGTCTCACCCAAGGTAGAGGCAGGGGTGGTTGCAGGACTCTAGTGTCTGCAACCTTAGCTGGGACACAGATCTGTGATTGTAACACTTTAACAGAGCACTTAGCAATTATAGTTCATCGATATCCAGCCTTAGTTTACAGCGCAGCTAAACCCTAATAGCATAGCAGTGCAGTATTCACCTAGATCTAGTATATTCAAGCACTAAGCACATCAACATATATCAGATCTAACCTTCATTCACATTATTCAGCACTAAGCTACCATATCAGATCCTTCCAAGCATATATTAGAGCACTAAGCATTTAACCATATAAACAAGAGGACAACCATAAAGAAAAAAGCATACACAACACAAGATATACGTGTTTCACCCCCACCCTAGGGATACATCCACCAACTCTTCATCTTATTTATTAGCTTCTTTCAATCTTCTTACATGCACAGAGCCTCAAGATCAAATCTGTAGAGGACAGGAGATCTACGCACTCTTCGCTAGATCCTCCTTCCCTAAGCTAGGTTACAGCACAAAGCCTACATACAGTCTCTTACAGTCACTTGCACTCAGCCTTGCAAGTCTCACACAGCATGCACAAAGCACTTACAACCATTACTTGGACTTAGCACAACTTACAACTGACTGACTCCTTCTTACATCGCCTAGTCTTATATTTATACATTAAAACATTGGGCCTAAACATGAGTAAACCCATGGATCGACATTCCCATACCCGTTACATAAGCCCAAAAACCCAAAAATCCCTAAAAAGGGGCTGAGATCCCATGATCTCCACTTCATCTTGCGCTCCACCTTTGACAGCCTGTCGAAGTCCCAAAAATAGGTCAAACATGACCAAGGATCCTCAAAACTTGGTCAAGGGCCAACAGGCCCCCAACATTCACCTGTGAATCATCTCGAGTCACTCTGGTCTGGGTATTTCTGCTTCAAAATCCTCAATCTTGGCTCAAGCTTCTTCGACCTATTGATGTGTTGTGGCCTCCTACTCAACGAACTCTTGGATGACTGCTTCGTTGATAGCTCCCTCTAAGCATTGTTTAGCTGTAGTGACGACTTGCTCCAGTTCTGCTCCTCGGCCTTCAATCTCTGCAAATAGTTGGCAAGCCTCGTCCTGTATAGGTTCGAGCCTCTGAGTCACTTCCATGAATTTGCTCTGAATGGTGTGGACCTGTTGTTGGGCAATGCATTGCTCTTGGGATCGCTTCATTCTCTCAACTGTTGACAGGGGCTTCAACTGCACCTGTACTGTTTCTACGTGCTGCTTCACCTCCTGGAGTTGTGACTCCAATGCCTTTAGTTCTAGATTCTCAGTGAGTCACTCATAAGTTTGGGAATTATGATCACTTAGTTGTTTACATTCCATGGCAGGGACCTTTATTCTCTCAACTGTGCTTCGAGTAGTTGCTTCTATTTGATTCCTCACATCCTGTGGAGTGTCGGACACTTTTCATAGCTCTAAGTCTGTTATTCTTTATTATAGATGTTGGATAGCTTCTGCGAGTTGTGCTACTTGATGCTCTACTCGGTCTTCTACCTTTGGCTCTAAGCCTGTCACAGACCGAAGTGCTCTGTTGAATGATTCTTTCACTTTGAGTTGTTCTATGAGAAACTGTTCTTTTTCTTAATGAATCTGCACTTTCTCCTCTTCAAACTTTGTCTGGAGAGCAACCTTCTCCTGCTCCACAACTCGTCATTTCTCTATGACTACTTCTTGCACTTACTTCAAGGCCTAGGTGGCTTGTTCTGTTTCTTCCTATGCATGACGAACGAGAGCTTCGGTCGCATCAACTAGTCTACGGAGTTGGGCTGGATCATCTCCCAACTCTGGTTCTTCCGACGACAGGGGCACAGTGGACACTGCGCGACTGGACTGAAGGGCCTACTATACCCCTCAGAGTTCAACCTCGATTTTTTCATACATCTCCTCCTGCTTGGCTTCATCTTTCTACAAGATTTCCTGTGAGGCATCATTTATAGCTGCGATGATGAATTCAAAGTCATCTACAGTGAGCACAGTCTGCATCTTAGTCAAGGTGGATCTGGATTTATTTTGGGAAGAGAGTTTCGGGGGAGAAACCTTCCTCTTATTCAAGGGATCAGCCTCATCTCTAAGAAGTCTTACTTCACCTTGCTTGTGCTCATCTTCTTTTCCATTTATCTCTTCTACTTCGTCATCACCCCCTTGGCCAGGTGATATTGAAGCAGTTTCTTCTGATGCGCCGCTTAAGTCTTGGACTTCTTCGGTCTTCTTCCTTTTGTTGGTTCCAGGTGTGTCATGTTGTTTGTGAGCGACTTCTGTGTTGTCAAGTTTGGGGTCAGACATCTCTGCAGGGTTAGCAGGGATAAGGAGGTCTATTGACCAATCCTTAGTTATCTCCTCAAGGTCCTCCTCTGTGAGATTGTAGTACAACTGAAGCTCCTCCATATGTTCATCTATTCACGTAGTGATATAGATGAAGTGTCGATCTGCATGGAACTTCATGAGGGGTCGAAACCACTGTAGCATGTTTGGCGTCATGTGAGGTTCAGATTCGATAGCCTTCTTCAGTTGAACATAATATGTGTGAAAGACTACGTTCGACTACCATTGTTCCCATATCGCTCGAGTACCATAGCGTGGTGAACTTCACAACAAGTGGTTCGAACGACTCAATGTCCGGGAAGGTCACACCTTCCGGCATTTCCCAAGCGGTAAACATGATGAGGATCAAGAGCTAGCTAAAGTGGAACTCATAGCCCTAATCATGTGCTTCGCGGCAGTCTAATTCTAGCTGGTTGACTAGGTACTTCACCCAGTTCATCTGTAGGCCTTACACATTTTTCGGCGAGGTAAACAACAAAGCCTGTGACCTGTGTAGGTCGGTTCTTTCTCATGATCTTTCCTACGATCAGCTAGCAGGCCAGGTGCACTGTGCCATTCTATATGGAAGCTACCTTGTAGCCTCGCGTTCCCTTTTATACATCGTCGTAAGTGTCTTTGATTCACTGTGCCAATGCGTGATCTGTAGCTTTTCCTAGGTAGAAATCATGCGGGTCGGGTCCCTGCATGCTCACTTGGATCGACTGTGATACGTCGATCTAGCCATAGGTAGCCACCATGGTAACATGAGAGTAGGAGCTTAACACAGGCGTTAACTTCCTGGTGCCATCCAAAATGTGGGATTTTCATTACATTCAAAAGGGTGGACTGCGCGAGGTTCATCATCCACAGCTGGGGGACTATTTTCAAGTTCTTCCCCTTCGTCCTGGTCAAGTACTTGTAAGGAGCAAGCATACTATAGTTCTTGCAGTCTCCTAGGTTTAAGTCATTGAACTTCAATGTCGCGATCTTATCATGTTGCGTTCTAACTTCACGTATCCCCTTCGGGAGGTATGCAGTAACCAAGGTGTAATCAAAATATCTCGGCACACTATCACGACTCACTGCACTGGCCAAGGGCGAGATGTAGTTGGGTAAGATGGTCGGGATTAGCTTCACATTTTCTAGGTCATCTATGTGCTTAGTTCTCTTTTCTGTTACGACTCGGGATGGTTCGGATCCACGAGCGGTCGACGGAGAGGCTTGCACTCCTCTCATCGATGACGCTTGTACACCCAGAGACATTACTCTTTCAGTCATGAGGTCGATGAGTACCTCCATCATAGACTCTTCGACTACACTAATTTCTTTAGACATACATGCTCATGGTTGAATATCTCGGGTTTGAAGAGTAACTACTTAATGCAACGGGATGGATGGTGATAGCTCGATGATCACTACGCGAAATCAACTAATATGCGGGCTCAGATAATCATGGTTGGCAAAAGTGCTCTCAGTGCAAGGCTTGATTTGTTGGCATAGGGGCAGACCTAGTGTTCAACGCTACAACAGCGCACCAAAAAAAACCCTAACTACCGGCCCTTTCGGCAACACCTTCAAAGAAGATGAAGTCTCACCCGAGGTAGAGGCAGGGGTGGTTGTAGGACTCCAGTGTCTGCAACCTTAGTTGAGACACAGATCTGTAATTGTAACACTTTAACAGAGCACTTAGCAGTTATAGTTCATCAATATACAGCCTTAGTTTACAGCGCAGCTAAACCCTAATAACATAGCAACATAGTATTCACCTAGATCTGGTATATTCAAGCACTAAGCACATCAACATATATCATATCTAACCTTCATTCACATTATTCAGCACTAATCTACCATATCAGATCCTTCCAAGCATATATTAGAGCACTAAGGATTTAACCATATAAACAAGAGGACAACTATAAAGTACAAAGCATACACAACACAAGATATATGTGGTTCACCCCCACCCTGGGGCTACATCCACTAACTCTTCATCTTCTTTATTAACCTCTTTAAATCTTCTTACATGCACAGAGCCTCAAGATCAACTCCACAGAGGATAGGATATCTGTGCACTCTTTTCTATATCCTCCTTCCCCAAGCTAGGTTACAGCACAAAGCCTACATATAGTCACTTGCAATCAGCCTTGCAAGTCTCACACAGCATGCAAAAATCACTTACAACCATTACTTGCACTTAGCACAACTTACAACTCACTGAATCCTTCTTATATCACCTAGTCTTCTATTTATACATTACAAAATCGAGCATAAACATGAGTAAACCCATGGGCCGATATTCCCATACCCATTACATAACCCAAAAACCCAAAAATCCCTAAAAAGGGGTCAAGATCCCGCGATCTCCGCTTCATCTTGCACTCCACCTTCGACAGCCTGTTGAAGTCCCAAAAATAGGTCAAACATGACCAAGGATCCTCAAAACTTGGTCAAGGGCCAACAATGATCCAGTCAGATGGTGAACAAAAGGTCACTACAACCACTACATCCTCATCCCAAGATGTTTCTATCCAACAGAAGCGGGTCAACAAGATTCTAGAGGAGCACGAAGAGAATAAGAGTCTTCCATATGTTCAGCATATCTATATCGTCCATTTCCCTTTTCAGGTGTGCTTGGGGTTCCAACCATTAGCCCCCATTGATATATATATTCTTGTCGCGTCTTCACTAACATAGTCCTCCCACACTTAGACTAGCGAAGATCATACAACCAGATATGTTGAACAGATACAACACCTCCAACAAGTTCATGACATCCTTCCACAAGAAAAGAATAAGTAGGACATCTACTTCAACAAGGTAAGTGGCTCACCAAGGTTCATATTCAACAGAAGTTTCCCCATCTCCTAAGGGAACTTGACGCAATGGGGATCATTGCTTCCTAAGGGGAGAGGAATGATCTAGGTTGATCTTGGTGGCCATCCAACTTTTCCACTGAATCAACATTTAGAGACTATGGTTTTGATAAACCGTGATATTCACCTTTTTTATGGGGAATAAAATGTAATGCCATCTTCATTTCTTAATTACAGATATCATGTAATGATTTCCTAGTGGTATTATGTACATGCATATAGCTTAACATTAATGCATTGGATCCCATTATAACTTTGCAGCTAAGTGTGCTTGGGATGGGTGACTTCCTAGGATGTCCTATTGTTTTATATGCCTATGGAATTTTATAAACTTATACCAATTTATCCCACATGCATCATGGGAATTGTTCTCCTCTCACTCTCTCATATATAATTTACGTGAAGGAGGCCCTTTAAGCATGCAATGGAGTGTGATGTAAAGCTTGTTACGAATGAAGCGCATCCAACATCTCTTTCTTTTCAGAGATAAGCTACCCCATTCTACCAGTTTGTGTTCTATAGTGTTTTTCTATCTTATTCATTAATAGAAGTTGGGTTTCACTGTATTTTTGTGTTCTCTGCTATGCTTTTGTTTTTGTCTCATTTCATTCTCAACATAATATGGATCATGAGCCCTCTTTATTTTTAGGTGAAGGTGCACTTCCAATTCATCCATTATTTTATCAAGCCCAAAATTATGTGTCTCTTTAATTTTAACTTCCTCATGTTGAATTGTAATCCCTACAATGTTTTCTTAGTAGGATACTCATTTTCTCTATATGTGAGAGAAGCAACATTGTGAATGATACACAAACTCATGGAAAGTTAAATTTGGATATGTGTTGTATCCTTTGTAGGTAAACTTAGTCACATCCCAACTGGGGTTTGAGGGTGGATACCTTGGGGATTTTTTTGGTTCATTATGTATTATTTCGGTCAATGATTTTGATCCATTGTAAACTAAATCCAATTAAGGAATTCAGGTTGTAATCCAATATAGGTTAATGTATTATGGTTTTGGATGATATGGAATATATAAATATTTTATTGTAAATAGTGAAGTTAATACAATGATATATAGATAGCCACAACTCTCAATTAGGACAGTTTTCCTGCTTAAGTGTTTCCAAGGTAAATCTTGTGTATACTCTGTGAATGTGTCATTGTTATTCTTACTTTTTAGATTATGTTAGTATTTTCTTATCCTTCATAGGTATATCAAACACTTCATTTGGTATTAGAGCCAGTTTGTTGGCTTCAATGGGATGCCTTTGTTGCTAGGGTTTAGCTCATTCTATGAAGAGAAAGGGTATCTCAAGTTTGCAATAAACCTATTCATGAGGGGGAGCTTTGCACAATGAATCTTTTGTAAAGAAAAAAGTTGAGTAGTTCAAGAATAGAAATAGAGAATTTTAATGGTCAGGCCTTCGAGTTATGGAATTTAAATATGGAAAATATTCTTGTAGATAGAGTATAGGGGATCATTGTGGAACCAAGTATAAAACCTATTGGTACGTCAAAACAAGACTGAGAAAAGTTAGAAATAAAGGCAAGAAGTATGATTTGACTCTACCTCTCATATTTGGTGTTGTTGAATGTCTCCATAGAATATAATGCAAAGACGACGTGGGATAATTTAGGGAACTTGTATCAGTCAAAGTCCCTAGTAAACAAATTGTTTCTTCAAAAAAAGATGTATCAGCTTAGGATGGATGATGGTGACTCCATGATAGAGCATCTAAATTCCTTTAATACTCTGGTAAGTCAACTTATCTTTGTTGATATTAAGATGGAGGAAGAAGAAGAGTCTATCGCCTTGTTATGTTCTTTGTCAGACTCTTGGGATAATATAATTGTAGGAATTGGTAGTAATACTCAATCCACATTAAAGTTTGGGGATGTAGAAATCGTCTATGAGTTTTCAGTGAATGAAAAAACATAAGTTGGTTGATTTCCAAATGAGAAGTATAGAAGGTGGGAAATTTTGAAAGATGACCTCTTGACTTACAATGATGGATTCTCTCTCCTCTATTTGTTGGTCGGGATGTATTTTATACCTTATTTTGTTGGAACTGCCTGAACAATTGCAACTGTTTTATCTTGGTCTAATTTCGTTATTTTCATTAAAGCATTCTTTTAAAAAAATCCAACATATTCTCTCATAGGTGCAACTGTTATCTCTTGTTTAACTTTGATATCAAATAATGAATTTTCAAGATCTTAAAAATCCATTGAGAGATGATAGAGGGTATATTCAATATCATCATTTTTGTTTACATAACTCACCAACCAACTCTCTACCTCTGCCTCCAAATATTCAGTCAAGTTGTTGAACTTTTCTATTAATGCAATTTTTAAGGAGTCCAGATTCTCTTCCATTTCTTCATTTGATAGGAGTATAGAGTTCATAATCAAATGTGGGTCCTCCACGTTTTTAGTTGACCCAAATAGTTCTAACTCAATTAACTTTAAATATAATTCACCCCTTTTTACACTAATGACATCACATTCAGCTAAAATTCCCTTTAAAATTTTAATTCTCTTAAGCCAACATGACTTTAATTGTTTTAATCAGATTGTTGAAGGAAAATCCTCTTCTTTTCATCGAATTTAACTAAGACTTGAAACCCTTGCACTAAAAGTAGATATGGCTCCTTTATAAAATTCTTCATAATTTTCCAATCTGCTTGAAGATACTTCCTTAAGTCTGTCATTATCGAGACTAAAGAGACAAAATTGGTTTCCAACTTCCAAGTTTCAAGAATCAAGGACTTTCTCTTTTGGATGTTGTCACCGACATATCTCTTGATAACATCTAGCAAGCTTGACATTCCTTTTAACCTCAAGCTGGATTATAGTGCACCTTCAAGAGTCTTCAATGGATGTATGGCGACAATACGACTGGAAAAAAATGGTGAGGGTATTAGAGCATTTTCCAATTCTTTCACTCTATATTTTAGAATCACATTTTCATTTTCTATATCTCCAATTGAAAACTTTAAAGCTTCTCCTATGGCTTCATGAAATTCCAAGACTCTAGAGGGTGAAACTCCTTGAAAGTCAAATTCTAAATTCCATTTTTCTTAAATTTTCTTATTTTTTTAATTCACCTTTTCAGTGACTAACTTTCTTGAATTTTCATTCAATGTAGCACGATGAAGGGTAATGGACTCTTCTTCAAATATAATTGGCTCTTGGGTAGCCAATTCTCTTGTAATTGTTCTTGTTTCTTGTATTCTATCTTCTTCACCTCCAATTTCTATCTCTTCAACATTTATGCCGAGTTCCATATCTTCTGAGCCAATTTAATTTCCAGGTATGTCTTTATCTTCTTCTTCTTTATTTGTACCTCTTTTCCTCTTACTAGAAAATGGGAGTGTGTGTGGCTTCTCAAGATTTCCCTTAAGAGGGTTTTTTCTCCCATGTCATCATAATTCAAAGACTTTCTCTGTTTTTGAATTGAATTTTGGGGTTTTCCTTTGGATGGGATGAGTTTTTGGGAAACATTTGTGGACTGTGAACTTTTTTCATTTACAACTCTTCCTCGATGTTTGTGTTGATCGTTGGTTCTGATTACTATCTCAATATATTCTTGCAATTTTTCCAATGGTAACCCTTGAGGGTTTTGATTGTCTGATGCAGGAGCATCGCCAGCATATCAAGTGAGCCAGCACATCGAGTAGGAAGGACAGCTGGACAACGCCTATACAAATTTTGAAATGCTTTGGAAGTTGTTGCACCACTCTTTAATGAAGTCATTCATAAAGAAGCGCACTTGTATTGTAAAGGGGACCTTGAGCCTTTAAGCTCTCGTCCTTAGTAGATAAGAAGGCATTTAATAGATTTAATGTTGTTAGATAGGAATTTAATTGTAGATTTGATAGTTTCAGTTTTCGAGAGGGAAAACGGATATAGACACCCTCCTTTGTATCATTGTATTATTATTCAACAGGAGCAAGGAGAGAAGAGCCGCAGAGAAGTGTATGAAGAACTTCCATGTACAGATATTGAATTAATGGAAAAGCCTTGATTCAATTCCATGGTTATGTGTCTATTCTCTGTGTTGATGTTATTCTACTTATGGATATTTTCTTCCTGTCATGCACTTGCTTTTATATGTTGTGTATGTGATTTCATAGTAAACTTGAAGTCTGAGAGAATGAAGGAATAAGTTTCAATTATTTCTCTAAGTGAGCCAAAATATTCCTGCAAGGAGTGTAGTTGAATTTGTCCGCAGGGAGTGCGTGACTACATGGTTTACTTAGAGATAACATTTGTCCTCATCTCTGGAAGAGTGCAGATTTGGCAAGCCGTGCAAGTGTGCGCAGGCTAGACGAAGACTCAGGGTTGCGATTCTGAGCTAAGGGAGTGGAAGATTTCTGTTGCAGGAGTGTGCAGAACTGAAGAGTTCAAATACTTGGTTGTATTTGGAGCTTTTCCACAAGGAGTGCGGGCAACAAGTCTTCATACAGACTTGTGAAGTTAGGAAAATCTCAGGAGGGATAAGCCTTTGGAAGCTGTCGAAGGACTGTATTGAGAGATTGTGCTGGAAGTGTTCGAACAAGAATTGGATCTCGCGTGCAATTGGACAGCGTTCCGTGGAAGAAGTACTTGTCACAATTTGCAAATCGAACGGATGAAATCACCTGAGGAGATTTCGCGAGACAACGTGGAACGTTAGATCTTACCAAGGCACCCGGAGGTTATTGTGCGAGCATTAGGAGTTCGGAGTTCAGAAGGCAGTAGAGCCGTCGATCTCGGTTCATTGGGACCGTTGGATCACAGGCGACATTGCATATCGGCATATCGCGAGTTGGAGTACCAAGACTCTGGAGCAAGAGTAGCGAGATCGCGAGGAGCGATACTCTGATAAGTTCTGAGTCGTCGATCGTGGAACACATGCCAAAAGAATCCCTATATCTCGGGTTTCGGAGAATCGGGGTTCTCGACAACGGGAGACGCCTGCATCTCGAACTCGTGATACGTGATATCCCGAGGTGATGTGGTATTGTGGGACCACGGGGATTAGTGGAGTACAGGTGGCACCATATCGGGAATCGGGGAAAGGTAAGTCCCGAGTCCATTAACGTCCAGATTCGTGATACCGCGAGTTCCGAGATCCCGATAGAAGGATAGAAGGTGGATGATTCAAGCCCACACGTGCATCGGAGAATCGGCACATCGGGGTTCAGGGATTGTAGTTTCAATCTGTTGACATCACGGGTTGTGATTTCCTAACGAGGAGAACTCTGATAGAAATGGGGGGAAAGAAAGTCAGTGATTGACCCGTGTCAGAATTCGGGGAATTGTAGGGCATAGAGCGCGTGACTACAGAATTCGTGAAATCGCGAATTCTGATTTTCCGATTTGGAAGGGAGATCAGTGGAGAGTTGTTGTGGGTGAAGAACTTCCGCTGAGGGAGTTGAAGGGCATTTTAGCTCTTTGGGCCAAAGATAGAGAAGGTCCTGGTGATCGCAACCGCCCTCTGAGGAGTGGGAAAGGGTCGGCGTCATTGTCACATTCTTCTTCTCCAAACAAAAATGCCTTGGAAAATGACACACTATATCCTACTAATGTCATGTGGGTCATAAATAATTGATTAGGGTCGAAACCCTTTATCGCATTTTCTTTCTTAAGATTGAATAAATCAAATTGAATTGATATTTCATCAAGATGGGAAATGCTTTTTACAATTATTTCCCCAATTTTCTATGGTAATGGGATGAACTGTTTTTTCCTTTTTTCATTAAAAAGGTAAGCCCAAAATTTATACTGTTTACATATCTCAACTATAAATATTCTATTAGAAACATAGTATGGTAGGTATGAAGGTTTCTCATGTGAACAATAGAGCCTGATAATACTAAAATTTTCCATGGATTCAAAGCTTCGTTTCTCGACTAAGAAAGATGCAGCCTCCAATAATAATCTTGATGTGTTGGATCCATAAATTAACTTTTTGAAAGAAGAGATAAAAGAATTGTTCACTTCATAGAAGTTATAAGAATCAGTTTCTTCCAGAGTGTAGGGTACCACATTTGTACAGGGTCGAATTTACAGTTAACCTTTTTTACCAAAGGTAGGCCTTTGAACATGTGATAGTAAGTCATGACAAAGATCAAATATGAAGACATGTAAAACTTTTTACTTTTTCATAAATTTCCCGGCTGAAAAGATAACTCACTTGAAATAATCCTTAACCAATCAAAGATGGCATTCTCATGAATTAAAAAATACAATATATACAAAGCAAGCTTAGGAACAGTAGTTGTGGATTCTTATCTAGTTGCCCTAGAAAATAACCATGCCCTTTATCTATATGGGTTCTTTAATGAACATACTTGAATATTTGAGAGGTCTTTAGGAAAAATCGTTGGATATTCAAGGTAGTCTTGTAGAAGTTTGAATCCTCCTTTCTTCATCTTCGAGAAATCTTTAGCTTTGACACTCTTGAAAACCATCGTTGGTTCAAGGAGTCTAAACATCCTATTAAAATTTGAGGGAGCCAAAGAGATGGGAAATTCTCCCTATAACTGAATAATTCTCTTTTCCTTATCAAACGTGTCAATACACCATGAAATGAATCCTTTGAAATCGTATACTTCTAGAACACAACCTGTCGATGCAATTCCTGATGTCCAAATACTGTTCGAATTCTTTTCCAGGGGTGGTAATGTAAAATAATACATGTAATCCTGTGACCATTGAAATATCTGGTCTTCACGTCCCAAAAGGTTGATAGTGTCTTTGTAAATTTGTTCTTTTCTTCAAGATAAAATTCTTAGCTAGGTGACGGACTTAATGAATAACTTTTTGAATTGCTATGATTGAAATGCACTTGTTTATTTTAACGTGTTCCAAGACTCTTAATTCAAGGATTTTAAATGATAATTAGTATTAATATTTATGGGAAGTTGTCTAGAGAAACTCGTCGTTAAAAATGCCATTAACACCTATACTAGTGGTAGTCACTTTAGGAAAGTATAATTTAATGCATGTTGGGAAATGTGACATGATAAGATGTAAAGTTTCGCAAGGTGACGGACGATCAAGAGAGAAGACGAACAACACAAGCAAATGATCAGGGTAAGTGGGGTAATGGAAGGATTGGGACAGTGGGATGATTGAATGGTGGGATAATGGAAGGATTGGAACAAGTGGAGAAGTAGGTGAGCAAAACAATAAGTTGGTGGGACGATCATGGTAGTACTCCAACCCCACGGATGAATGTCCATTTCCAAAAAATATTCTAAGTGTGGATAGTGTACAATGGAGGTCGGGAAAATTAAGTGAATATTATGTGGGTTGTGGAAGTTAGGGGTAGCAAGGTAACATGTTAGGAACCCACGATGATATCAATATTTTCTAAGTATGGAGAAAAACTTGGAATGGACTATACAAGAATAATTACATAAGGTTTAACACACTTGTAGGTCAACATGTTTTTACTAAATTTAAGGATTTTAAGGCTCTTGTAGTGAATCAAACATAGAATAAAATAATGGTGGAGGGTTATGTGGAAGTGAGTTTGAGGAATTCTGTAAGAAATGTGAAATATAAAGGAAAAACACTACTCCATACACACTTCAATAGAATGGAGTTGTAGAAAGAATGAACGTGATGTTGATCGAAAAGGCAAGAAACATGCTCAATGGTGCAAGGTTATCATGGGAATTTTGGCAATAAGTAGTGGATATTGCATGTTACTTGGTAAATTGATCACCTACATTGATGTTGGTTGATAAAACTCTACATGAGGCATGGAATAGTGAAAACCCGTTTCTTAAACATCTCATAATTTTTTGTTGTGATGCTTATGTGCATGTTCCAAAGGAAAACATGAGTAAGCTAGATAATAAAACTGAAAAATGCATCTTTATTGGTTATAAAGATGGTATAAAATTTTATAAACTTAAGAACCCAGTACAAATAATATTGTTTACAATTGAGATGTAGTATTTAGAGAGGTTAAATTTTTTCCCAAATGGGAAGTCCAACCAATGGAAGAAGAACCATAGGCAATAGAGTTTGAGTTAGAGGGTGAAGAATTGGAATATACAAAAGAGGATGAACTAGAAGAGGAAGAACCCAAACCTCCATCCTTGAGGATATTAGTTCAGGAGAGAAGGCAACTGGAAAGGTATACCCCACCTAATTTTCTTTCTAGTTTTGTTCTATATATTATTGATGACAATCCTAGAACTATTAGGGAGGCAATGGATTTAAAAGATAATAAACTCTGAAAGAAGGTCGTGGTTGACAAAATGGATGTCTTACGAAAAAATGAGGCTTGGGGTCTAGCTGAGTTGTTGGTTGGAATAAAACCCATTGGTAGAAAATGGGTGTTTAAGAAGAAGTCGAATGTAGAAGGTAAGGTAGAGAAGTACAAAGATTTTCTAGTAACAAAGGAACATTCTTGGGTGGAGGAAATTGATTTTGGTGATATTTTTTCTCCTATTGTTAAATTAAATTATATTAGATTTCTTTTGTCTATAATTGCTACTTTTGTTCTTGAAGTAGAGTAAATGAATGTGAAGACAATATTCCTACATGGGTATCTTGAAGAAGGAATCTACATGAAACAACCAAAAGGTTTTGAAATGAAGGGAAAGAAGAGTTGGTTTGCAAGCTGAAGAAGTCTATGTAGGGTTTAAAACAATCTCCAAGAATGTGGTTTTAAAATTTTGATACTTATATATTGGGACTTTATTTATTAATAAGTAAAGTTGATCACTACATGTATTCCAAGCAGGTTGGTGATCATTTTATTTATGTGGTCTTATATGTCGATGATATGTTGCTACTTGAACAGAATAAGGAAATCATCAAGGATTTCAAACTTTAGTTGTCTTATAGATTTGTTATGGAAGATCTTGGTGTTGCAAATTTTATTTTGGGAATGGAAATTAAAACGGATCAGGAAAAGAGGAAACTCTAATTGAATCAAAGGAAATATGTTAAGACATTGATGTAGAAGTTTAATATATAGGAATGTAAATCGGTAAAGGTGCATATTCTTATAGGTGTAAATTTATCTACATATCAAATGCCCCAAAACACAAGAAGAGGTAGAAGACATGTCCCATGTCCTCTATGCAAGTGTTGTTGGAAGTCTGGTGTATGCTATGGTTTGTACTAAACTATACATTGTCCATGTAGTCATAGTTTTGAGCAGGTATATGTCAAAACCAGGGAAAGAACATTGGACAACTGTAAAGAGGGTCTTTAGATATCTGTTTGTCACTTTAGATTATGGAATATTCTACCAAGGAGACCTGAACCTCACATAGATATAAATATATAGGCTTTGTTGATGCAAAATAGGTTGGAGGTATTGACCATAAAAGATCTACATGTGGTTATGTCTTTAACCTAATTGGTGGACCAATTAGTTGGATGAGCATGAGGTAGGCTATAGTTGCATTGTCAACTATAGAAGTTGAGTACATGGAAACCACTAATGGAAGTAAGGAAGTTGTATGGCTGCAAAGATTGTGTTTAGGTATTAGTTTCATTGAGAAAGAAGTGATGATAGGTTGTGATAGCTCAAGTGCAATATTTCTGGCAAAGAACCTTGCTTATCATTACAAGGAAAACCATATTGATGTGCAATACCATTGTGCTAGAGACATGGTTAAACAAAACAAAGTATTATTGAAGAAGATTGATACCTTGAAGAATGTTGCAAATTCATTGGAAAATTCAATGGGCATTATCTTGGTGTAGAGAATCAATGGGCATTGTTTCCACTAGCAATTGATTATATGAATGCCTTACCCCTACCCCCATTTTTGCAAGTATTCAACAAAGTGAGAGAATGTTAGATATGTTTTGTATCATTTGTAGGTAAACATAGTCGCATCCCCAAGTGGTATTGTGGGGGACCCAACCACCGACTAAGGGCCATGGGGGTAGAGCCCTCAAGGGAATTTTTTTGTTGGTCCATTATGTATTATTTCAACCAATGGTTTTGACCCATTGTAAACTAATTCCAGTTAAGAACTTAGGGTTGTAATATAATATGGGTTAATGGATTAGGGTTTTAGATGCTATGAAAAACCTAAATATTGTATTGTGAATGGTGAAGTTAATACAATGAGATATATGTTAGGAAATATGCTCCCACGCTAAATGTAATAGAAGAGAGGAAGACATATTTTAGCTATAAAATAAATGATAAAGCAATCACACAGTACACACAAATTTTACCTTGGAAACCCAAACGAGAAAACCAACATTCCTTGAGAATCTTTCTCTCTTGATGTCTTATTCATTAAAAATAAAATGTTACATGTCTAACCCTGGTCTACACCTAAGACACAATCGACATTATACCTTCTTACTTTCACAAGAACAACCCTATAGCCAATTTGGCTTACATCTAAATGAACAACAACCTTCTGGTAAATATTGATCTCGCAATTATTGATTGATTGATTAGCTTCTACAGTATTACAGCATGCCTTATTTATAGGCTTTATAGTAGAAAAAAACCTAAATAAAGGTGCCCAAAAACGTTTATGGATCCACACAAATCATTGGCTACAAATCCCATGAATTTCATGATTCTATTATAGTCGACTACCAGTCGACCTCCATTCCGAATTCATTTAGTTGCCACATGACCTCTTGTTGACTGAATTCTTAGACTTTTTTTCAATCACTTCAACTTCGATTTTTCCCAGTCGATCACTTCGACTTTGACTTTCACTTGCAGTCGATCCACCTCGACTAGAATTTCACTGCAAAGAATATAACAACCCAACATTATTTGACTTGTTGTCTTCTTTGCTAAAAAATAGGATATCTTGAACTTTTGTTCATAGACCCAAGGAAAAAAATTCCCATTACCTCTCTACACCAAGAGAACTTCACAACACTCATAGACTTGGTCAAAGAGTCTGTTATGTTTTCCAAAGTGTCTATTTTCTCCAACGGCACCTTGTTTATTTCCACCATGTCTCTTACAAAATGGTATTGTACATGAATATGCTTAGTCCTGGAATGATAAGCTAGGATCTTTTCCAGGAATATTTCACTTTGACTGTCACAATTTATCTTCATAGATTTCTACTCAAACCGAATCCCTAAACATAGTTGTTGCAACCATACTTCTTCTTTTCTTCCATGAGTGGTTGCCATGTATTTTAATTATGTTGTTGACAAGGCTATGACCTCCTATGATTTACTCATCTAGTTGATTGCTCAATCGAACATCTTGAACACATATCCATTGTTCAACCTTCGTCGATCCAAGTATCCATCCCAGTCGACATGGACAAATCCATGTATGTCTACTTCACTATCCACTCCAGGTTTCCCTTGGTAGAAAATAGAATAATCTTTTGTGCCACACAAATACCTGAATACTCTCTTGACAATTGTCCAGTGCTCTTTTCCATGTGTCGACATGTATCTTCTTAACACTCCCACTACATGGGAAACATCTAGTTTAGTGCAAACCATCACATACATTAGACTACCAACAACACTTGCATAGGGAACATGTTCCATGTCCTCTATTTTTTCCTTTGTCTTTGGACACTGTTCAGCAATTAAACTTGCTCCCACGGGAATTGGCACCTTTACAGGTTTGTAATCATGCATGTTGAAATGCTTCAAAATTGTTTCAATATACTTTTTATTATTCAACCAAAGTTTTCTAACTACCCGGTCTCTCTTAATCTCCATTTCAAGAATGAAGTTCGATGCACCTAGATCCTTCATGTCGAACTTGGAGTATAGCTACTTCTTCACCTCCTTTATTTCATCCATGTTTTTTTTTATCGGCAATATTCCGTTGACATAAATGCTACATATATGAAACTCCCACCTTCTTCCTTTGAAAATATGCAGTGAGCAACTTTTCTTCTCACAAATCCAAAACTAAGGATGTATATGTCAAACTTTTGGTGCTACTTCATTGGTGATTTCTTTAGACCGTAAAGGGATCTTTTCAATTTTCACACTAGCTCTTTCTTTCCCTTTACTATAATATTTTAGGTTGTTTCATGTAGATTTCTTCTTTCAAGTCCCCATGTAGGAACGTTGTCTTCACATCCATTTTCTCTATTTCAAGATCAAATTTTGTAGCCAAATGTATTAGTACTCTAATGGAAGTTAATTTTGCAATAGGGGAAAAAATCTCATTGAAGTCGAGTCCTTCGACTTGGGAGTACCCTTTCGCTACCAGTCGGCTTTGATCTTCTCAACTCAACCTGTTGCGTTCATCTTCTTCTTGAATACCCACTTTCTACTGATGGACTTTCTTCCTCTAGCTAATTCATATAAATCCCATGTCTCATTCTTATGCAAGGATTCCATCTCTTCAACCATGGCGTCCTTCCAAAGTCTACCCTTTGTTGAGTCGAATGCCTCCCTTATAGACTTAGGCTCCTCGTCAGTCACAGTTAACACAAATACGGAATGGAATACAGGTGGACTATACCTTTAGACTAGTTTTATTTCTCATTCAAACCTCCTTACAACTGGGGTTGGTTCCACCTCTTCATCTGATTCAGTCGACTCATTTGGATCATGTTCTTCATTCCTCAATTCAAAGGTCACCTTCTATGATTTTTCTCTGTTTGAACCTCTTCAAACTCAAAGTTCCCTTCAAATTATCTAAATACCACATCTTGACTGTACATTATTCTTCTTGATGCAGGATCCTAGAGCTTATATCATTTCATTACTTCTTTGTATCCAATGAAAATACACTTGACTTCCTTCTTTTCCAACTTGCTCGTCTTTTTCTTGGGAACATGCACAAATTCATCACAACAAAATACTTTGAGATGTGAAAGTGAAGGCTTCTTACCAAACGATACCTCATGTGGAGTCGAGTCAACTAGTGCCGACAAAGGAAACATATTTACCAAATATTTTGCAATCTCAATACTTCTACCTAAAATTCTTGTGCAATCCCAACACCATTGAGCATGCTCCTTGCAATGTCCATCAATTTTCTATTCATTCTTTTGGAAAATCCATTTTGTTGTGGGGTATTTGGTGTGGTAATTTGGCGTGCTATGCCACACTACTTGCATAACTTCTCAAAATCCTTTCCACGGAATTCACCACCATCGTTATTTCTCAGCACCTTGATCTTCTTATTTGTCTAGTTTTCTACAAGAGTTATAAACTCTTTGAATTTCTCAAAAACTTATGATTTATTCCTTAGGAAATATATCCATGTCTTTCTGGAAAGATCATCTATGAAGGGGACATAATATAGGGATCCACCAAGTGAAGAGACTAGTATAGGCCCAAACACATTACTATGAACCAATTCTAGAATCCACATTGCCCTTGTCTCTCCAGATGGAAAACTCACCCGATTTTTTTTCCATATATGCAATGTTCACAAAAATTGACTTCTAAATTACATTGAGGAAAATATTTGACCATACCTTTATTTTTCATAGCTTGAAGTCTTTTTTCTCCAATGTGTCCCATCCTCTTGTGCCATAAAATGGCAGGGTTGACTTAATGAAGACTTGTTGATTCGTATTGAATCGACTCATCCCGAGATGAGTCAATTTGATTTGAGGTCGAGTCGAATTAAGGAACAACGACGTTTTTCCATCATTCGAGTTGACATTCCCTAACAACTTGTATAGGATTCCAATCTAAACTCCTTTCATTAATACCATCACACCTGGGAACCATTTTGCACGTATCCTTCTAAAATATACTATGCACTCCTGCATCACTCATCTTGTTGATTGATATCATGTTTCTTTCCAAACCTAGAATATGTAGCACACCTGGAAGGGTTCTACTCCTCCCATCCTGCAGTATCAGTGGGACTCTTCCCCATCCAACAATTTTGGTTGTTGATTTGTCCCCCAAAAACACATCTCCTCCTTCATATCTATCATATTCTTAGAACCATTCTCTATGAGGTTTCATATGATAGGATGTTCCTAAGTCAATCAACCAAACATCTTGATCTGACCGTGTACTGGTCGACACCAGATACACATCTCCTCCTTTATCTAGAGTAGTATTTCTCTTAGTCGACTACTTCTCATTGAATCTCACGCTAACTTCCATTACCTTCGACTTGCAATCATTTTTATAATTGCCAACTTAATCGCATTTATAACATCTTCTTGTCGACTAAACCGGTGATTTAGATCTACCCTTTGAATTAGACTTTATACCAAATAATTTTCCTTTATATGTGTCAACTGCTCGACCTCTCACCATTAAAGGATCTTCTTTTGTCTCATTTCTTCTGATAGTAGAGATGAAACTATGTATTATAGCGCTAATGTGGTTGAATTACTCCCTATAGCCACTATAAGCTATCCCAGGAGACTGGCAAAGAACATATTAGCCTAATACACTTATCCTCCTAAGTGATTTTGATATCTACAGTTGATAATTGACTTATTATAGTGTTGAACGTGTTCAAATGCTCAGTTACCAAACCACCATCACTCATCCTCAAAAGATACAACTTCTTTCTAAGGAACAACTTATTTACCAGGGATTTCAACTAGTACAAGCTTCCCAACTTGTCCCACAATTTCTTGGCAGAATCTTCACCTGAGACATTCAGAAACACTAAATCTGCAAGACACATTCCAATCGTACTCCTTTCTCTTCTTTCAAGTTTCTCCAATTCTTCCATGGACATACTTGTCGGAATGGTATCTAGATAGATTGTTGCCCATTGTTCTCAATCTACAAGGAGATCTTCAATTTTAAGCTTCCAAAGCTCAAAATTCTGGCCATTGAATTTTTCGATCTCTATTCTCAAGCTACTTGCCATTCTTTTAAGCACAACTTTAAAGATCTCTAACTTACGATTCTTACTAGACCTAGGGTTTAGCTCATATCCAATATTGTCAAACCAAGATTTGATACCACATGTTAGGAAATATACTTCCACGCTAAACCTAATAGAAGAGAGGAAGACAGATTTCAACTATAAAGTAAATGACAAAGCAATCACATAGTACATAGAGATTTTACCGTGGAAACCCAAACAAGAAAACTAGTATTCCTTGAGCATATTTCTCTCTTGTTGTATTATTCATTAAGAACAAAAGGTTACATGTATAACCTTGGTCTACACCTAAGACACAATCGACATCATACCTTCTTTTTTTCACAAGAACAACCCTGTAGTAAATTCGACTTACATATACATGATCAACAACCTTCTGCTAAAGATTGATCTCATTATTATTGGTTGATTGATTAGATTCTACAGTATTACAACACACCTTATTTATAGGCTTTACAATAGGAAAAAAAATTAAATAAAGGCACCCAAAAAGGGTTATAGATCCACGCAGATCATTGGCTACAAATCTCGTGAATCTCAGAATTCGGTTACAGTGGACTACTAGTCAACCTCCATTCGGACTTCAGTCAGTTTCCACACAACCTCCTAATGACCTCTTGTCAGCTAACTTCTTCAACTTGTTGTCAATCACTTCAACTTTGAATTTTCTCGGTCGATCACTTCGACTTCGACTTTCACTTCCATTCGATCCACATCAACTAGACTTTCACTGTAAAGAATATAACAACCCAACAATAGAGAGAGGTGCGACTCTTAGTCAGGCTAGTTTTCTTGATTAAGGGTTTCCAGGGTAAATCTTGTGTATACCATGTGAATATGCCATTGTTATTCTTATATTTTAATTTTTTGTAAGTATTTGTTTTTCTTGCATCATCATGAATGATATACCAACTCATGGAATGTCAAATTTTTAATAACTATGTATGCCTAATAAGTATTGTATCTCCTTTAGCCTTGTGGGCTAGCTTGAGTGGTTGAGTGCTTTGAGCTTTATGCACAAGGTCTTGGGGATGATTACACAAGTTGATTGTCTCTATTGCAATCTTCACTTGATTTCATTATTGGTTTAGTTTCCACAGTCAATGTTGATGAGTTTGCACTGGGTACCATCCACAAATGCGAGGAAGTGTCTAAGAGTTTCCTTGCAAGGTATTCCTTGGAAAAAGGTATTGGAAGTCCCCTTGTTGTAATATACTTCACATATACCAATAAATTTATCGATTTCAAAAGTAAAATAAATGGTCCAATCATCATCAAAAATGTTCCAAGAAAGCATGTTTTTTATAGGGCAAGGAGGTACATGTGTTGCTAATAGTAAATATTTTATGCCCAACAATTGTGGATATTAGGGAAAGAAATAAGTTACAATCATTGTGAAATCACCCTACAAAATACATTTTTCAATTTTGATATAAAATGACACACTCTTTAATGCCAACTACTACTACAATGACGTCAATTTGCACATTCAACACTTTTACTTCAAGTCGCTCATCACTTTCCATTGTAATATCAACTTCATGAATGCCTAGTTTTACATGGTGATAATAATTCCTTCAAAATCATCTTCTTGTATTAGAGTACTTGATCATTCAAAAGGAGTAATATGGGAAGGGCACCGAGGTATATGATATTTTTTGTTGTACGTTTAGTCATTTTTATCAAGCATGTCCTTAAACTAAAACTTAGTTTATTCTTCTTGAACCTTAATCTCATTGGAATTTACATATGATTTAAAAAACAACATATGTAGTTGATGTAGGGGCATCATTAAAATAGCTAAGTCCACAACAAAAAATGAGCACAATAAAATTAGGCACAACATAGTGAAGTACACTACACGAGTGTGCAAAAAAAATGAGCATATCAGTAAAGAAAATTTCATGCAAGATGGACAAGTACAAGAGTGTGACATGAAGAGTGCAAGATGAGAAGGAGTGTGCACTAGGTGACACTGTGAGAGAGAAGTTAGGTGTGTTGAGTATTTTAGGCATATGTGAGGGTAAGTGTGCATAATAGGCACATGACAACTATGATTGTATATGATCGGCATGGTGTGTATGCATGAATGAGGAATCATGCCAATTGGAGCTAAAGATTCAAGCTAGAATGTGAAATGGAATATGCATATATGAAGTGTCGAAAGGCAATGAGAAGTATTGAACCATGGTTACTGTTGTACACAAGTTTTGTTCTTTCATGCTATCCCAAAAATTTCACTTATATGTTGATCATAATGACTGAAAAAGATATTTTCAAAAAGCCTTTGTTGCTCAAGTCACTATTTTGTTAAGCTAAGGAAAATCCATGTAGCTACATACACCTCTTGCATATCACTTAAGGTGAGACAATGTCAATTAATGGTGGATTATTGGTTGTATAGATATTTAGAATATACACTTCCTATAGAACATCTATTGGTTACTCACTAAAGCCACTACGTTGCAAGGATACAACCCTAAACAATGCTAGAATCTAGCCCAACAATATCCTTTCCATACTATTCTTGGTGTATTATATAGATATAGGCCAGATGAATCATGAGATATTATGAAGATACATTTTTCCAAATCAAGTTCCTAATATATTGCAATAAGCACATTGTAGCAACAATCATAGTGGCTTGGAGATGACTATGTGATTCATCTTCTTAAGCAGATTGTGGAGGCCTACAATGTTCCATGAAACAATGGCATGCATCCATAAATGTAACCTTTGTCATTGCATTGGAAGACCACACTCACATGATTTCATGTGTTTATACCATATCCTCCTTGCACCCCCTTTTAGATATGGTTGTTTGAGTTTCTAGAGCCTCTTTCCATCACGTCTAGCTAGAAACACTTCATTCTTGTCACCATTGACACTTTTACAAAATTGACCAAAATTATCACTACAAATGAGCATGATGCTCAGATAATGGATAAGTTTCTCTATACAAACATGATTACCATGTATGGATGCCCTTTACAATTAGTCCCTAATAATGGATCCCACTTCATTAACAAAGTGATCAAACATTTGACAGACTGCTCCATGATCACACATAATCACAATGATCTCTATCACCCTCATTCTAATGGTACAATGGAGTTTGTAACACCCCAAGGTCGAGCCCCTGCTGAATTGTAATTATGTTTATAGGTTGGTGAGCCAAGTGTTTATAAGTTGGAAGACTTATGTGTTTATTAGACCAGTGAGCCTATTTTTGTATATGTAAACACACATATCATTAATATAAATACATCGTTGCGTGTAGATCGACCACGATAAAAGAGTATGGGGGACCAAGCTCCACTAGGTAGGGGAAGGGAAGGGATAGGAGACTAGGGAAAATGGATAATCTTGAGGGCTTAACCCCAAGAGAATATTATATTATTATTTCCTAAAGACTATGGTGAGGATAATTGTTTTATCATAAGTCTCATGGAAGAGGGAATGAATCCCAAGTGGAGAGAAACGAGCTCCAAGAGAGCCATGTGTCAATCATGGCACATACAAATATAGGTGGGGGAAAATAGTTTGTTTTCCCATCTTTTCCCATTTACTCACACATTCATGCACTGAGCCATCCTCTCCAACATCGACCTCTGCATCATTCACACACCTCTGGAACTTGCAGGCACTTTGAGCTATCATGTACTTTTCCTGTGAAACACGGCCCGCCTATTCTTTGCCTAAGCATGTATCATGCCTTAACGATTTGTTGTTGTTTCCAACGCAGTTCTTGACTGAGTGTGGCTTGCTACCATCATCTGTTCTATACCAAGCTTTTCTATTGCCATCAACCTTACTCGATTTGACTTAGGAGTTGGTTTGAAGAGGTGGGTTGTTAGGCATGTGGACTCAAGAAGCAGGTTGTCAGGCCTGTAAACAACTCTCTCCAGGTGAGAGAGGTTGTTGGGGAAGTGATTTTATCAAAGGGATCCCAACAACAACTATAGTTCTCTGAGAATTCTTGTCTAGTCTGTTGTTGAAGCCCTGGAAGGGAAGTGGGGTAGCCGAAGGACTATTGAGCAGAGAAGGGGCACACTTCCTGGGGTGGGATAGGAATGTGGGGAATGAGAGTTTGTAGGCTGTTAGTGTGAGTTGGCTCCTGGGAGAAAATCCTTCCTGTTGATCTGTGCGACTTTCCTATTGTCCTTTCCAAGCCTAGGAATCCCTTGCCCGGTGGAGTTTAGTCCCAGCTCGGGGGTGACCCACTGTTGAGCGTGATGAGCAACGTGGTCTAAGGCTGGGAGGTTCATGGAAGGTCTGAACGTAGTTGGTGGTCATCAATTAATAGATAAGTACCAAATTTATGTTCTTTGTATGATGTGTATCTTGAAATCAAGTTATAATGTCAATAGAATTGCATGTGTGTATTAATATTGCTTCTGCATGAATTGGTGTATGAGTAGAATGTTATGCTAGTTAAATTGCATTAGATATGTAAATAAATGTAAATGGTATCAGAGAGTTTCTAGTAGTGATGTCGCCCAGCCTGTTGGTGGCTGGGGACATTACAAATTGGTATCATAGCCATGGTTTCAACATTGAGCCTGGATGGGCCCTGTTAGTGGAAGTTGAAGCAAAAGTGTCGGAAAATGATTGTTGTCGAAATGGAAAAAATTCAAGTTTAGAGCCCATGGTTTTGACACTTAACCTGGATGGGCCACGAACGAGGAATTTGGAGTAAAAATTCCATAGAATTTTGATGTACAAAGTGCCAGAAGGGCATTGAGAGAACACTTGGACTGTGTTCAAAAGGACAAGAGGTATAACGGTTTAAGAAATGGCCAAAGAGAAAGAAACCACAACAACCATGGTCTTGGGCCATAGGATCTGTTCAGGAAAAGGAGGATCCTTAACAACCGTTAGATCTAGAGAAAAGTGCATGAAGGTTAACCTGCAAGTCCTTCAGAGTTCGCGACTTCGGTAAAGTTTATGTTTCATAGAGCCAAAGGGGCCGAAGCCCAAAGCTCTGAAGTCCCGGATTGGATCTACATCATAGATCCGGGGGAGAGGTACTTGACCATTAGAATGAGTCAAGAACAAGAGGTAAGGCATGACGATTAAGAGCAGATCTCAGCTGACAAATCTGTGTGCGAATGATTGTGAGTCATAGATCTCACAACATTTGGAAAATTCAACAATTCGGCACTTCGGGAGAAATGGAGTGTGCTGATGCGCAAAATTCCAAAGTCCCGAAGTCCAGAGTTAATCCGGACCGTCCATCAGAAAATAACACGTGTCAGCAGGTTATCTTGTTCGGGAATTAAGCGTTTAGGAGAAATAGAGTATGCTGATGCGCAAACTCCCGAAGTCTCGAGATCTGGAGTTAATCTGGACCGTTCATTAAAGGAGACGTGTGTCAAAAGATCAACTTGTTCGAGAGTTCGACGTTCGGGAGAAACAAGGTGTGCTAAGGTGAAATCTCCCGAAGGCCCGAAGCAAAAGAGCAGAAGTGGCATGGCATGATGATGTCACCCAGGGTGACGTGGACTTTCTTAGTCTTGCCACATGTCAGTTAGAATGGTACTTTTGACGACCTTGTTGGACCAAAAGAAATTCGACGCGTGGGGCCATGTGTCACCCTCTTATATGATAACAATTGTACTATGTGGACCCCGGAAGGTAAGAAAGTTCGGGAGTTCAACGTTCAGGAGAATTGGAGTATGCCAGTGTAAAATCCTCCGAAGCCCAAAGTCTTGAAGTGACGTGGCTTTCTGATGTCACCAGGGATGGCATGGACACAAGGGATGTGTGCCACGTGTCAGTGATTTAAGCACCTTTGGAAGATTGAAATGATAGATAGGACGTGACACATGTCACCCATCTGATTGGACCACATGCCCGCTTCTAATATTTCGCCACGTGGCCCTCCTCTCGAGCATGGATGGTGGGGCCCCTGATGGTCACGGTGGACGCATGGCACCAGATTGTGAAGTCTAGAGACTGAACACTCTGGAAGAAATGCTTCGTGATGGAATGGGAGGAAGAAACCCCTGAAGTTCCATAACACCGAAGTGATGTGACGTGATGACGCCACCACAGGTGACGTGGAAATATTCGAAGATTCGCGGTTCGAGATTTTTGGGGTGTGCATATGTGAAATCCTCCGAAGGCTCGAAGCTCTGAAGTCCCGAAGCCTGAAGCCCCGAAGTCGGAGTTTCGTAGTAAATATCCGTCGTTGGATGTTGGAAAGACGTGGACCATTGATCCACCCTTCTTTGCGAGTTCACCAATTCGTCACTCTGGGAGATTTGTTGGGATGTGCTTTGGATACCGCTGAAGCTCCTATCCACCGTAGATCTGAGAAAGGAATGTGGGCCGTAGATCCACCGTTCTTCGCAAGCTCGACAAATTGTTGTTTTGTGATGTTTGTGATGCGTGGAAAAGGGAAACCTCCAAAGCTCCGGAGCCCCGAAGTTTAAAGGCCCCGGATAAGAGCCTAACTAATAGCACTTGGTCACTATCGTGGTCACATGCGAATTAAGGGCTGAAGAAAAGGGGCTCGCACCCGAAAATTATTGTAGAATATAGAAGAGGGTTCTGGATCGACCAAGAACCGCAGAAATGGAATCTGGTATTCTTTTATTAATTCAAATTGGTTTATGTTATTCTGAGAGAATTATTAAGGGATAATAAACTGACAAATTTTGGTTGACTACACATTTTGCAAAGTTAAAAAATTTCAGAACCAAACCGAATTGTTCCATAGTGCAAAGAAATGGAGGGGGAATAGGACTCTCACATTCAGGAGGATGAAGTTAGAGGAATGGATGTCCATTTGGGAATTTAAGGATCAAACTCCAATGGGCATGGAGAAGAAATAGATATAGACGTAAGCATGATGAAAATTATTAAAGATTTGCAGAAGGATGTCCAAATCCATAAAGTTGATAATGAAAGGCTTATGAGAGCCAAGGAGCAACAGGAAAACATCAGCATGAAGTTGATGCAGATCCTAGAAAGAATAGAAAATAAGTTGGATAAGGAGAGTGGCTCCAGCAAAACAGGAAGTCGTGGGACCCCTGAGAAGAAAGGAAAATCAAGCAATGGTAGCAGACATCACCAACACTCCCAAAAGAATTCCCCTAAGAGAGCACACATGAACTCAAGTCCATCCCCTATCAGGAAGCATAAGAGGTCTAGGGTGGATGAGCTACGAGGAGAAATGAACAAAATCAAACCTTCTACATTTGATGGTGAGCACAAGAAGGATGAAGATGCAGAGACATGGTTGCTAGGCATGAGAAAGTATTTT
>SNQJ01S0002449.1:164110-176124 GCA_010110895.2 Picea sitchensis
TTCATAAGAAACCCTAGGCCAAGTCAACAAACAAAGCCCCAAATGGAATACTCATCGAAGCACAGTGTCCACATGTCATACTAGGGTTGTCCAACTCCCAAGGTGGTGTGCCCTCCAAGCTAGGTGCCCATGTGTCAAGTGCTCCTCCTCCAAGATGGTGCATCCTCCAATTAATGGATCATCAAGTCCATTGTTCTTCCTCAAACTATGTGTAAGGTGGTTACATGCTCCTAGGGCCAATTGCCAATGCCCTCCTCCAAAGCAGTTACTCCACATATGCCAAGTGCCCATCCTCCTCAACAAGTACACCCTTGTAGAAGATGCCAAATATGCATAGCAATTATCCCAAGACAAGCATGAATCTAATCTAAGCTCTATAATTGTAATTCAAAAATAAACAAAGGGGTTAGGAGACCACATGCCCTTTACATCCCATAAAGCATTCCCTTAGCTAAGTGAAAACACTTTCAAAACAACCAAACACTAACACAAATGATATCAAAGAATCAATAAAAAACGCGTTACTCAGGTTGCAAATAATCACACACAACTAGTGTAAATCTATACTTGGGATGTATCATGCGCTAAGAGGGATCAAGTTCCAAAAGGTGAAAAAAAATTAGATTAAAAATACTTGAGGAAAGGTTTACAACTTCAACGAACCAATATAAATGCACCCAAAAACCACCACAACCCTTATTATTTACAACAAATACTTAAATGATATATTTAATGTCATGCACTCTTATTCTCTCTTAATTGAAAAGACATTGCTTCATTCTTGATCACCTTAAATTACAACTTAGATTATCAATAAAACACATTATATCGAGAATAAATGTGACACCGCCTTTTTTATTTACTAAGGTGTACTCACCATGATGGTCATCACCTCGTCTTTTAGCATCGTTAACATGGTAATGTTTTAATTGATGGTTTACCTTTCTTCTTAAATTATAACTACTACCATGACTATATTACACACTTGAATTTTAAGTTATTTAAGTTATTTGAATTTTATTAGGGAGTGTGTATTTTTTTAAATTAATTTGTTTGATGAGTGAAAAGATGTAAACTTCAATGTACAAATTTTTGCATTCTTTAGAGCCCAATATAAGGAGGATGTTGTCGAGTAACATAAAGTTATGTTACATGATAACAAAAAATTAAAAAGAAATAAATAACTACATATGTAACAACATATGTATATGACAACACATATAATTCTATTTTAAGCATCAAATTTCTTAAAATATATATTTTTTCATTTAATATAAAAAAATTAATACATAACATGGAATTAAATAATAAAAAATCAATCTTAAAAAATTTATAATAATAATTTAAAATCTTTAGCGTTTACTTTTACATTGAGATAAATAAATATATTTTAGACATAATCAATAACATTAAAAATATTTTTTAAAATGTATATTCTAATACTCCAACAAGGACATGAAATAAACGATTACCTTTTATATATATTTTTTTCCGATAAAATGCAAATCGCATCTCCTTAAACTAAAGTTAAACCCAATCCTTGTTTTTAATGAGAATTCGTATAAGCAATAAATATTAAATATTGGATACTTAATAATAATATATTTATTATTTATATTATTATTGTGTATTGGATTTTTATATGACGTATGATCTATTTTGTTTGTGAGTTAGTAGTTTTGTAATATTATTATAGTTTAAAATATTTATAGTTTTATATTTTAATATTTGTAAAAGGTAATTTGTAAAGGTAATTTGTACATAGTTATGAAAGTTGTAAGTTTTTTTTTTTATGGTTTAGTGGTAATTTGGAATAATTGTTTTCACAATGATTTAAATTCAGAGTCTAGCATGCATGTTTTTGTAGGTTGGAATGTTGTTAAGGTTTGGTATCTTGGTTTAGATTTTGTTGGCACTGATTGTGGATTATAGTTGACTTTGGAAGCCTTTGCTCTGGTGGAGTAATAACCCCAGTTCGGGGGTGACTTATTGTTGAGAGTGAATGAGCAGTAGAGTCTATGGTTGGGAGGCACGTCTAAGGTCTACAACAATGATATATTTTATTAATATATCCAAGTGATACAATTTACAAAGCTAGGCTCACCAACCTTATATCACACAGTAGCATGCATGCTCCTCCTTTACATGGGGTTTGCAAATGTAGCTATCGATTATATTGACCATTGATGATGTAGCCTTTAGGCAAATAATTGGATGGAAATGGCAAGGTACTCGTAAACCCTACTCTTGACTTAAGTGTGTGAAGGGGGGTCAAGCTTATTTCTAGGTTTATCATCCACAAAAAACTATGAAAGTCCCAATTACTTTTATTAATAATTTAGGCTTTATGTCAAGGTATTTGAATTATGATCAATTGACATTTTACACCGAAACTTTTAGAAAATCATAGGGTGGTCTGGCAATAATACTTTCTTCACCAAAATCCTTTTCCAACTAATATTTTTTTTTAGTTATATGGGAAGGCCGAAGTGGGTAGCTTTGCACAATATGGGTAGCTTGAAGATTGATATCTAAATACCAATGATCATATCATGTACAACTTTCTGCAAAGACAAATGCTTTCTCAACATCAAATATGATCTAAGTAAACCCAATACCATTACAATACAATAATGCTCATGTTAATACCATTTAACATGTTCACTCATCTTCACATCAACTTCGTGGGGAATACAAAGAGTATCTATAGTTGGTGATAACCTTAGCAGTACAAAATCCTCTATCATGGAATTGAGAACCATTAATCTTGATATCATGGATGTTTAATCAACATGGAAATGTCCATAAAAAAAATATTGGCACCACTTTGGCACTTGGATGCTAGTCATGGAAGAATTGGCAAGGCATGTTGTTGTGGGGAACTTTAAGGAACAACAACATTAAGACAACACCCAATCTATATTGATGATTGTAGTGAGTCAAGGCATAGATGATGTGAGCCAACTAATATGGAGGAAACTTAGCCCATCTAATGTGCCCACTCTTATGTGCAAAAAACTATAAAAGCTTTACAACATCCACGTGAAGGTAATATATCAAAGTATGAGAACACATTCAAAGACACATGATAGTTTTTGGGATATAAGGACCCCACTTTGTCAATGCCACTCAAAAAAACAAAAACAAAAGTGAGCTTTAGGTTTGTAAACTCTAAACTATTAGTTTCCTACAAATCATCGTGCACTCAACCTTTTAAAAAATCATACACGATGACAAGGACAATAATGTTTTCGTGATCCACTCAAAGTCATGCAATTAAAAGATTAAGGACTCACTTAATGTGAGTTAAGATGAAGCAAAAATGGCATCGTGTTGGATATCAAGTGTTGCGCTTGTACATTCAAAAAATTGCTTCGCAAAGTGCTTCATCAACGCAGTATAGTTTTAGCATGTGATCAATACCATTGGAGTGCATTATATGTACACATAACTCTTTCAAGTTGCTCATTTGCATGATGCTCCATTACCACGCAATATTTGTGGTGAAACATGGTGTGAACGAACTATGAAGTCAACTTCTCCTACACGATTAATTTGTCTTTCATGGAGACAAGGATGTTAGTAAGAGCATTGATGTCTACCATCGAGTTGAGAGAGAGAGAGAGCGAGCATGATAGAGAGAATAAATTGGGGCACTAAAAATAAATATTAGAGAGCAAGAGAGAGCTTTTATACAATAGAGATGGATACGAGAAAAGTGTGGGGAAGCAGAGAGCTGGAGCATGAATTTAGAGTTGGGAGTTATGCTTAACCCTAACCCTACACTGCTTTTCTCTCGATCTCCTTGGGGTCGCTAGGAATACAACCATGTTAGGGAGAGACATTGTTCCTCCTCTTGACTTTGATTCCGACATAGTAGCTTTTAAATGCCTGGTTGAATCTTTGGGTAAATCCAAAATCAAACCGAATCAATCATGATTTGTGAAGAAGATATATCAAATCCTTGAATTCAACCTCTTGCAAGTTTCAACATGATGTAAAGCTCCTGATTTCACGGAAAATATTTGGTTGGTCACTTGACCAGGTTATGGTCTTCTCCTCACCAAATGGAAACCTGGATGGCCAGGAATTGACACCCTCTAATCAAAGGCAGGATGAACCATTTCTTCTGCGGTTGGGGTTTTTACACCTTCTTCTTTGAATTCAAGGAAGATAGAGACCTCATTTTCAATATTGGCCCATATTTTCTTGGTTCCATAGGTCTGTATCTCAATTGGTGGATGTTGAATTTTGGTCTAGAAGTAAACATCCCCTTAGTTGTTCCAATATGGGTACGCTTCTCTCGTTTTCTCCTTCATTGTTGGGGAGACGATGTTCTTAAATGCATAGGAGGTTCTCTAGGTAAATACATAGATAAGTCAAAACCCAAGATGTCAATGTATGCTTGTGCCAAAATTTGTATATAAGTGGATCTTGAAAAGGGTTTTCCATAAGCCATCCATTTAACCCTAAATGGGTGGTGTCACATCCAGCAGCTAGATTACAAACAACACCCTTTCAAATGAAAAATATTCCATGATTATGGGGACTTCGCAAAAAATTGTGCGAAAAAACCTTCTAAGACACCCTCAAAAAACTTTGAGCAGAGAGAAGATTGGCAATGTAACATCCCCAGTTTTAACCCCCACAAATTATAAACTAATTATATAAATTTGATTAGGCTGGTGAGTTGATATGTTTAGGGTAAAGAGCCCATATTGATTAATATGGTTGAGGGATGAACTATGTATAATGTACATTGAAATGATTAATAAAAATAATAATCGTTGGTTGTGATACGAGAGGGATGATAACGATGGGGGGCTATGATTCCACAAGAGAGGGGGCTAAAGGGGGATCCAAAGGCAAACCCATGTCATTTGCTTGAGTTAATGTTCAATTACCAAATAATCCTCCCTTTGACTTCTTAGATACTCAATCATTGAATTCATGTAAGAGGGTGGGTGTGATAAGTCACATTCCTTAGTTATTGGGAGCATGGGGTAGAAGTATAATCATCTTTGGGAAGAGTGAGAGTCAAGCAAGCAAGGGAGAAGAAGAAAATTTGTATGGAAAAAGAAGAGATTTTTTACATGCTATTTTTAGGCAGCAAGATAAGAGATGAGCGCTAGGAAGAGCACCAGCCATCCTGTGCTTGAAGGCAACCATTATTGGGTTGTGTTTATGGTGAAAATGTGGCAAGTGTGCCTGTAAAAACATGTTGTGTTCCTATGGAGCATTTTCCTATTGAGGAAATGGCTCAAGATCCTTATGTAGGCTGCTGCGAACACTCTTAAAGCAGTTGAGAGTTCATGGAGTCCCCAACTATGAGATTCCTGGCCAATTGAATGCACTGGAGCCATGGAGGGAAGTGCGAAGGCTCGAGGGACTATGTGCAGTGAAGGGGGATCCCATTTTTTGGGTTGTACATGTTGTGGGGAAGAGAGTTGGTGGATTGGAACTGTTATTGGAGTAGAACCTGGGATTTGGGTTGCTGAATGTGGAGAGTGGATAGCCAAGAGGGTCAGATCTCCTAAATGAATAGAAATCCTATGGGTGAGAGGAACGTCCTTCGTATGCATCCAGTTGGTTACTTTATAAACATATGAGTTTATGCTATTCTTTATGATGTTAATTCCGTTGTGTAAATGGTTTTATGTGAATGTTGTGTGTTTTTTGTTTTTGCTTGAACAATTGCATTCATGTTTTAAAATATGTTGTTAAATACATGTTAAATTATGGGCCTACTGCCCCTTGGTTCACTTTATATGTATGGGGCATTTTAAATTTCGTTTTTAACAGGCAAGTATGTTACAATATGGTATCAAAGATTTTGGTTCAACACTAGACCAATATGAGCCAAGGATTAGCATGAATTTGGCAAAATTCATTGTTACAAATTTTGGATCTATGAAGGATTTGAGAAAAATGATGAATTCCAGAGTGAAATCCTCAAATTGATAAACAAATTTAGTTCGAAATTACACTCATAATGGTTGAGGAGATGATCGATGGCATCAATCTGCAAGTGGCATAGTCAAATTTAGCCTGGAAGGGTCAAATTACGTGTTTTAACAGTGATTGAGGAGTTAGTAAAATCAATGGCCCAGATCACACTAGACATTGTGATCAACGACCGAGAATCATTATGGATTGGTTAAAACTTCCAAGTTCACAGAAGATAAATTTTGGAGAAATTATAAAATTCTTGAAATTTATAATTTTTGGGATGTTTAAATTTTTTTGTACAGTGATGACGTGGACCATACTTGTGACATGGACTGACAAGGTCCATGGTGTAAAAAGGGGTCATGGAACATATTTTGATGGATCAATGGTCGATATAATCTCAAGATTAAGAATCAACGACTAAGATTTGTTTGTGGGTTTGGAGAGGCCCGACGAAGTTTGGAGCAGTTTGGTGAACCGCAACTGAGATCACTCTTATCTCGAAGATCGACGATATAGATCTAACATAGAGGATGATTTTTGGAAGAAGATTTGCGGAGAAAGGATCGCGAGAAGAAGCTCTTGGGAAAGGATCACGTGAAAAGAGTTGTGAGAAGAGATTGGATGTCTTAACACTCCGATGGAGAAATCTCGAAAATATGCTCCCGATAGGCTTGAGAGTTTCAGGAAAATTCTTGTAACATGCATCTCGATCTTTCCGATGGGAAAAGTCTACAAGGTTAATTTTGATAGGCTTGCGACTTGCGGCTTGTGGCTTTCGGGAAAATATGTATAACATGCAACTCTATCTTTCCGATGGAGAAAGTCCACAAGGCTAATTCTGATAGGCTTGCGTTTTTTTAGAAAATATGTGTAACATGCAACTCGATCTTTTCGACGGGAAAAGTATGCAAGGGTAATTCTGATAGGCTTGTGGCTTTCAGGAAAATCCGTATAACATGTAACTCGATCTTTCCGATGGGAAAAGTCCACAAGGGTAATTCTGATAGGCTTGCATCTTTCGAGAAAATCCATATAACATGCAACTCGAACTTTAAAATGGGAAAACTTTGCAAGGGTAATTTCAATAGGCTTGTGGTTTGCAACTTTTAGGAAAATCCATATAACATAGAACTCGATCTTTCCAATGGGAAAATTCTGCAAAGGTAATTTCGACAGGCTTGCGGCTTGCGGGTTTCGGGAAAACCTTATGAAAAGTGTAGGTCAGATTAACATGGTGCTACAACAGTGTCGAGTAGTTTGAAGACCAATTCAATTGGGTTTTAGGGACCACTACAATAGTAAACCAGTCAATTTCTATGAATATTTTCAGGATTTGGAAGGTCATAAACTTGCAGAGGCATTTTGAGGGCCTAAACAACATTTTTAGGGGGTCGAAATCCCAAGAAATGTATCTATCTTTCACATGCACAATATTTGCTGCTAAAATAAAAAAAATTGGTAAGATCTTTCCAATGAGCCATTCTGAGCGCAAAACAGAGCTCGTATGAGAAAGTTATAGCTGAAACTGTACAAGGTTTAAATTAGGTGTCGATTTACTTCCAGAGGGCATAAATCCTTGCTCAGAAGTCACTTTGGGGCATATGAGCAGTCAATGGAAATCTCATGGACCATAGAAGACAAATGTGGAACCAAAATTGGAATCTGGGTACCTGAAATTGTAAAAGATGGAAGAGAAGACATGTGTAGCTTAAATGGATAAAAATGAGAAAACAATGTAAACTTCTGCAGACCATAACTGTCATCTCGAAGTCCAGTTAAAGGTGAAAATTTGATGGATATCTCAAAAAGAAGGCACGGAGATACCCATTCAGATTCCTAGTAAAATTCAAAAGGAGTTGGTGTGGAAATGCTCAAACATGACGAAAATTTCTAAGTCTTGAAAAAGGGGTGAAAAAGGAAAAAAGTTGCCATTTCCACATTGCTGCATATTTTGACTGGAGCATTAGATTATAAATATGAGAGTTGTTGTGAAACCATTGTAATCAATATTATCAATGTCTCATACAAAAAATTTCTGGTTCCTAAAATGTTTTCTTCTATAGGTGACAAGAGTTGGCCTCTAAAAATTATTTGAACCAGTGAAACAAATGCAAAAATGGGTGGAGTTGTTGATTTAAGGAAGGCATAACTTTAATCTCATAAATCATATTGAAGCATGAGTATGGTCATTGGAAAGGTAATCCAAAGGACATCATGAAATATGGATTGAGTTATCTAAGGAATCATCTTGTTGTTTCATAAAGTTGCAAGAAAAGTGGAGTTGGATTCCATGAACCGTGCAACTATTTAAAGTGGAAGTTTTCCAAATAATTTTAATTTTGGAAAAACATTTTCAGATGATAGAGGTGCATGTCAAAGGTGAGTATCGGGTCAGAAAGAGTATTAAAACTCATGGTAGTGCCTATGTAGAGGTATATAGAAAAATTTGAAGTGCATTAGCATGGAAAATAAAAGGGGGTTGAATTTTAATAGCAGGGCATTATTAAAAGGGAAATTAGATTTCATGAGTGGAGATTGTGTGGTTCTGTTTCAAATTATAATTCTAGATGCCCAATGGATAGGAACGCAGGGATAAGCTTATATAATTTATCTGATACATTAAAGAGCTGTAGAGGGAAGTGCAAAGCTACAAAGAAGGTAATGGAAAGTGGATAAAGGGCTTGGGAAGAGCAGAGCCAAACTAGAATTCAACTGCTACAGAGTCTAAATGGATTGCACGGGTAAATCAACAAAGATTGTCACATAAAACATGAATCCCAATAGGTGAAGGTTGCCACCAAACAAAAGCAAGGAAATCAGGGATAATGAGTGACTCATGGGATGAGTGAGTCATCTCTGAGAAAAGGCACACGAATGCCCGAAAAATAATTCCTAGCCAGGAATTAGCCACTTTTGTCTAAAAGTGTACAGAGTAAGAAAGCCACTTATGTTATCAAAGTGCTCAGTGGAAGCATGGTGCAAGAGTAAAATATTCGATTGGAATAATGCATTTTACAACACTATGAATGTGGAAAGGTTCATCCAAAATAATGTTGGGATATGATTTTTCCACATAAAAGAAGCACATGTGAGGTGGAAATACTAGTGGGATACTTTGGATGGAAATGCAGATGGCCAAGTGAGACTTGGCTAGAGAGTGCTTAGAAAGAAGAAATAGGGCACATATGAGAAGAATGAAGGAAAACAGGGCAACCAAAATATACAGGAATTCAAGGACAAACATCTACAATACAAAAATAAATAAATAAATCTAGAATGCATGTGCATGAAGTAGGCATGATGAGACTGAAGGATCAATGCATATTGAGGTGAATTTGTGCATGTGAACATGCATGTATTGCTTGTGGCATGCTTGTAGACTGAGAGTAGTCTATTGTTATATATGAAATAATGATGCTATGATTTTGAATATGACTAAGGATGGTTTGTGTATCCAAGAAAATTTTTTATAGCATGGTTGAAAGTGATGATGATGTCATTTCTTATGGTAGGCATCTACATGAAGAAAAATGAGGATGGTAGAATGTTGACCAAGAAGATTGGTGAAGGGATCCTACGAGATTCTAAAAGATACCAGATGAACAGGTAGCATCAAGTAATTGATAACAACCATGGAATTATGCGTTTGGTTGCTTATAATGCACAAATGTTGAAGGGGATNCGAGTATACAAATGTTGTTTAATGCTCATTTATGATAAATTTAATTGCATGTGTGTTATATTGGTTATAAGATCATAACCAGGAAAAGTCATGAGACATATTCCTACTATATCAATGAATTCCAATAGAGATTGCCATGTGTGAGGCCATGTTGTGATTGGATATGGAAGGGTTATTGCACCATACAAGTGCTTAATGGTCTTCCCTCGTATAACAGATGTTTGGACTGCAACCTCTTTGCCAACACCGAATAATACTAAGGGATCATATTCCTAGTGTTGTGTATGGGTTGAAGAGGAAGGTATCCAAATGATCGAACAAGTAATTGGCAAGAGTTTGGATGACATGATGAGGCGTTAAATAGACCTTCCAAATCACTATGGTGGAATACATGACATGGATATGTGGTATTATGGAGTCAATGCAAGGATGCATTGTGTAGATGTGGCCATGAGTATTGGCACATCGACTTATTGGTAAAGTTTGATTGCATTGTGAAAAGCTTGGCGTGCTAGAAAATGCATGTGCAAGGAATGGTAATTTCATTCCCTTTAATATGAATGATAGTTGGAAGTGATTGGATTTTTTTTTTAGTAATATAATTATGAAATCACTTCATGGGTTGATTGCAAATGTTGCAATGAGATAAATATGTGCATGAATATTGACAATTTGTTTGGCTTAATGAAAGTTGAGAAAATTGCAGGATAAATGGTCTTGGATATGGAAATGGTGTAAGCCATAAGGAAGACTGATGCCTAATGTTGCAAGAGCCAAACATTTTGAAAAGGAATTTCATGCTTGAGAAACTCGATTTTCTATATGAAACAGATTTGGAAAATTAATAAGTAAATCGCTATGATGATATATCATGATGTTTGTATGTGTGATACAGATGAGATGATGACTATTGAAGCTAGAAAGATCGAGAAGAAGGCTATTGTTAGGACACAAGAACCCTATGATTGTCACATGTTACAGATTACTAGTGGGATTCTGACAATAATTTGGCGCTCTCCTTGCACGTGAAATCCTTGGAAAAATGGATCGCCCGAGGGATTGTGTAGTAGAGAAGGGGATGCCTGAGCCTAGTGGGTGAGTATAGAAAGGAAGATGCAACTTAATAAAATGCATATGGCATGATGGTTGAAATCATGAGGGTTTGTTAAGAAAGAACAATGAGCTGAATTATTGCCCGTGGCAGCTTTGTGAAGCACAGGAAAACCATACATATAAGTATAGAATTATGGTTGCAAACTTAATTTTGAACAAATGTTTACATTGTGGAGTTGGGAACTCATATAAATGATATAATTTATATTTGAAAATAAATATAGCATGTATGTTTCTTGGTGGTTGTTATAGGGAGAACTGAAAATGAGGAACACTAAGAGGTGGTGTATTCCAAAGGAAAAAGGAATGAAATACCAACTACAACTAAAAGGAAATAGATCTCTAAAAGATAAGATAAGAGAAGAAAAATATCCAATGGACTTGTTGCAGCTTGAAATAACTAAAGTGGAGTTGAAGATGCAATGCAGGAAGCACATTTGCAACTATTTGAAAGTTTGAATATTCCATTATCATAGTTGGAGTTCCTTGAGCCACAACTCTGAGAATTCCTATCTGACCTTGTGTTGGAGCCCTGGAGGGAAGTGATACATCTCGAGGGACTATAGTGCAAATAAGTGGGTACAATTCCTTGGGTTGTGCGGGTTGAGGGGAAATAAAGTCAGTTGGTTGGAATTGTTGTGGGGATCGACAAATTATGAAAGTGGTTGCAATTGGGATTCCTGGAGCCGCATCTCTGTGACTTCATAGTCGGTCTATGCTAGAGCCCTGGAGAGAAGTGGTACAACCTAAGGGATTGCAGAGCAGAGAAGGGGGTACACTTCCTTGGGTTGTGCAGACTGAGGGGAACGAGAGATTGTCAATTGGAATTGCTGCGAGATTTATAAATTGTAAAAACATTACGTATGGTTTTGGGTCAAAGTTCCTATGTATCTATGGTTTTTGGGCTAGAGTGCCTATGTATTTATATTTGGGCTCGAATGCATGTGCTATATTAGAACGAAGAGCCCATATTCCATTTAAAGGCCAAAGATTTTAGCATTGTGATATGTATGTACACCTGTATGGTTTTGTGCACTAAGGCCAGTGAAAAAATAAGGGGGGGGGGATGTAACATCCCCAATTTTAACCCCCACAAATTATAATGTAATTGTATAAATGTGATTTAGGCTAGTGAGTTGATATGTTTAAGGTGAAGAGCCCATATTGATTAATATGGTCGAGGACCAAACTATGTATTATGTACATTGAAATGATTAATACAAAGAATAATTGTTGGTTGTGATACAAGAGGGATGATAATGATGGG
>SNQJ01S0002449.1:183341-233012 GCA_010110895.2 Picea sitchensis
TATTTAACATTAATGCCATCTTACGAAATTCATCTATGTATTCTTACACCGTTTGTCCTTTTCTTAGTTTAAGACTTTTCCATTCAATTAAATCCTTTTCCTTATAACCCAAAAGATAAAACTGATTTCTAAGTGCAAAAACAAAATCTTGCCATGATGGAAATACATTACCACCTTGTTGAGTACCATGTTGCAACTTACTCTGCCACCAGATGAGTGTTGTTCCTACAAGATGAAGCGATGCCAACTTGATTTGAGTTGCCTCAAATTTGATTTGTTGCACACTGCAATAAACTTCCATCTGTCTGACCTAGTTATCAAGCCTCTCCGCATTGACTTCACCATAATACATGGGCAATTCAAATTTCACATCAAGCTTACGTAAAGGCATTTCATGTTTATGTTTATGGGAATGTTTTCTTGCGGTAGAAGTGGCACTTGTACTTGAAGAAGAAGAAGAATATGATGGAGAAGGAGGTGAAGGAGGAGTTTTAGGAGGATCCTCTCCTTCTTCACTTTTTCCTTGTTTTGAAGATTCCCCTTGGAAAGGCCTCTTTCGTTCCAAGTAATACTCATATAAGACCTTTACCATCTCAGACATGGCGAATAAAGTCATTTTCAACTTGAGCTCATTATGAGACATGCCTTCTTCCGATGCCATCTCCTCACTTTGAGAAGTCCTCTTTCTCGATCCAATCTCTGGATCTCCTTCTACAAGCTCGCATTCACCACGACTTAGATTTTCCTTGGTAATCATGAAAACTCAAACAACCAACTGTCAACCTTCTCTGATACCACTTGATCCAAAAATGATCTTTAAAGACTTGGTTGAGTTTTAAGCATGTTTCAATTACCAATTAGGAATTAAGGAAAGAAGAAAAAATTGATGAGAGATTATAACATCCATCATAAAGAAATGCAGATCAGAATATAAGCACAAAGAACAACAAACCAGAACAACAAGGTTGTTAACAAAGTTCGACAATATTGCCTACGTCTCCAAGCCTTTGTCTCAGTGGGTGAGGCTTTCTTATTTCTATTCAATTATTCAAAAGTACATAAGAAATGTATGAAGAGGATTACAAACTAGTCTGGATGTGTTCTTATCGACCTCAAGAATCCAACACAACTGATAGAATTGAAAAAGGTTGAGCGTAGCTCCGGGAATTGGCCTCCAAAGTTTGCTTCCTCAATGGCTTCCCTGCATAAAAATGGCTTCAAGATTCATAAACTCATCATCATTCTACAATTTTGAACCTATTTATGCTACTAAGAACCTCTGGTTTATATATATTTTGAGTTGGTATCCTCCTCCCAACTTCCTCCCAAAATCTGGCCTCAAATCATGCCCCAGATCCTCCAATAATGGAAAAAAATCCATTAAAAACAACATAAAAATCATAAAAAAATATACAATATATTTGAAAAACCCACTTTTCAACAAATGTTGGGTGCAACCCATTTCTCTCGGGCTCCTGTTCACATGGAGGCTGCCATATGGTCGAGTGCTAGGTGTTGGCCCCTAACCCTCTGGTCCAACCCTGGTCTTCCGGTCGCATGGTGACATATGTCCACAACCCTAACCCTCCACGTGCCCACCTTCCGAAATGGCTCCTGGTCCGCAGCCCTGGTCGGACAGGCTAGCCCCCCGTCGACTGGGGCTTATCCCCAAATCTTCGGTCCAATCCATAACAAAACGCCAAGGTTCCGGATAGGGGTAAGACCCAACTGTGTAGCCTGGATGGTCCGTTGGTGGTTGCGAAAGCTTTGTGCAGGTGGAGTTCAGGTGTTCGATTCTCGCGGGGTAACGATTTTTTTTATCTAGACAACATTGGAAAAATATGGGGTGCCACATGGCACCCTTTGATTCGACCATGTGTCACCCTGTTATTAGCCTATACGGTACAATCATCACCCAATCAACAACCTAGTCAGCATGCACAGTTAGCTGCCACGTCACTGTCATACATCCACGTTTCATGCCATGTCAACATCCATACTACCAAGTCACCTGGTTAGTCAGCATCCATACTGTCCAGTCACCCTACCATGTCAACATCCATACAACCACCTATCGTCCATACTGCCATGTTTCATCCTGTCATTGGGCCACATCACGTACAGACTGCCACATGTCACGTCTGTAGAGTGCCACACGTCATTTCTATATTGGTCCAACTCAGCCTAAAAACGCCAAAACCGAGTGATACGTGTCACCTCCTCATGCTGCCACATGTCCTACTGATGTCATCATGATGTCATGCTGACGCTACCTATCGTACTGATGACGTCAGCAGTACGACCTGTTGAATTTGAGCAGTTTAACTTTTTGCATGTTTGGGAAATTGATCATAACGCGATATATTTCGCATACGGTGTCCATTTGCAGAAAAAATTATATGGTCGGAATCAACACGACAAGCCCGACACAATGGAGCTGGTTTCGTCCAATTCTAAGAACTTTGATTTTTAGGCCTTCCTGGATCCATTTTGGATCAAGGCACAAAAGGTTCTAGAAGAAGGATAAATTCAAGGATATAAAGAAGTAAAAGACCAAGAAGGAAATCAAATAGAGGCAAAAGGGAAGAAATAGAATATCATGAAAAGGAAACGGGGCATCAACATTCCATTGAATATTCACTTAGAAATGTCGGAAAAGGAAGCAAGGAACAAGAGGATTATGTGTCTTTGGAACCCATCAAGAGGCACTCCATCACTTTGGTCATGATAATAATCTCCTAGAATTGTAAAAGTTTTATAGGAAAAGTAAAGTGTATGCCCTTAGAGACTTGATTAAATTAGAGAAACTTGTTGTGATTCTCATACATGAAACTAAGATGGAAGACTATGAAATTCTTCATGTAGGGAAAAAGATTTGGAAGGATAGAGAAGGATTGACTATAAGCTCAAGAGGAGAATCAAAAGGAATATCAACACTATGGGACTCTTCTGAACTTGAGATAGAGACTTATTTTTGCTCACAGCATTGGATTTTATCTTGCTTTCATTACAAAGGCACATGTATGTATTTTACTATCATTAATATCTACATGTCAACTAAACGTTGTGATAAGATAGTTCGTTGGAATTCATTGTTTACCATAAAGGAATCTCTAGTTTTACCAACTTGTATTGTGGTTGGGGATTTCAACACAATATTGTTCAATTCAGAAAAGAGAGGAGGCAGTGTTGTTCGTGATCCTATGTAAGAAATAATGGAAGACTTGATTTATGATTGGGATTTAGTAGGCGTTAATCCAACTAAGAGAAAGTTTACCTAGAACAATAAAAGGGTGGGTCCAAGCCACATTGCATCCTACCTTGACAAATTTCTTGTTCACGATGATTTTTTCCTTTTGGACTTACATATTTTGTCAAAAATAATACCTTTGGTAGTTTCTGATCATAAAACTATTGTGCTATCTCTAGAACCCCCATATAATTTTGAGTCGATTCCCTTTATATTTAATCCTCTTTGGTTGCATAATGAGGAAAATTTTACTCTTGTAGGAGAGGTCTAGAAACTTCCCGCCTTAGGTTCCTCGCATTACATTAAAAATTTCTTTGTGCCTCCAGAGAAAGAAAGATTAAAATGTCAAAGAGATTTGGAGGAAATACTGCAAATCATGTAAGAAGCATAAATTAATGAATATATTTTGCAAGCAGAGAGAGAAGAATGTAAAAAACTACAAGCAACTTATTGAAAGGAAGAAGAAGAATGTAGATTGAATTCATGAAGTATTTGGCTCAAAGAAGGAGATAGGAAGACCATTTTCTTTCATAAACAAGCCAAAGCAAGAAGGAGGAAAAACATAGTAAAAAAAATTCAAATAGTAGGTGGGCATAGTATAGATGAGTTCACAAAAATTCAGGATGTGGCTAAGCAACACTTTGAGGGCTATATACTCAGGAGGAAGAAGGAATGAACAATGTCCACATTAGATAAATGCTAGAGCACATATCTCACACTATAAATAGGGGAAGATAACACGTTCCTTACAAAACAAATAGAAGAGGATGAAATTGTACAAGACGTTTGGAGTTTGGAACAAGACAAAACATCGGGGCCAAAGGGATTTACAATCCACTTTTTCAATTTTTTTCAGAGTCTAGTGAAAAATGATTTAAAAAGAATGTTGAATTATACTTTGAAAAATAAAAAAGTTGGTGGGGCGACTAACTCCACCTTTTTGGTACTCATTTCCAAGGAAGCAAACCCCTCCACTTTTTCCCGTTTTGACCCAACTTTTCTTTGCAACTCTACTTACAAGGTTTTAACCAAAATCATAGCAAATCAAATGAAGAAAGTTATGCCAAAAATGATTTCAAAAATCAAGGTGGTTTCATGTAGAAAAGACATATAGTGGACAATATTATCCTTGTTCAGGAAGCAATTCATACCAATAGGGTAAACAAAGAAAAGGGAATGGTCATAAAACTGGATATGGCAAACAATTTCAATCGGGTCCATTACTCATTCCTTTTTTATGTGCTTAGGAAATTTGGATTTGATGAGAAGTTTATAGCCTGGATACATGCATGCATTGGATCCCCATGGATTTCCCCTATGATCAATGGAAGACATACCCCTTTCTTCAAATCCAACAGGGGGCTATGCAAAGGATTACCATTTTCCCCTCTCTTATACATAATGATGGATGAAACTTTAAGTAAACAACTTGAATATGAACGAAGAGTAGGGTAGATTCAATGATTAAGTTTTACCCGAGGAGTAAAGGAAATCAATCACTCATAGTTCATTGATGACACTTTTTTGTTGGGTGTGGCTTCAACAATAATAGCTAATATGTTCAAAAATGTTTTGGAATTTTTTTTAATGGATTCAAGAGGGAAAGTAAATAATATGAATAGTCAAATTTATGGATGGAATATTTCAGAAGCACAGTTACATGTAATATCTAGAATCATCGGCTTTCCTAGCATGGAATCCTAGGCAAACTTCAAATATTTAGGAATGTTGATATCTTTGAAAAACCCCACTTTGCAAGTATGGAAGGGGGTTATAAATAAAATGGAGAAAATAATTAAGCAGTGGGTGGCAAGATGGTTGAATCTGTCATGAAAGATAATTTTGATCAAGTCTGTCCTCTTTGTTCTTCCTCTATATCAATGTGCAACCATGCTTGATCCAAAAGGAATTATGGAACATAGAGCCAAAAATATACAAAAATTCATGTGGGAAGGAGGTAAGTCTAACTCAAAAATATTCCATTTGATTAATTGGAATATCCGATCTAGCAAAGATAGGGTGGGCTTGCAATAAAATATCCTTCTCTTATGAATATAGCTATGGGTGGAAAAGTTCTTTGGAGATTAGTAATAGGAGCACAAGAATGGTGGAAGGATGTGATTCACCATAAGTACTTTAATGGAACAAGGAAAAGATGCTTGGATTTTCCTTTGTTATCTTTTAGAGGGTTAACTATATGGGGGATTTTCGAATCAACATCACCTCTAATTCAATCCAAACTTTTATGGATTCTAGGAAATGGGAAGACAATAAATCTTTGGACAAGTGACATTCTTAGCAAGTCACCTTTAGACGTTGTAGAGGAGCTAAGGAATTTATAAGATTGGTGTATAAGACATGGATATCTCAAGCTCTTAGACATCACAAGGTGGAGTGAGGAGGGATGATCCAAGATCTTTTCATCGTGACTTATAAAGAATTGTATTAAGTGAGCATAAATTAAAGTGCACCATTAAAGAAGGGAAAACTAAAAAATGAAGAGACATAAGCATAAGATATGAACACAAAAACTTGATAATAAAGTTCGTCCCTGGTGGACTACGTCTCCGGGTCCTGCTCTCAAATGGGTAAGCTCTTTCATTAACTCAACAAAAGAATTTGGCAAATACATAAAAATACCTCATTCTGAAATCAAGTTGCATAAATAATGCTTAGATCAGAAAATAGACATCACCACTGAATTCATGGTGTCGAATTACCCAAAAATGACTGTCTCCATGCCTCGATCTGGCTTTGGCACTCCCACGCCCAAGAATAATTCTGTCTCGGTTTCTGTGCCCTCTGCAACCTGCAATAATGACTGTACCACCTCAAAATCCATGCCCGCAGGTCGTACGGTCCGCGCCTCCTCTTTTCCATAGTTGGGCAGGTTGCACCTTTTTAATAATAAACGTGGGCAGATGTACAAAGAGGTACCGGTGACGTATTGGTTATGGGCAGATGTATTAAGGCTTTGGTATATGCGGAGGTTCCGGGGTCGAATCCCACAGACTCCGTTTTTGGTACGTTGGTTAATATATTTGCAATACAAAATGAACCGCCGCTAACTTTAGTGGAGAAGCTAGAAGCTCTTCTAACTGGTTTCCAAATTTGGCATGGTCCGCCAGATTTGGCGGACCCGCCAATTTTTGTTTTCGAAATTCGTTCATGAGTTGTTATTGGGCGTTTCCCGCCTGCCACGTGGCAGCCCCTGATTGGACCATGTGGTGGCCTCTCATTGGGCCACACTGCCCCCTGCCAAATCAACATGCCACGTCAGCATGCCACATCATTCATACGGACTATACGGACTGCCACGTGGCACGATTCGACTGGTCCATGGATCGGTCCGAAAAGCCAATAATCGGGTGACATGTGGCAGCCTCTGGTGCTGCCACATCATCATGCTAATGTCAGCATGCCACGTGTCACTTCCCTGCTCTTCCACATGCATTATATAGATCATGACATCATCCGTACGGATGTTGACGTCAGCAGTATGGATGCTGACTCATCCCTTGCTGACTGGGCTAGGTTGACCAAACTTTGACCGCAAATATATTTCAATTCGTAACTCTGTTTGACGAGTCGTTTGCGCCATTAAAAATATTGCGACACGATCTTCGCGATCATGCCATTTTCACTGAGTTTTGGGAACTTTGATTTTTTGCCCTTTCTTTGTTTGCTAGAGCCATTTTGAGCATTTTGAGTTGCCTCTATGAGTTTTGAGTTATTCTTAACCTTCTCTGGATCATTTTTGGATCAAGGGGAAATGGATAGGTTGGAAAAGGTTTCTCCTTTAGAAGAGATATCTGGTTAAGTAAATCTACTATACAAGCTACTAGCAGGCTGCACCCCAATCGATCCTTCTGTTCCTGATGATCGAGGGTGGGGCTTGAAAGGATACACAATTAAACAAGGATACACTAGTCTTCTTATAGACTCCACTTTTCCTCCAAAATCAAAACTCTAGAAGTACATTTGGCAAGGCGACTCTCTCCCAAATGTAAATGCCTTTTGTTGGGTCTTAGCTCATGGAAAAATTTTAACTACTAAAAATCTACAAAAGCGAGGGATAGAGACCCCTACATGTGTATTCTTTGTTGCGAGGCAAGTGAAAATATCTACCATCTTTTATTTGAGTGTCATTTTTCTAGGCAGGCATGGGAACACACGTACAAGGAAATCAGAGAAAGAGTTACTCTCCCGGGCTCTTGGTTTGAAAAGTTTGTAGGTTGGAAGCAAAGATACTTAGGGTTATTTCTTAAAAAAAATATTTTTAATGGATTTGGATGGCCATTCCTAAATTTGTTTGCTAGGAGATATGGCTAGCTTGGAATAAGGTGACCTTCATCAAATGAATCTCTCTCCCACCAGGGTAGTCTCTCTAGCATATAGTTTGGAAGTGGAAATTGTTCATATTCAAGGTTTAAAAGGGCTAACATGGCATGATATGGATCAAATGGAAAGGTCATGGGTAAGCAATGTTCTTAATCTCCAGTAAGTGGACATTCATAAAAAACTGACTTTTAACGTTCCCAAGGAGAAGTGGAAGCTTAGAATGAGTGAGGAAGAGTTTGCAAATTGGAGGTAGAAACAATATAAATGTACTCTTTTTTTTATGGGTCTTCAAGAGGAAACCTAGGGGTGGTAGGCATGAGGAGAGGGGTCATTTATGACTCTGAAGAAACATAAAGAATATCGTTTGCTTGGGGATTAGGTCGATCCACTAACAACCAGGCTGAGGCAATGGCTCTATATATATAGGATTGAAGCTAATCATCTTATACCACTATAAAGACATAATAATAATATGAGGCTCATAACTCATAATAAAGGGCATTATAGAGCAATCAAAACATGGTCATCACACCCTAGTCGGAGTAGTTTGAGCATATCAAAGGAAAAACAATGATTCCATAAGGTGGAGTACTATCATGTCCTTAGGAATATGAATTGCAGAGTAGACATTCTTGCCAAGGAGGCTTGCAACCTTGATTAAGGCATTTTAAAAGAAAATCAATCTTTAAAATTTATCTATCCTCCTTAAGCAAATGTTTATCTCATCCGACTTGTATTCAGGTTAAGGCATGGGTGGTCTTATCTTTCATCCCCTCACTTAATTATTGACGAACATGGCGAATTTCTCCAACGATTGCAATTCTTGGTTTCCATGGAATTCGACGATCATTATATTGGCTCCGACATCGTGGTAGTCTATGCACAGACCTGTTCGAGAGGTTGTTGGTTTCCTTTGTGTTGGCCTTGATGGAAACTAGATAGGCATTGTTTGCTCCTCCGTGATCACAAATCCCCACTCTGGCTTGAAGCTTCCCTCTGGCAATTTCATTGGCACAATATCTGGCTGCTCTGGTTTATTTACTGGGTGGTTTTGGGTTCCTTTGTGATGTTCGGGTCTTATTTATTTGTAGTAAGGAGCTATCGGAAATGCGGTGTGGCCATATACGTTCTTACCCCTATAACAGGTGCGAATTGCCGGAGATCAAAAGGAAAATTTCGTGTGCAAAATACAACTTTTTTGGACATCAAGCAGGTCATTGTTAGCATTGAAGATAGAATTCAATAGCATGGGGAGAGCAGAGATAGGGAGATAGTAGTAATCTTGGACGTGGTGGAAGTGGTGAACAGTCAGGATAAAGCCATTCAGGACCCGAGGCAGGAAAACCAGCTTCTCAAGAAGAACGTAGCAGAACTGATGGGCATTCACACCAGAACTCAGAGTCGGGTAGCAACAAACTATTCATGTGCCAACTCTGGATTCAAGTGGACGCTGAACTTAAGCTCGCTTAGTATTTTATTTCAATGTTTTTCAAAGTTTCTTTGCTTCTCGGGGTATATGTTAGGATTTCTACTTGTCAGCACATCAGGAAACATACAGTTTTAGTTACTCTTTTCTCTACTAGAGAGGATAGTATTATGTATCAAAACAGTGTTTCCTAGTTGTTTATCTAATCAAGTATGTACTATTCTATTCTGTTGTTCAGCTTAGCTGCAACATTTTGCTAATATAAAATCAATAGTTTCTGTTAAGGGAACAACTTCTCTCCATTCATGTTACATATTTGTCTAAAATGAATTTAGCCATTCCAAATCTAACAAATTAACTACACATTCTTTGATTCTTTAAAGTGTGTGGAAAGAGAATGTTAACAACTAATAATTAAAATATTTAACTATATTACAACTAAGTCAACATAGAGATTTGAAAGAAGAGAATGAAAGGGAAGTACCTAATACTATGTGAGCGCATATCACTGCAACAAATATTTGTCAATCTATGATGGAGGAATTATGTATGGTTGATCTTCCATTCAACTATAATTATTTTGTGAGTATAAATAGTTGTGAAGATGAAAGGCATTAAATCTCATTCGTACATTGTAGCTAGGCCAAACCATCATTAGTACATTGTAGCTAGGCCAAACCATTTTCATACAATCTATCCAAAACATATGGACCTAGCTGAAATTATTTTAACTTGCCTAGGAAGTCCTTGTGATTGGGGACAAAAATAAAAACTAACTCACCATCATTCATAACCTTAAGCTTCATGTACTTAACATGGGATGCTTTGACACATTCCCCTTAAACCTATTAATGCCAATATGCATTAACACATACTTCATCCTTGTTCCAACTAAACTAAGTGAGCTTGAAGAGAATCATTGTCAACCCCTCTATTAAAGAGTGCAACGCGTTTGGGTCAAATAATGAATTGCATGAAAACAACTACTTTGTGACCATACACAAGTTTGGAAGGTGTGTAGGTGATGGAATTATTTTCATAATGAAAAATCCCAAGGGACTATGAGCAATCAATGATCCCAATTTTGTTTCTCCAAAACACATGCCTTCTTGAGTGTGTTCAATATTATTTTAATTGTTGACTCTGTAACGTCCCCAACCACCAACAGGACGGGAAACATCACTACTGGAAACTCTTTGATACCATTTACATTTATTTACATATCTAATGCAATTTAGTAGGCATAACATTCTACTCATACACCAATTCATGCGGAAACAATATTAACACATACATGCAATTCTATTGACATTATAACTTGATTTCAAGATACACATCATACAAAGAACATATATTTGGTACTTATCTGTTAATTGATGACCACCAACTGTGTGCAGACCTTCCACGAACTTCCCAGCCTTAGACCACGTTGCTCATCACACTCAACAGTGGGTCACCCCCGAGCTGGGACTAAACTCCACCAGACAAGGGATTCCTAGGCTTGGCAAGGACAACAGGAAAGTCGCACAGATCAACAGGAAGGATTTTCTCCCAGGAGCCAGCTCACACTAACAGCCTACAACCTCTCATTCCCCACATGCATGTCCCACCCCAGGAAGTGTGCCCCTTCTCTGCTCAACAGTCCTTCGGCTGCCCCACTTCCCTTCTAGGGCTTCAACAACAGACCGAACAAGAATTCTCAGAGCACTATAGCTGTCGTTGGGCTCCCTCTGGGAAAATCACTTCCCCAACAACCTCTCTCAATTGGAGAGAGTTGCTTACATGCCTGGCAACCTGCTTCTTCAGTCCACGGGCCTGACAACCCGCCTCTTCAAACTAGCTCCTAAGTCAAATAGAGTAAGGGTGATGGAAACAACAAAGCTCGGTATAGAACATATGATGGCAGCACACCACGCTCAGTCAATAACTGCGTTGGCAGCAACAAAAAATCGTTAAGGTATGGTACGGGCTCAGGCAAAGAACATGGGCGCTGTTCTTCACAGGAAAAGTACAGGATAGCTCAAAGTGCCTGCAGGTTCCAGAGGTGCGTGAATGATGTAGAGGTCAATGATGGAGAGGATGGCTCAGTGCGTGAATGTGTGAGTGAATGGAAAAAGATGGGAAACCGAACTATTTTGCCCCACCTATATTTGCATGTGCCATGATTGACACATGGCTCTCCTGGAGCTTGTTTCTCTCCACTTGGGATTCATTCCATCTTCCATGAGACTTATGATAAAACAATTATCCTCACCATAGTCTTTAGGAAATAATAATATAATATTCTCTTGGCTTTAAGCCCTCAAGCTTATCCCTTTTCACTAGTCTCCTAACCCTCCCCTTCCCCTACCTAGTGGAGCTTGGTCCCCCATACTATTTTATTGTGGTCAGTCTACATGCAACAATGTATTTATATTAATGATATGTGTGTTTACATATACAAAACATAGGCTCAATGGCCTAATGCATCTAGGCTTTTCAGCCTAATAAACACATAAGTATTCCAACTTATAAACACTTGGCTCACCAGCCTATAAACATAATTACAATTCAGCAGGGGCTCGACCTTGGGGTGTTACAATCCCCTCCCCTTATTTTTGCACTATCCTTAGTGAAACTTATTTACACAACAACAAGAAGATTTCTAAAATCTTCAAAAAGATGTGGGCACTCTGCCCTTATAGCATCTTCATGCTCCCCTGTTGCGTCCTCAGGACCGTACCAAGTCCACTAAACTTTTACAAGCCCTATGGATCGATTCCAGAGTTGCTTGTTTTTTTCGTCCAGTATGCGCACCGGATGTACATGAAAAGCGCTTTCTTGCTCCACCTGAATCACATTCCAATCAATAACATGATTATCATCAGGTATGTATTTCTTAAGCAATGAGACATGAAATACATTATGTATAGACATAGATGCAGACAATGCAAGCATATAAACTACTGGTCCAATTCTCTCTAGGATTTCAAATGACCCACAATATCTGGCTGCCAACTTGGAACAATTTCCCAACTTCAGGGAACTTCTGTTGGATTTCACCTTCAAGAAAACATGATCACCCACTTTAAATTCCTTGTGAGTTCTGTTCTTGTCAGCATAGCTTTATGAATGTCTTGGGAAGCCTTCAAATTCTGTCTAATCTTCAGCATTTGCTCTTCCATTTCCTTGAGCAACTTTGGCCCAACCACTGCCCTATCAGCTGGGTTGTCCCAACTTACTGGGTTGTTGCACTTTCTGCCATAAAGTGCTTCAAACAAGATCATCTTCAACGATGCTTTATACCCATTGTTGTAGGCAAATTCCACCGAGTGTAGATAATCTTCCCATTTAGATGATTTTTTCATCACATACATCCTTAGCATATCCTCTATCACTTGGTTCACCCTTTCCGTTTGCCCATCACACTTAGGATTATAGGCTGTGCTGAAGTTCAGATTTGTTCTGAACCCTTTGAATAACCCCTTCCAAAACTTTGAGGTAAACTTTGGGTCTTTGTCAAACACAATTGTCTTGGGTATGCCATGCAAGGGTGCTACTTCCCTCATATAAATATCAACAACATTGGTTACCTTGTGAGTAACCTTCATAGGAATGAAATGGGCAGCTTTAGTAAGCTTGTCCACCACCACCATGATTGCGTCATGTTGCTTGCTTGTTTTGGGCAATCCTGTGATGAAATCCATTGTCACCACTTCCCACTTCCACTCAGGAATGGGTAGTGGCTGCAGTAACCCAGTTGGGTGTCTATGCTCATCCTTGACCCTTTTACATTCCAAGCATTTAGCTATGTATTCAACAATCTCCCTCTTCATGCCTGACCAATAATATTGGCTCTTGACTGTTGAAACTGTTTTCTGATATCCTGGGTGTCCCGCATAAGGTACATTGTGCATTTCTATTGAAATCAAACTCCTCAATTCAGGAGAATTGGGTACATAAACTTTGTTTATGTACACGAGAATTCCATCAATTCCCAATTCATAATCTTCAACTTTCTGCTGCATTTTTCCTCACTGTAACTTTGTTATCATCTCCATGTACTGCAAATCTTCTTTTGCAGCTTCCAAAATTATGCCTTTAACATCAGTTTGATACATGCTAATGGATGTAGTATGCAGTTCATGCACTCTCCTGCTGAGTGCATCAACCACTTTGTTCTCCTTTCCTTTGATGTGCTTGATATCAAAGTCATACTCACAGAGGAATTCCAACCATCTGATCTTCCTAGCATTCAAAGTAGGCTGATCAAACAAATACTTTAGACCATTATGGTCTATACTCAACTCAAACCTCTTTCCCATGAGGTAGTGTCTCCACTTCTTCAAAGCGTGCACTATGACTACCAACTCCAAATCATGAGTGGCATAGAGCCTTTCATGCTCTTTCAATTTTCTGGACTCAAAAAATATCACAAATCCATTTTGACTAAGGACTCCTCTAAGTCCTTCTTTGCATGCATCAATGCAAACTATGAAATCTTCATTCGGATCAACAATCTGCAGAATTGGAGCACTAGTTAACAACTGCTTCAATTTTTGGAAGCTCATTTCACATTCTGCTGTCCATTGAAACTTCTTCCCCTTCCTTAGCAAGGAGGTGATGGGGTGAGCTATTTTCGAAAACCCTGCAATGAACCTTCTATAGTAGCTAGCTAGATCCATGAAGGATCTGACTTCTGTCACATTCTTAGGTTCTATCCACCCTTTTATGGCCTCAATATTTTCAGGGTCCATTGCTATCCCTTCTTCAGATATGATATGCCCCAAATAGTGAATCTTGTTTTGATAAAATGAGCACTTGCTCAATTTGGCATACAACTGATGCTCTCTTAGCATGCAACACCATTCTCAAATGATGCTCATGCTCTTCTTCTGACTTGGAATATACAAGGATGTCATCCAAAAAGACAATGAAAAACTTGTCTAAATATTCTCGGAAAACACCATTCATTAGGCACATGAAAACCTCTGGTGCATTTGATAACCCAAATGGCACCACTGTGAACTCATAATGACCATACCTTGTCCTGAAGGCGGTCTTGCTTATGTCTTCCTCTTTAATCCTTACTTGATGGTATCCTGACCTGATATCTATCTTTGAAAATGTCCTTGCATCCTTCAGCTGATCGAAGAGATCATCAATCCTTGGTAGAGGATACTTGTTCTTTATAGAAACTTTGTTCAAATGTCTGAAATCAATGCACAATCTCAATGTCCCATCTTTCTTCTTCATGAACAAGACTGGGGCACCCCAAGGTGACACACTTGGGTGTATATACCCCTTCTTCAAAATCTCTTCAAGCTGCATTTGCAACTCCTTCAGCTCTGATGTACTCATTATGTAAGGAGTCTTTGATACTGGAGATGCTCCAGGCATTAAATTTATAGAGAAATCAATATCTCTCTTTGGGGGTAGTCCTGGTACCTCCTTGAACACATCTTCAAAATATTCTAGGACTGCATGATCCTCCAGATTTGGCACCTTATCCTAAGATGCTTCCTCCATATGGGATGCAAATATTTGACAACCCTTTCTGTAACACTTTTTTAGCTGCATTGCTGAAATTTCTCATACAATAACTGCCCTGGGAATTCCTTGGACTGTTCTTTGATTTCCTTCCTCACCCAGGCAAGTGAATTCCTTGATACGACAGTCTAAGATGGCACGGTGTTGGTCTAACCAATCCATACCAATTAGATAGTCATAGGAACCTAAAGGCAAGATGTTCAAATCTTCCCTTGTGCTCAGTCCATTCATGCCCACTGGACATGACTTAACCATCTCATTAACTTTTCTTTTGACTCCGGTAGCCAGCTGCACCAACCAAGATTTTCCATGCTTTATTCTTAGAAAATGAAAACTTTCCACCATCTTAGGATCTATATAACTATGAATATCCCCTGAGTCTATTAAAATAGTAAAGGCATGGTTATTGATCATACCTTCAACTTCAATCATGTGTGACTGATACTCTACTTGCTTGTTGTCCAGGGCTGCATAGATCCTTGGTACACTTCTGCCCATGTCCTCCACTGTTTCTACTTGTTGAACATGGTGAACAACTCTCACTTTGTCCTTTTTGTGAGGGAATTCTCTATACATATGATCTCCTTTACAACCCCAACACTGCATAGGTGTTTGCCTTGGCCTTTGCCCACCTCTTTCATCCATCTGGGACTCTCTCAACACTGGCTGTCCTTGAGGACTATTTCTGAAAAATGGTGGCTTGTTTCCGTTCTGCTTCTGATCCATCTTGAATTTCTTCTTGTCTTCCCAATCTTTTTGGAAAGTTGGCCTTGCTTTTTGTTGATCATATAGGCACTTAGCTCGCCTTATGGTCTCTTCCAGAGTCTTGGGATCATCATATTGGATTTTATCATTGATGAAAGGTGGCAAACCACTCAAATACCTCTGAATCTTAACTGTCTCATCTTTGATGAAGGAAACATACTTAAACAATTCTAAAAACCTTCTTTCATATTCATCTATTGTCATACTCCCAAGCTTGAGTTCAAAGAACTCTTTCATTTTTTTGTCATAATATCTCTTAGTCAAGTATTTCTTTTCGAAATACTTATTGAATTCCCTCCAAGTAACATTTTTCTCTTTAATGTGTCACACCTGCACAAGCTGATCCCACCACATGGATGCATTTCCTTTGAGTTGATAGATGACAATTCTTCCTTCTGCATGAGAAGAATAATTATGCAATTGAAAATACTTTCTCATGCCTAGCAACCATGTCTCTGCATCTTCTTCCTTCTTGTGCTCACCATCAAATGTAAGAGGTTTGATTTTGTTCATTTCTCCTCATAGCTCATCCACCACAGACATCTTATGCTTCCTGATAGGGGATGGACTTGATCTGATGTGTGCTCTCTTAGTGGAATTCTTTTGGGAGTGCTGGTGATGTATGCTACCACTGCTTGATTTTCCTTTCTTCTTAGGGGTCCCACGACTTCCTGTTTTGCTGGAGCCACTCTCCTTATCCAACTTTTTTTCTATTCTTTCCAAGCTCTGCATCAACTTCATGTTGATGTCTTCCTATTGCTTGTTGGCTCTCATAAGCTTTTCATTATCAACTTTATGGATTTGGACATCCTTCTACAAATTTTTAATAATTTTCATCATGCTTACGTCTGTATCTATTTCTTCTCCATGCCCATTGGAGTTCGATCCTTCAATTCCAAAATGGACATCCATTCCTCTAACTTCATCCTCCTGAATGTGAGAGTCCTGTTCCCCCTCCATTTCTCTGCACTATGGAACAATTCGGTTCTGTTCTGACAATTTTTAACTCTGCAAAATGTGCAGTCAACCAAAATTTGTCAGTTTATTAACCCTTAATAATTCTCTCAGAATAACATAAACCAATCTAAATTAATAAAAGAATACTAGATTCCATTTCTGCGGTTCTTGGTCGATCCATAACCCTCTTCTATGTTCTGCAATAATTTTCGGGCGCGAGCCCCTTTTCTTCAACCCTTAATTCGCATGTGACCACGACGGTGACCAAGTGCTATTAGTTAGGCGCTTATCCGAGGCCTTTAAACTTCGGGGCTCCAGAGCTTCGGAGGTTTCCCTTTTCTGCGCATCATAAACATCACAGAACAATGATTTTTCGAGCGCGCGAAGAACGGTGGATCTACGACCTCTCAGATCTACGGTGGATAGGAGCTTTGGCGGTATCCAAAGCACATCCCAACAAATCTCCCAGAGTGACGAATTGGCAAACTCGCGAAGCGGGGTGGATCAATGGTCCATGTCTTTCCAGCATCCAACGACGGATATTTACTACGGAACTCCAACTTCGGGGCTTCAGGCTTCGGGACTTCAAAGCTCCGGGCCTGTTATCGCGCAGTTTGTATTTTAGGTCACAGGCTACAGGATAGTGGAAAAACTGGCGTAACAGGAACCTTCCCCACCCACTGTCACCTCGATGGTGGGATCTTTATTTTTAGGGAGGTTAGCCCAGGGGAGACGTCCTCGGTAACTTGGGGTTTGAAGAGGCAAAGAATATAAGGTCAAGAAGCAAGGTTTTCCCTCCTCTCAGGTTACCACCAGTATCAGATAATCCGGCTAATCAACCAGTAAAGAAGTGAAGTCCTTGTTGAGAATACCTGCCCGGAACAAGACAATGACAACACTATATATATATTTGCAGGCTATAATTCAAAAGGTTAGTACTTCTTGATTATCTGATTTCATTTAACAAGCAATATAGTAGATAAGATGAGGTCAACGTTTTACTAATTAGCCAATGAAAAATCACCAATTCATCAATATCTATCACAAAATGACCAAGCCAACAGTTTTATCAATCAAGATTAGCTCAATAAAGGCTTGACGTCATCATTAATTGCTTAGTTAGAAGTCTTGCTGCGTCAAGGATGACGTCAACCTAAGTTAGTAGGGTTAGGGTTAGTTAGGGTTTTAAAAAAAATGAAAGTTTGAAAGATGATTTTACACAACAAAAGATCAATGTTGCAAGTTTAACTAGTGCCTTAGGGTAAAATGGATTCAAAAGCAAGGGCAAAAGAAAACTTGGGAGGATTTAGAATTCAGAGACTGGAGGGTAGGGTTCTATGGTGCTGCAATGGCAGACTTGGGAGGATTTAGAATTGCAGACTGAGGGTAGGGTTCTATGGAAAATGCGAACAGGCCCTAGAATCAGAACCCTAAGGGAAGGAGGCTCATTCATGTGTTGCTTAAGCAAGGCATCACGCTCCTCCCTCTTTCAAACACACTTGGCAAACGGCAATTTGCAAGTACGGTATCTAAGGGAGAAAAGTGTTGCAAAGGCAAGGATTTTTCAAACCCTAGAAGGTTAAACCCTAGGTGTAGATTTAATTAGGCCTATGACGTCTTCCTCCTTCAACCATAAATTTAATGCTAACTCGTAAAAGGGAGAAAAGTGTGGCAAATGACTAGGCTAAGCATCTTCCCTATCAATGGCTACCAATTTCTCAACATGGGACATATAGCAATGACCTACTAGTGTGCTTGCTACCTTATGGGTTTCAAGATTTAAGCAATATAATAGCAATATATTGGCAAATGTAAGAAAATTGCCTACAACCATTCACTTAAGAAGTTTTGCATGGAAAATTCACTTACATATCATGAAGAATGCATAATCAAACCCTAGTTGTAAACCCTCCATGAGAAAAACACCATAAATACCAAAAATCCCAAGAAGAGTTGTGCCTCACCTCCAACACCAAAAATACCAAGCAAAGGCTAAAGATAGTATCTCACAAGAGAGTGAGTTATGTTATGTTCAAATGAGGAAAAACGTCCCCTATTTATACCAATTGCGGATCTTCAATTAAAATTTAGGTCATTAAAACAACAGACAAGGTCGACTACAAAATTTACACTGCTTTTACATTAACCGCTAGAAAATGTCATACATGAGCAAAAGAGGGACGCTTGCCCTTCTCGAGGGAGATGTTATTCTTGGCATTTCAAAGATCCGTAGTTGTAATGCTGGCCCTTCTAGGTTCTCCAAGTTGCCACACGTACAAAATTTTCATCACATCAAGCATGCCTGAATAACATCTCCAAGGCTTCCCGGTGACGCCTTTGTCCAAGGCAACTGCTCATCCGGGCGGGTGGATCCCCTAGCTCTGCTCACTAAAAGTGTCCTGGTTGGAACGCCCTTCTTCTTCTCGCGGTAATGGTTCATCATAACGCTATCCCCGCTCCGCCATCCCAACAACCATCCGATGGGCTCTTTCAGCCCATGGAGGTCCGAGCAATCATATCCCCATGTGTACCACCCACCGTACCTATCCATCGGTATGGTCTTGCATTATCAAAACTTCGCCCATGGCTCATCACCCTGGATCATAGCAAATGTCAATCATATTTCATCATTTCCATTTATCGTGATACATGCATAAACCCTCTAGCATATCCCCTAATAGCTCAAAGACATTAATCGATTCACTATACAAAGTTGAAGAAATAGACTGAACAACCTATTACCGGTATCAATAAGAAGAGGAAAGCCCACGTAAGATCATTCAAGCCATGTACATGAAGGATATGGTCTAAGGACGTCTAGTCATAGTGAAGACCAGTGGTAGGTATAGTCTCAGGTGCCTTTGTAGGAGGTGAGTTAAAAATCTCTGTCATGGATGAACTTTTTCCAAGCCCCTTATTGCCTTCCTTTATTCTTTATTTATTTCTTTTCTTTTCTTTTTTACTTCAAGGTTCCACTGCAGGACACCGCTTCCTGGCGCAGGACCAGAGCTCCATTGCTGTTACTCAATCGGTATTTTCATTGCAAATGATATACCGCCTGCGATGAGACCCTTCCCTCATGCAACAAAAGGTCATTGCCCTAGCATGGTGACCATATTGGCAATGTCATATTGCTAGATAGCTATGAACATAATGAGCCGGGTTCATGATGAGACCTCCCATCCCTCTCTTGGTTAGGTCTTGTTTTATTATTTTTCCTTCGGGTCCCTTGCTCTTGTCTAGAGGCCTTTTATTGCCTTCCTGGGGATCCCCTAGGCGAAGCATATCTAGGTTTTAGTTCCTATGGATTTTATATTTTACTAGTCATGACTGCCTTTTAGCCCTTTCTTCCCATAGGACTAAATGTAACCCTCAAATAGGTCATCCTAATGTCTGCATCTAGGGGAATGGGATGGATGTATGGGAGATAAGATGTAAAGTGATAGTATGGTGGGAGGCAGACGATATTCTTCAAATCCTCGGTGGCTAACCAAAACCCATGGATACAAGCTTGCTAGGTCACCCCTAATCCCCAAACAATGGTCAAGTGGGTTTAAGATCCAAGCAAAAGTAGTTGTCAGAAATGTAAGGAATCTCATGCATATATAAGAAAGTTATAACGATCAAACATGACACATACCATGATACTGGACCACCACCTCATGGAGCAAGAGTCTTCCTGATGCAAGTCCAAGGTTTATTAGATGGATGCCGCCGCTGCCGACAGGACAAATCTAGTGAAGAAGAAGAAGGATGGGGTCTCCCTTGAGGGCCATGCTCAGGTCAATCATGCTCTCGGTACTCCATGTCTAGGACCTGTGGGCCTCGAGACATGATCTCCTAGTTATCCCTAGAAATCGAGGATAACAGGGCCTTCAGAGGATTTCACATATGCACACCCCAAAACTCCTAATCCGTGAATCTCTGAATATTTCCATGTCACCTATGGTGGCGTAATCATGTCACGTCACTTCGGTGTTATGGAACTTCGGGGGTTTCTTCCTCCCATTCCATCACGAAGAATTTCTTCCGGAGTGTTCAGTCTCTAGACTTCACGATCTGGCACCATGTGTCCACCATGACCATCAGGGGCCCCACCATCCATGCTCAAGAGGAGGGCCACGTGGTGAAATATTAGAAGCGGACATGTGGCCCAATCAGATGGGTGACACATGTCACGTCCTAACTAGCATTTCAATCTTCCAAAGGTGCTTAAATCACTGACACGTGGCACACATCCCTTGTGTCCATGCCATCCCTGGTGATGTCAGAAAGCCACGTCACTTCGAGACTTCGGGCTTCGGAGGATTTTGCACTTGCATACTCCAATTCTCCCGAACGTCGAACTCCCAAACTTTCTTACCTTTTAGAGTCCACATAGTACAATTGTCATCATATAAGAGGGTGACACGTGGCCCCACATGTCGGATTGATTTTGGTCCAAAAAGGTCGTCAAAAGTACCATTCTAACTGACACGTGGCAGGACTAAGGAAGTCCACGTCACCCTGGGTGATGTCATCATGCCACGCCACTTATGCTCTTTTGCTTCGGGCCTTCGGGCTTCGAGAGATTTCACCTTAGCACACATTATTTCTCCCGAACGTCGAACTCCCGAACAAGTTGATCTTTTGACACACGTCTCCTTTAATGAACGATCCGGATTAACTTCGGATCTCGGGACTTCGGGAATTTGCGCGTCAGCATACTCTATTTCTCCCGAACGCCGAATTCTCGAACAAGCTAACCTGCCGACACATGTTATTTTTTGATGGACGGTCTGGATTAACTCCAGACTTCGGGACTTCAGAAGTTTGCACTTCAACACACTCCATTTCTCCCGAAGTGTCGAACTGTCGAATTTTCCAAATGTTGTGAGATCTACGACTCACAATCATTTGTGCGCAGATTTGTCAGCTGAGATCTGCTCTTAATTTCCGTGCCTTACCTCTTGTTCTTGATTCGATCTAATGGTCAAGTACCTCTCCCCTGGATCTATGATGTAGATCCAATCCAGGACTTCAGAGCTTCGGGCTTCGGCCCCTTTTGCTCTATGACACATAAACTTCATCGAAGTCACGAACTTCGAAGGACTTGCAGGTTAACCTTCATGCACTTTTCTCCAGATCTAATGGTTATGAAGGATCCTCCTTTTCCTGAACAAATCGTATGGCCCAACACCACGGTTGTTGCAGTTTCTTTCTCTGTGGCCATTTCTTAAACCGTTATACCTCCTATCCTTTTGAACATAGTCCAAGTGTTCTCTCAATGCCCTTCTGGCACTTTGTACATATAATTCTCTAGAATTTTTACTCCAAATTCCTCGTTCGTGGCCCATCCAGGTTAAGTGTCGAAACCATGGGCTCTAAACTTGAATTTTTTCCATTTCGACAACAATTATTTTCTGACACTTTTGCTTCAACTTCCACTAATAAATCCCATCCAGGCTCAATGTTGAAACCATGGCTATGATACCAATTTGTAACGTCCCCAGCCACCAACAGGCCTGGTGACATCACTACTAGAAACTCTCTGATATCATTTACATTTATTTACATATCTAATGCAATTTAACAAGCATAACATTCTACTCATACACCAATTCATGCAGAAGAAATATTAATACATACATGCAATTCTATTGACATTATAACTTGATTTCAAGATACACATCATACAGAGAACATAAATTTGGTACTTATCTGTTAATTGATGACCACCAACTACATGCAGACCTTCCTCGAACCTCCCAGCCTTAGACCACGTTGCTCATCACGCTCAGCAGTGGGTCACCCCTGAGCTAGGACTAAACTCCACCGGGCAAGGGATTCCTAGGCTTGGAAAGGACAACAGGAAAGTCGCACAGATCAACAGGAAGGATTTTCTCCCAGGAGCCAACTCACATTAACAACCTACAAAATCTCATTCCCCACATTCCTATCCCACCCTAGGAAGTGTGCCCCTTCTCTGATCAACAGTCCTTCGGCTGCCCCACTTCCCTTCTAGGGCTTCAACAATAGACTAGACAATAATTCTCAGAGAACTATAGTTGTTGTTGGGATCCCTCTAGGAAAATCACTTCCCCAACAACCTCTCTCACCTGGAGAGAGTTGTTTACAAGCCTGACTACCTGCTTCTTCAGTCCACAGGCCTGACAACCCACCTCTTAAAACCAACTCCTAAGTCAAATCGAGTAAGGTTGATGGTAGTAGAAAATATCGGTATAGAACAGATGATGGCATCAAGCCACACTCAGTCAAGAACTGCGTTGGAAACAACAACAAATAGTTAAGGCAAGATACAGGCTCAGGCAAAGAATAGGCGCACTGTGCTTCATAGGAAAAGTACATGATAGCTCAAAGTGCCTGCAAGTTCCAGAGGTGTGTGAATGATGCAGAGGTCGACGATGGAGAGGATGGCTTAGTGCATGAATGTGTGAGTAAATGGGAAAATATGGGAAAACAGATTATTTTCCCCCACCTATATTTGCATGTGCCATGATTGACACATGGCTCTCCTAGAGCTCGTTTCTCTCCACTTGGGATTCATTCCATCTTCCATGAGACTTATGATAAAACAATTATCCTCACCATAGTCTTTAGGAAATAATAATATAATATTATCTTGGGGTTAAGCCCTCAAGATTATCCCTTTTCCCTAGTCTCCTATCCCTTCCCTTCCCCTACCTAGTGGAGCTTGGTCTCCCATACTCTTTTATCGTGGTCGGTCTACATGCAACGATGTATTTATATTAATGATATACGTGTTTACATATACAAAAATAGGCTCACTAGCCTTAAGCATATAGGCTCTTCGGCCTAATAAACACATAAGTCTTCCAGCTTATAAACACTTGGCTCACCAACCTATAAACATAATTACAATTCAGCAGGGGCTCGACCTTGGGGTGTTACAGACTCCATTGTACCATTAGAATGAGGGTGATAGAGATCATTGTGATTATGTGTGATCATGGAGCAGTCTGTCAAATGTTTGATCACTTTGTTAATGAAGTGGGATCCATTATTACAGACTAATTGTAAAGGGCATCCATACATGGTAATCATGTTTATATAGAGAAACTTAGCCATTATCTGAGCATCATGCTCTGTTGTAGTGATAATTTTGGTCAATTTTGTAAAAGTGTCAATGGTGACAAGAATGAAGTGTTTCTAGCTAGACGTGATGGAAAGAGGCTCTAGAAACTCAAACAACCATATCTAAAAGGGGGTTATAGGAGGATATGGTATAAACAAATGTAATCATGTGAGTGTGTTCTTCCAATGCAATGAAAAAGGTTACATTTATGGATGCATGCCATTGTTTCATGGAACATTGTAGGCCTCCACAATCTACTTGTTGCTACAATGTGCTACAATGTGCTACAAGCCACTATGATTGTTGCTACAATGTGCTTATTGTAATATATTAGGAACTTGATTTGGAAAAATGTATCTTCATAATATCTCATGATTCATCTGGCCTATATCTATATAATACACCAACAATAGTATGGAAAGGATATTGCTGGGCTAGATTCTAGCATTGTTTAGGGTTGTATCCTTGCAACGTAGTGGCTTTAGTGAGTAACCAATAGATGTCCTATAGGAAGTGTATATTCTAAATATCTATACAACCAATAATCCACCATTAATTGACATTGTCTCACCTTAAGTGATATGCAAGAGGTGTATGTAGCTACATGGATTTTCCTTAGCTTAACAAAATAGTGACTTGAGCAACAAAGGCTTTTTGAAAATATTTTTTTCAGTTATTATGATCAACATATAAGTGAAATTTTTGGGATAGCATGAAAGAAAAAAACTTGTGTACAATAGTAACCATGGTTTAATACTTCTCATTGCCTTTCGACACTTCATATATGCATATTCCATTTCACATTCTAGCCTGAATCTGTAGCTCCAATTGGCATGATTCCTCATTCATGCATACACACCATGCCAATCATATACAATCATAGTTTTAATGTGCCTATTATGCACACTTACCCTCACATATGCCTAAAATACTCAACACACCTAACTTCTCTCTCACAGTCTCACCTAGTGCACACTCCTCATCTTGCACTCTTCATTTCACACTCTTGTACTTGTCCATCTTGCATGCAATTTTCTTTACTGATATGCTCATTTTTTTGCACACTCGTGTAGTGTACTTCACTATGTTGTGCCTAATTTTATTTTGCTCATTTTTTTTTGTGGACTTAACTATTTTAATGATGCCCCTACATCAACTACAGATGTTGTTTTTGAGATCATATGTAAATTCCAATGAGATTAAGGTTCAAGAAGAATAAACTAAGTTTTAGTTTAAGGATATGCTTGATAAAAATGACTAAATTTATAACAAAAAATATCATATACCTCGGTTCCCTTCCCATATTACTCCTTTTGAATGATCAAGTACTCTAATACAAGAAGAGGATTTTGAAGGAATTATTATCACCATGTAAAACTAGGCATTCATGAAGTTGATATTACAATGGAAAGTGATGAGGGACTTGAAGTAAAAGTGTTGAATGTGCACATTGAGGTCATTGCAGTAGTAGTTGACATTAAAGAGTGTGTCATTTTATATCAAAATTGAAAAGTATATTTTGTAGGGTGATTTCACAATGATTGCAACTTATTTCTTTCCCTAATATCCACAATTGTTGGGCATAAAATATTTACTATTAGCAACATATGTACCTCCTTGCCTTGTAAAAAAACATGCTTTCTTGGAACATTGTTGATGATGATTGGACCATTTATTTTACTTTTTAAATTGATAAATTTATTGGTATATGTGAAGTATATTACAACAAGGGGACTTCCAATACCTTTTTCCAAGGAATACCTTGCAAGGAAACTCTTAGACACTTCCTCACATTTGTGGGTGGTACCTAGTGCAAACTCATCAACATTGACTGTGGAAACTAAACCAATAATGAAATCAAGTAAAGATTGCAATAGAGACAATCAACTTGGGTAATAATTCCCAAGACCTTGTGCATAAAGCTCAAAGCACTCAACCACTCAAGCTAGCCCACAAGGCTAAAGGAGATACAATACTTATTAGGCATACATAGTTATTAAAAATTTGACATTCCATGAGTTGGTATATCACTCATGATGATGCAAGAAAAAAAAATACTAACAAAAAATTAAAATATAAGAATAACAATGGCATATTCACATGGTATACACAAGATTTACCCTAGAAACCCTTAATCAAGAAAACTAGCCTAACTAAGAGTCACACCTCTCTTTATTGTTGGGTTGTTATATTCTTTGCAGTGAAAGTCTAGTTGATGTGGATCGAATGGAAGTGAAAGTCGAAGTCGAAGTGATCAATTGAGAAAATTCAAAGTTGAAGTGATCGACAACAAGTTGAAGAAGTTAGCTGACAAGAGGTCGTTAGGAGGTTGTGTGGAAACTGACTGAAGTTCGAATGGAGGTCGACTAGTAGTCCACTGTAACCGAATTCTGAGATTCGCGAGATTTGTAGCCAATGATCTGCGTGGATCTATAACCATTTTTGGGTGCCTTTCTTTAATTTTTTGCCTATTGTAAAGCCTATAAATAAGGCATGTTGTAATACTGTAGAATCTAATCAATCAACCAATAATAATGAGATCAATCTTTAGCAGAAGGTTGTTGGTCATGTAGATGCAAGACGAATTTACTATAGGGTTGTTCTTGTGAAAACAAGAAGGTATGATGTCGATTGTGTCTTAGGTGTAGACCAAGGTTATACATGTAACCTTTTATTCGTAATGAATAAGACAACAAGAGAGCAAGATGCTCAAGGAATACTAGTTTTCTTGTTTGGGTTTCCATGGTAAAATCTCTATGTACTATGTGATTGCTTTGTCATTTACTTTATACTTGAAATCTGTCTTCCTCTCTTCAATTAGGTTTAGCGTGGAAGTATATTTCCTAACATGTGGTATCAAAGCTTGGTTTGAAAATATTAGATATGAGCTAAACCCTAGGTCTAGTAAGGGTCGTAAGTTAGAGATCTTTAAAGTTGTGCTTAAAAGAATGGCAAGTATCTTGAGAATAGAGATCGAAAAATTCAATGGCCAAAATTTTGAGCTGGAAGCTTAAAATTGAAGATTTCCTTGTAGATCGAGAACAATGGGAAACAATCTATCTAGACACCATTCTGACAAGTATGTCGATGGAAGAATGGGAGAAACTTGAAATAAGAGAAAGGAGTACAATTGGAATGTGTCTTGCATATTCAGTGTTTCTGAAAGTCTCAGGTGAAGATTCGGCCAAGAAATTGTGGGACAAGTTGGGAAGCTTGTACTAGTTGAAATCCCTAGTAAATAAGTTGTTCCTTAGAAAGAAGTTGTATATTTTGAGGATGAGTGATGGTGGTTTGGTAACTGAGCATTTGAACGCGTTCAACACTATAATAAGTCAATTATCAACTGTAGATATCAAAATCACTTAGGAGGATAAGTGTATTAGCCTAATATGTTCTTTTTCAGTCTCCTAGGATAGCTTAGTAGTGGCTATAGGGAGTAATTCAACCACATTAGTGCTATAATACATAGTTTCATCTCTACTATCAAAAGAAATGAGACAAAAGAAGATTCTTTAATGGTGAGAGGTCGAGCAGTTGACATATATAAAGGAAAATTATTTGGTAGAAAGTCTAAGTCAAAGGGTAGATCTAAATCACCGGTTCAGTCGACAAGAAGATGTTATAAATGCGATTAAGTTGGAAATTATAAAAATGATTGCAAGTCGAAGGTAATGGAAGTCAGTATGAGATTCAATGAGAAGTAGTCGACTGAGAGAAATACTACTCTAGATAAAGGAGGAGATGTGTATCTGGTGTAGACCAGTACATGGTCAAATCAAGATGTTTGGTTGATTGAATTAGGAGCATCCTATCATATGACACCTCACATAGAATGGTTCTAAGAATATGATAGATATGAAGGAGGATATGTGTTTTTGGGGGACAAATCGACAACCAAAATTGTTGGATGGGGAAGAGTCCCACTGATACTGTAGGATTGGAGGAGTAGAACCCTTCCAGGTGTGCTACATATTCCAGGTTTGGAAAGAAACCTGATATCTATCAGCAAGATGAGTGATGCATGAGTGCATAGTCTATTTCAGAAGGATACGTGCACAATGGTTCCTGGGTGTGATGGTATTAATGAAAGGAGTTCAGATTGGAACCCTATACAAGTTGTTAGGGAATGTCAACTTGACTGATGGAAAAACATCGTTGTTCCTGAAGTCGACTCGACCTCAAATCAAATTGATTCATCTCGGGATGAGTCGATTCAATACGAATCGACAAGTCTTTGTTAAGTCAACCCTGCCATTTTATGGCACAAGAGGATGGGACACATTGGAGAAAAAGGACTTTGAGCTATGAAAAATAAAGGTATGGTCAAATATTTTCCTCAATGTAATTTAGAAGTCGATTTTTGTGAACATTGCATATATGGAAAAAAAAATCTGGTGAGTTTCCCGTTTGGAGAAACAAGGGCAAAGGGGATTCTAGAATTGGTTCATAGTAATGTGTTTGGGCCTATACTAGTCTCTTCACTTGGTAGATCCCTATATTATGTTCCCTTCATAGATGATTTTTCCAGAAATACATGGATATATTTCCTAAGGAATAAATCAGATGTTTTTGAGAAATTCAAAGAGTTTATAACTCTTGTAGAAAACCAGACAAATAAGAAGATCAAGGTGCTGAGAAATGACAATGGTGGTGAATTTCGTGGAAAGGATTTTGAGAAGTTATGCAAGTAGTGTGGCATAGCATGAAAAAATACCACACCATATACCCCACAACAAAATGGATTTTCCAAAAGAATGAATAGAACATTGATGGACATTGCAAGGAGCATGCTCAATGGTGTTGGGATTGCACAAGAATTCTAGGTAGAAGTATTGACACTGCAAAATATTTGGTAAATATGTTTCCTTCGTCGGCACTAGTTGACTCGACTCCACATGAGGTATGGTTTGGTAAGAAGCCTTCACTTTAAATCTCAAATTATTTTTTTGTGATGAATTTGTGCATGTTCCAAAGAAAAAGAGGAGCAAGTTGGAAAAGAAGGAAGTCAAGTGTATTTTCATTGGATACAAAGAAGTAATGAAAGGATATAAGCTCTAGGATCCTGCATCAAGGAGAATAATGTACAGTCAATATGTGGTCTTTAGATAATTCGAAGGGAAGTTTGAGTTTGAAGAGGTTCAAATAGAGAAAAATCATAGAAGGTGAGATTTGAATTGAGGAATGAAGAACATGATCCAAATGAGTCGACTGAATCAGATGAAGAGGTGGAACCAACCCCAGTTGTAAGGAGGCTTGAATGAGAAATAAAACTAGTCTAAAGGTATAGTCCACCCGTATTCCATTCCATATTTGTGTTAACTGCGACTGTCGAGGAGCCTAAGTCTATAAGGGAGGCATTCGACTCAACAAAGGGTAGACTTTGGAAGGACGCCATGGTTGAAGAGATGGAATCCTTGCATAAGAATGAGACATGGGATTTATATGAATTAGTTAGAGGAAGAAAGTCCATCGGTAGAAAATGGGTATTCAAGAAGAAGATGAACGCAATAGGTTGAGTTGAGAAGATCAAAGCTTGACTGGTAGCAAAAGGGTACTCCCAAGTCGAAGGACTCGACTTCGATGATATTTTTTCCCCTATTGCAAAATTAACTTCCATTAGAGTACTAATGTATTTGGCTATGAAATTTGATCTTGAAATAGAGAAAATGGATGTGAAGACAACGTTCCTACATGGGGACTTGAAAGAATAAATCTACATGAAACAACCTAAAAGATTATAGTAAAGGGAAAGAAAGAGCTAGTGTGAAAATTGAAAAGATCCCTTTACGGTCTAAAGAAATCACCAATGATGTAGTACCAAAAGTTCGACATATACATCCTTAGTTTGGGATTTGTGAGAAGCAAAGCTGCTCACTGCATATTTTCGAAGGAAGAAGGTGGGAGTTTCATATATGTAGCATTTATGTCAACGGAATATTTCTCATCGAAAACAACATGGATGAAATAAAGGAGGTGAAGAAGTAGCTATCCTCCAAGTTCGACATGAAGGATCTCGGTGCAACGAATTTCATTCTTGGAATGGATATTAAGAGAGACCGGGTAGTTAGAAAACTTTGGTTGAATCATAAAAAGTATATTGAAACAATTTTGAAGCATTTCAACATGCATGATTACAAACCTGTAAAGGTGCCAATTCCCGTGGGAGCAAGGTTCACTGCTGAATAGTGTCCAAAGACACAGGAAAACATAGAGGACATGGCCCTATGTAAGTGTTGTTGGTAGTCTAATGTATGCGATGGTCTGCACTAGACTAGATGTTTCCCATGTAGTGGGAGTGATAAGAAGATACATGTCGACACATGGAAAAGAGCACTGGACAATTGTCAAGAGAGTATTCAGGTATTTGTGTGGCACAAAAGATTATTCTATTTTCTACCAAGGGAAACCTGGAGTGGATAGTGAAGTAGACATACATGGATTTTTCCACGTCAACTAGGATGGAGATCTGGATCGACGAAGGTCGAACAATGGATATGTTTTCAAGATGTTCGGTTGAGCAATCAACTAGATGAGTAAGTGACAGGAGGTCATAGCCTTGTCAACAACATAATTAAAATACACGGAAACCACTCATGGAAGAAAAGAAGAAGTATGGTTGCAACAACTGTGTTTAGGGATTCGATTTGAGTAGAAATCTATGAAGATAAATTGCGACAGTCAAAGAGAAATATTCCTGGAAAAGAGCCTAGCTTATCATTCCAGGACTAAGCATATTCATGTACAATACCATTTTGTAAGAGACATGGTGGAAATAAACAAGGTGCCGTTGGAGAAAATAGACACTTTGGAAAACATAATAGACTCTTTGACCAAGTCTATGAGTGTTGTGAAGTTCTCTTGGTGTAGATAGGTAATGGGAATTTGTTGCCCTGGGTCTATGAACAAAAGTTCAAGATCTCCTATTTTTCAACAAAGAAGACAACAAGTCAAATAATGTTGGGTTGTTATATTCTTTGCAGTGAAATTCTAGTCGAGGTGGATCGACTGCAAGTGAAATTCGAAGTCGAAGTGATCGACTGGGAAAAATCGAAGTTGAAGTGATTGAAAAAAAGTCGAAGAATTCAGTCGACAAGAGGTCATGTGGTAACTGAATGAAGTCCGAATGGAGGTCGACTGGTAATCTGACTGGTATTCGACTGTAATAGAATCATGAAATTCATGGGATTTGTAGCCAATGATCTACGTGGAGCCATAACCATTTTTGGGAACCTTTATTTAGGTTTTTTGCTACTATAAAGCCTATAAATAAGGCATGTTGTAATACTGTAGAAGCTAATCAATCAATCAATAATCGTGAGATCAATATTTACCAGAAGGTTGTTGTTCATTTAGATGTAAGCCAAATTGGCTAGAGGGTTGTTCTTGTGAAAGTAAGAAGGTATAATGTCGATTGTGTATTAGGTGTAGACCAGGGTTATACATGTAACAATTTATTTTTAATGATAAGACATCAAGAGAGAAAGATTCTCAAGGAATGTTGGTTTTCCCGTTTGGGTTTCCAAGGTAAAATTTGTGTGTACTGTGTGATTACTTTATCATTTACTTTATAGCTGAAATATGTCTTCCTCTCTTCTATTATGTTTAGCGTGGAAGTATATTTCCTAACATATATCTCATTGTATTAACTTCACCATTCACAATAGAATATTTAGGTTTTTCGTAGCATATAAAACCCTAATCCATTAACCCATATTATATTACAACCCTAAGTTCTTAACTGGAATTAGTTTACAATGGGTCAAAACCATTGACTGAAATAATATGTAATGGAACAACAAAAAAATTCCCTCGAGGGATCTACCCCCATGGCCCTTAGTCGGTGGTTGGGTCCCCCACAATCCCCCTTGCGGATGCGACTATGTTTACCTACAAATGATACAAAACATATCTAACATTCTCCCACTTTGTTGAATACTTGCAAAAATGGGGGTAGGGGTAAGGCATTCATATAATCAATTGCTAGTGGAAACAATGCCCATTGATTCTCTACACCAAGACAATGCCCATTGAATTTTCCAATGAATCTGCAACATTCTTCAAGGTATCAATCTTCTTCAATAATACTTTGTTTTGTTTAACCATGTCTCTAGCACAATGGTATTGCACATCAATATGATTTTCCTTGTAATGATAAGCAAGGTTCTTTGCCAGAAATATTGCACTTGAGCTATCACAACCTATCCTCACTTCTTTCTCAATGAAACTAATACCTAAACACAATATTTGCAGCCATACAACTTCCTTACTTCCATTAGTGGTTTCCATGTACTCAACTTCTATAGCTGACAATGCAACTATAGCCTACCTCATGCTCATCCAACTAATTGGTCCACTAATTAGGTTAAAGACATAACCACATGTAGATATTCTATGGTCAATACTTCCAGCCTATTTTGCATCAAAAAATCCCTATATATCTATATCTATGTGAGGTTCAGGTCTCCTTGGTAGAATATTCCATAATCTAAAGTGACAAACAAATATCTAAAGACCCTCTTTACAGTTGTCCAATGTTCTTTCCCTGGTTTTGACATCTACCTGCTCAAAACTATGACTACACGGACAATGTATAGTTTAGTACAAACCATAGCATACACCAGACTTCCAACAACACTTGCATAGAGAACATGGGACATGTCTTCTACCTCTTCTTGTGTTTTGGGGCATTTGATATGTAGATAAATTTACACCTATAAGAATATGTACCTTTATCGATTTACATTCCTATATATTAAACTTCTACAACAATGTCTTAACATATTTCCTTTGATTCAATTAGAGTTTCCTCTTTTCCTGATCCGTTTTAATTTCCATTCCAAAATAAAATTTGCAACACCAAGATCTTCCATAACAAATTTATAAGACAACTAAAGTTTGAAATCCTTGATGATTTCCTTATTCTGTTCAAGTAGCAACATATCATCGACATATAAGACCACATAAATAAAATGATCGCCAACCTGCTTGAAATACATGCAATGATCAACTTTACTTATTAATAAATAAAGTCCCAATATATAAGTATCGAAATTTTAAAACCACATTCTTGGAGATTGTTTTAAACCCTACATAGACTTCTTCATCTTGCAAACCAACCCTTCTTTCCCTTCATTACAAAAACTTTTGGTTGTTTCATGTAGATTCCTTCTTCAAGATACCCATGTAGGAATATTGTCTTCACATCCATTTACTCTACTTCAAGAACAAAAGTAGCAATTACAGACAAAAGAAATCTAATATAATTTAATTTAACAATAGGAGAAAAAATATCACCAGAATCAATTTCCTCCACCCAAGAATGTTCCTTTGTTACTAGGAAAGCTTTGTACTTCTCTACCTTACCTTCTACATTCAACTTCTTCTTAAACACCCATTTTCTACAATGGGTTTTATTCCAACCAACAACTCAGCTAGACCCCAAGCCTCATTTTTTTATAAGACATCCATTTTGTCAACCACTACCTTCTTTTAGAGTTTATTATCTTTTAAATCCATTGCCTCCCTAATACTTCTAGGATTGTCATCAATAATATATAGAACAAAAATAGAAAGAAAATTAGGTGGGGTATACCTTTCCAGTTTCCTTCTCTCCTGAACTAATATCCTCAAGGATGGAGGTTTGTGTTCTTCCTCTTCTAGTTCATCCTCTTTTGTATATTCCAATTCTTCACCCTCTAACTCAAACTCTATTGCCTCTGGTTCTTCTTCCATTGGTTGGACTTCCCATTTGGGAAATTTTTTAACCTCTCTAAATACTACATCTCAATTGTAAACAATATTATTTTTACTGGGTTCTTAAGTTTATAACATTTTATACCATCTTTATAACCAATAAAGATGCATTTTTCAGTTTTATTATCTAGCTTACTCATGTTTTCCTTTGGAACATGCACATAAACATCACAACAAAAAATTATGAGATGTTTAAGAAACGGTTTTTCACTATTCCATGCCTCATGTAGAGTTTTATCAACCAACATCAATGTAGGTGATCAATTTACCAAGTAACATGCAATATCCACTGCCTATTTCCAAAATTCCCATGATAACCTTGCACCACTAAGCATGTTTCTTGCTTTTTCGATCAACATCACGTTCATTCTTTCTACAACTCCATTCTATTGAAGTGTGTATGGAGTAGTATTTTTCCTTTCTATTTCAGATTTCTTATAGAATTCCTCAAACTCACTTCCACATAACCCTCCACCATTATTTTATTCTATGTTTGATTCACTACAAGAGCCTTAAAATCCTTAAATTTAGTAAAAACATGTTCACCTACAAGTGTGATAAACCTTATGTAATTATTCTTGTATATTCCATTCCAAGTTTTTCTCCATACTTAGAAAATATTGATATCATCGTGGGTTCCTAACATGTTACCTTGCTACCCCTAACTTCCACAACCCACATAATATTCACTTAATTTTCCCAACCTCCATTGTACACTATCCACACTTAGAATATTTTTTGGAAATGGACATTCATCCGCGGGGTTGGAGTACTACCATGATCGTCCCACCAACTTACTATTCTGCTCACTTGCTTCTCCACTTGTTCCAATCCTTCCATTATCCCACCATTCAATCATCCCACCATCCCAATCCTTCCATTACCCCACTTACCCTGATCATTTGCTTGTGCTGTTCGTCTTCTCTCCTGATCGTTTGCCACCTTGCGACACTTTACATCTTATCATGCCACATTTCCCAACATGCATTAAATTATACTTTCCTAAAGTGACTACCACTAGTATAGGTGTTAATGCCATTTTTAACGACGAGTTTCTCGAGACAACTTCCCATAAATATTAATACCAATTATCATTTAAAATCCTTGAATTAAGAGTCTTGGAACACGTTAAAATAAACAAGTGCATTTCAATCATAGCAATTTGAAAAGTTATTCATTAAGTCCATCACCTAGCTAAGAATTTTATCTCGAAGAAAAGAACAATTTTACAAAGACACTATCAACCTTTTGGGACGTGAAGACCAAATATTTCAATGGTCACAGGATTACATGTATTATTTTACATTACCACCCCTGGAAAATAATTCGAACGGTATTTGGACATCATGAATTGCATCGACAGGTTGTGTTCTAGAAGCATACGATTTCAAAGGATTCATTTCATGGTGTATTGACACGTTTGATAAGGAAAAGAGAATTATTCAGTTATAGGGAGAATTTCCCATCTCTTTAGCTCCCTCATATTTTAATAGGATGTTTAGACTCCTTGAACCAATGATGGTTTTCAAGAGTGTCGAAGCTAAAGATTTCTCGAAGATGAAGAAAGGAGGATTCAAACTTCTACAAGAATACCTTGAATATCCAACGATTTTTCCTGAAGACCTCTCAAATATTCAAGTATGCTCATTAAAGAACCCATACAGATAAAGGGCATGGTTATTTTCTAGGGTAACTGGATAAGAATCCACAACTACTGTTCCTAATCTTGCTTTGTATATATTGTATTTTTTAATTCATGAGAATGCCATCTTCGATTGGTCAAGGATTATTTCAAGTGATTTATCTCTTCAGCCGGGAAATTTATGAAAAAGTAAACAGTTTTACATGTCTTCATATTTGATCTTTGTCATGACTTATCATCACATGTTCAAAGGCCTAGCTTTGGCCAAAAAGGTTAACTGTAAATTCGACCCTGTACAAATGTGGTACCCTACACTCTGGAAGAAAACGATTCTTATAACTTCTATGAAGTGAACAATTCTTTTATCTCTTCTTTCAAAAAGTTAATTTCTAGATCCAACACATCAAGATTATTATTGGAGGCTGCATCTTTCTTAGCCGAGAAATGAATCTTTGAATCCATGGAAAATTTTAGTATTATCAGGCTCTATTGTTCACATGAGAAACCTTCATACCTACCATATTATGTTTCTAATAGAATATTTATACTTGAGATGTGTAAATAGTATAAATTTTGGGCTTACCTTTTCAATGAAAAAAGGAAAAAACAATTCATCCCATTACCATAGAAAATTGGGGAAATAACTGTAAAAATCATTTCCCATCTTGATGAAATCTCAAATCAATTTGATTTATTCAATCTTAAGCAAGAAAATGCGATAAAGGGTTTTGACATGACATTAGTAGTATATAGTGTGTCATTTTCCAAGGCATTTTTATTTGGAGAAGAAGAATGTGACAATCAAAACCCTCAAGGGTTACCATTGGAAAAATTGCAAGAATATATTGAGATAGTAATTAGTACCAATTATCAACACAAACATCGAGGAATAGTTGTAAATGAAAGAGTTTTAAATGAAAAAATTTCGCGGTCCACAAATGTTTCCCAAAAAATCATCCCATCCAAAGGAAAACCCCAAAATTCAATTCAAAAACAGAGAAAGTCTTCGAATTATGATGACATGGGAGAAAAAACCCTCCTAAGGGAAATCTTGAGAAGCCACACACACTCCCATTTTCTAGTAAGAGGAAAAGAGGTACAAATAAAGAAGAAGAAGATTAAGACATACCTGGAAATTAAATTGGCTCAGAAGATCTGGAACTCAGCATAAATGTTGAAGAGATAGAAATTGGAGGTGAAGAAGAGAGAATACAAGAAAGAAGAACCATTACAAGGGAATTGGATACCCAAGAGCCAATTATATTTGAAGAAGAGTCCATTACCCTTCATCGTGCTACATTGAATGAAAATTCAAGAAAGTTAGTCACTGAAAAGGTGAATTCAAAAAATAAGAAAATTTAAGAAAAATGGAATTTAGAATTTGACTTTCAAGGAGTTCCACCCTCCAGAGTCTTAGAATTTCATGAAGCCACAGGAGAAGCTTTAAAGTTTTCAATTGCAGATATAGAAAATGAAAATGTGATTCTAAAATATAGAGTGAAAGAATTGGAAAATGCTCTAATACCCTCACCATTTTTTTCCAGTCGTATTGCCACCATACATCCATTGAAGACTCTTGAAGGTACACTAGAATCCAACTCGAGGTTAAAAGGAATGTCAAGCTTGCTAGATGTTATCAGGAGATATGTCGGTGACAACATCCAAAAGAGAAAGTCCTTGATTCTTGAAACTTGGAAGTTGGAAACCAATTTTGTCTCTTTAGGCTCGATAATGACACACTTAAGGAAGTATCTTCAAGCAGATTGGAAAATTATGAAGAATTTTATAAAGGATCCATATCTACTTTTAGTGCAAGGGTTTCAAGTCTTAGTTAATTTCGACGAAAAGAAGAGGATTTTCCTTCAACAATCCACTTAAAACAATTAAAGTCATGTTGGCTTAAGAGAATTAAAATTTTAAAGGGAATTTTAGCTGAATGTGATGTCATTAGTGTAAAAAGGGGTGAATTATATTTAAAGTTAATTGATTTAGAACTATTTGGGCCAACTAAAGACCTGGAGGACCCACATTTGATTATGAACTCTATACTCCTATCAAATGAACAAATGGAAGAGAAGCTGGACTCCTTAAAAATTGCATTAGTAGAAAAGTTCAACAACTTGACTGAATATTTGGAGGCAGAGGTAGAGAGTTGGTTGGTGAGTTATGTAAACAAAAATGATGATATTGAATATACCTTATATCATCTCTCAATGGATTTTTAAGATCTTGAAAATTCGTTATTTGATATCAAAGTTAAACAAGAGATAACAGTTGCACCTATGAGAGAATATATTGGATTTTTTTAAAAGAATGCTTTAATGAAAATAACGAAATCAGACCAAGATAAAACAGTTGCAATCGTTCAGGCAATTCCAACAAAATAAGGTATAAAATACATCTCGACCAACAGATAGAGGAGAGAGAATCCATCATTGTAAGTCAAGAGGTCATCTTTCAAAATTTCCCACCTTCTATACTTCTCATTTGGAAATCAACCAACTTATGTCTTTTCATTCACTGAAAACTCATAGACGATTTCTACATCCCCAAACTTTAATGTGGATTGAGTACTACTACCAATTCCTACAATTAGATTATCCCAAGAGTCTGACAAAGAACATAACAAGGTGATACACTCTTCTTCTTCCTCCATCTTAATATCAACAAAGATAAGTTGACTTACCAGAGTATTAAAGGAATTTAGATGCTCTGTCATGGAGTCACCATCATCCATCCTAAGATGATATATCTTTTTTTGAAGAAACAACTTGTTTACTAGGGACTTTGACTGATACAAGTTCCCTAACTTATCCCACATCGTCTTTGCATTATATTCTATGGAGACATTCAACAACACCAAATATGAGAGGTAGAGTCAAATCATACTTCTTGCCTTTATTTCTAACTTTTCCCAGTCTTCTTTTGACATACAAATAGGTTTTATACTTGGTTCCACAACGATCCCCTATACTCTATCTACAAGAATATTTTCCATATTTAAATTCCATAACTCGAAGGCCTAACCATTAAAATTCTCCATTCTATTCTTGAACTACTCACCTTTTTTCTTTACAAAAGATTCATTGTGCAAAGCTCCCCCTCAAGAATAGGTTTATTGCAAGCTTGAGATACCCTTTCTCTTCATAGAATGAGCTAAACCCTAGCAACAAAGGCATCCCATTGAAGCCAACAAACTGGCTCTAATACCAAATGAAGCGTTTGATATACCTATGAAGGACAAGAAAATACTAACATAATCTAAGACATAAGAATAACAATGAAACATTCACAGAGTATACACAAGATTTACCTTGGAAACACTTAACTAGGAAAAATGTCCTAATTGAGAGTTGTGCCTCTCTATATATCACTATATTAACTTCACTATTCACAATACAATATTTATATATTCCATATCATCCAAAACCATAATACATTAACCTATATTGGATTACAACCCGAATTCCTTAATTCAATTTAGTTTACAATGGATCAAAATCATTGACTGAAATAATACATAATGAACCAAAAAAATCCCCAAGGTCTCCACCCTCAAACCCCGGTTGGGATGTGAATAAGTTTACCTACAAAGGATACAACACATATCCAATTTAATTTTCCATGAGTTTGTGTATCATTCACAGTGTTGCTTCTCTCACATATAGAGAAAATGAGTATCCTACTAAGAAAACATTGTAGGGATTGCAATTCAACATGAGGAAGTTAGAATTAAAGACACACATAATTTTGGGTTTGATAAAATAATGGATGCATTGGAAGTGCACCTTCACCTAAAAATAAAGAGGGCTCATGATCCATATTATGCTGAGAACGAAATGAGACAAAAACAAAAACATAGCAGAGAACACAAAAATACAGTGAAACCCAACTTCTATTAATGAATAAGATAGAAAAACACTGCATAACACAAATTGGTAGAATGGGGTAGCTTATCTCTGAAAAGAAGGAGATGTTGGATATTCTTCATTCGTAACAAGCTTTACATCACACTCCATTGCATGCTTAAAGGTCCTCCTTTACGTAAATTATATATGAGAGAGTGAGAGGATAACAATTCCCATGATGTATGTGGGATAAATTGGTATAAGTTTATAAAATTCCATAGGCATATAAAACACTAGGACATCCCAGGAAGTCACCCATCCCAATACTACTCCATCCCAAGCACACTTAGCTGCGAAGTTCTAATGGGATCCAATGCATTAATGCTATGCTATATGCATGTACACAATACCACTAGGAAATCATTACATGATATCTGTAATTAAGAAATGAAGATGGCATTACATTTTATTCCCCATAAAAAAGGTGAATATCATGGTTTATCAAAACCATAGTCTCTAAATGTTGATTCAATGGAAAAGTTGGATGGCCACCAAGATCGACCTAGATCATTCCTCCCCCCTTAGGAAGCAATGATCCCCATTGCGTCAAGTTCCCTCGGGAGATGGGGAAACTTCTGTTGAATATGAACCTTGGTGAGACACTTACCTTGTTGAAGTAGATGTCCTACTTATTCTTTTCCTATGGAAGGATGTCATGAACTTGTTGGAGGTGTTGTATCTGTTCAACATATCTGGCTGTATGATCTTTGCTGGTCTGAGTGTGGGAGGACTATGTTAGTGAAGATGCGACAAGAATATCTATATCAATGGGGGCTAATGGTTGGAACCCCAAGCACACCTGAAAAGGGAAATGGATGATAGAGATATGTTGAACATATGGAAGACTCTTATTCTCTTCGTGCTCCTCTAAAATCTTGTCGACCTACTTCTGTTGGATAGAAACATCCTGGGATGAGGATGTAGTGGTCGTAGTGACCTTTTGTTCACCATATGACTGGATCATTGTTGGCCCTTGACCAAGTTTTGAGGATCCTTGGTCATGTTTGACCTATTTTTGGGACTTCGACAGGCTGTCAAAGGTGGAACGCAAGACAAAGCGGAGATCGCGGGATCTCGACCCCTTTTTAGGGATTTTTGGGTTTTTGGGCTTATGTAACGGGTATGGGAATGTTGGCCCATGGGTTTACTCATGTTTAGGCTCGATTTTGTAATGTATAAATAGAATACTAGGCGATATAAGAAGGAGTCAGTCATTTGTAAGTTGTGCTAAGTGAAAGTAATGGTTGTAAGTGATTTTTGCATGCTGTGTGAGATTGTATGCAGGCTTTGTGCTGTAACCTAGCTTGGGGAAGGAGGATATAGCGAAGAGTGCGCAGATATCCTGTCCTCTACGGAGTTGATCTTGAAGCTTTGTGCATGTAAGAAGATTTAAAGAAGCTAATAAAGAAGATGAAAAGTTGGTGGACGTAGCCCCAGGGTGGGGGTGAACCACGTATATCTTGTGTTGTGTATGATTTGTGCTTTATGGTTGTCCTCTTGTTTATATGGTTAAATGCTTAGTGCTCTAATATATGCTTGGAATGATATGATATGGTAGCTTAGTGCTGAATAATGTGAATGAAGGTTAGATCTGATATATGTTTATGTGCTTAGTGCTTGAATATACTAGATCTAGGTGAATACTGTGCTGCTATGTTATTAGGGTTTAGCTGCGCTGTAAACTAAGGCTGTATATTGATGAACTATAACTGCTAAGTTCTCTGTTAAAGTGTTACAATCACATATATGTGTCCCAACTAAGGTTGCAGACACTGGAGTCCTGCAACCACCCCTGCCTCTACCTCGGGTGAGACTTCATCTTCTTCACAAGTGTTGCCGAAAGGGCCAATAGTTAGGGTTTTGTTGGTGCACTGTTGTAGAGTTGAACCCTGGGTCTGCCCCTATGCCAAAAAATCAAGCCTTGCACCAAGAACACTTTTTCCAACCGTGATTATCTGAGCCCGCAGATTAGTTGATTTCACACAGTGATCATCGAGCTATCACCGTCCATCCCGTTGCATTGATTAGTTACTCTTCAAACCCGAGATATTCAACCACGAGTGTGTATGTATGAAGAACTTAGTGCAGTTGAAGAGTCTATGAAGGAGGTACTCATCGACCTCATGACTAAAAGAGTAATGTCTGTGGGTGTACAAGCGTCATTGACGAGAGGAGTGCAAGCCTCTCCGTCGACCGCTCATGGATCCGGACCATTCCGAGTCGTAACAGAAAAGAAAACTAAGCACAGAGATGACCTAGAAAATGTGAAGCTAATCCAGACCATCTTACCCAACTACATCCCGCCCCTGGCCGATGCAGTGAGTCATGATAGTGTGCCGAGAGATTTTGATTACACCCTGGTTACTGCGTACCTCCCGAAGGGGATACGTGAAGTTAGAACGCAACATGATAAGATCGCGACGTTGAAGTTCAATGACTTAAACCTAGGAGACCGCAAGAACTACAATATTCTTGCTCCTTACAAGTACTTGACCAGGACGAAGGGGAAGAACTAAAAAACAATCCCCCAGCCGTGGATGATGAACCTCGCGCAATCCACCCTTTTGAATGTAATGAAAATCCCACATTTTGGACGACACCAGGAAGTTAACGCCTGTGTTAAGCTCCTACTCTCATGTTACCATGGTGGCTACCTATGGCTAGACCGACGTATCATAGTCAATCCGACGCTGATCCATAGGATCATCGGATTGAGCATGCAGGGATCCGACCCATAGGACTTCTACCTAGGAAAAGCTATAGATTGCGCATTGGCACAATGAATCAAAGACACTTACATCGATGTAGAAAAGGGAATGCGAGGATACAAGGTAGCTTCCATACAGAATGGCACAGTGCGCCTGGCCTGCTAGCTGATCGCAAGAAATATCATGAGAAAGAACCAACCTACATAGGTCACAGGCTTTGTTGTTTACCTCGCCGAAAAATGCGTGGAAGGCCTACAGATAAACTAGACGAAGTACCTAGTCAACCAGCTGGAATTAGACTACTGCGAAGCACAGGATCAGGGCTATGAGTTCCACTTTAGCTGGCTCTTGATCCTCATCGCATTTACCACTTGGGAAATGCCACAAGGTGCGACCTTCTCGGACATTGAGCCATTCGAACCACTTTTTGCAAAGTTCACCACGCTCTGGTACTCGAGCGATATGGGAAAACCGTGGTAGTTGAACGCAGTCTTTCACACATATTATCTCCAACTGAAGAGGGCTATTGAATCTGAACCTCGCATGACGCCAAACACCCTACAGTGGTTTCGACCCCTGATGAAGTTCCGCACAGATCAACACTTCATTTATATCACTGCGTGAGCAGATGAACATAAGGAGGAGCTTCAGTCGTACTACAAGATCACAAAGGAGGACCTCGAGGAGATAACTAAGGACTGATCAACAAACCTCCTTATCCTCGCTAACCCTGCAGAGATGTCTAACCCCAAACTTGAAAACATGGAAGTCGCTCACAAAGAACATGACACACCTGGAACCAGCAGAAGGAAGAAGATCGAAGAAGTCCAAGACTTAAGCAACGCATCAGAAGAGACTGCTTTAGTATCACTTGGCCGAGGGGGTGATGATGAAGTAGAAGAGATAAATGGAAAATAAGATGAGAAAAAGAAAGGCAAAGTAACACTACCTAGAGATGAGGCTGATCCCTTGAAGAAGAGGAAGGTTTCTCCCCCGAAACCCTCTTCCCAAAATAAATCCAAAGCCACCTTGACTAAGATGCAGATTGTGCTCATTGTAGATGACTTTGAATTCATCTTCATAGCTGTAAACGACGCCTCACAGGAAATCTTGCATAAAAATGAAGCCAAGCAGGAGGATATGTATGACAAAATCGAGGTTGAACTTTGAGGGGTATAGCAGGCCCTTTAGTCCAGTCGCGCAGTGTCCACTGCGCCCCTGCCGTCGAAAGAACCAGAGTTGGGAGATGAGCCAGCCCAACTCCGCAGACTAGTTGATGCGACCGAAGCTCGCCTTCGTCACGCACAAGAAGAAACAGAACAAGCCACCCAGGCCTTGAAGCAAGTGCAAGAAGTAGTTGTACAACAACGACAAGTTGCAGAGTAGGAGAAGGTTGCTCTCCAGACAAAGTTTGAAGAAGAGAAAGCACAAATTCATTAAGAAAAAGAACAGTTGCTCGCAGAACAACTCGAAGTGAAAGAATCATTCAACGGAGCACTTCACTCTGTGACAGGCTTAGAGCCAAAGGTAGAAGACCGAGTAGAGCATCAAGTAGCATAGCTCGCAGAAGCTATCCAACAACTACAACAAAGAATAACAGACTTAGAGCTACAAAAAGTGCCCGACACTCCACAAGATGTGAGGAATCAAAGAGAAGCAACTGCTCGAAGAGCAGTTGAGAGAATAAAGGTCCTTGCCATGGAATGTAAACAACTAAGTGATCGTAGTGCCCAGACTTATGAGCGACTCACTGAGAATCCAAAACTGAAGGCATTGGAGTCACAGCTCTAGGAGGCAAAGAAACAAGAAGAAACAGTATAGGCACAATTGAAGCCCCTGTCAGCAGTTGAGAGAATAAAGCAATCCCAAGAACAACACATTGCCCAACAACAGGTCCACACCATTTAGAGCAAAGTCATGGAAGTGACTCAGAGGCTCCAACCTATACAGGACGAGGCTTGCCAACTGTTCACAGATATTGAAGGCTGAGGAGCAGAACTGAAGCAAGTCATCACTACAGCTGAAAAACGCTTAGAGGGACTTGTCAACGAAGCAGTCATCCAAGAGTTCGCTGAGAAGGAGGCCGCAACAAATCAATAGGTCTAAGAATCTCAAGCCAAGCTCGAGGCTTTTGAAGCAGAACTACCAAGACCAGAGTGACTCGAGATGAGTCACAGGTGAGTGTTGGGGGCCTGTTGACCCTTGACCAAGTTTTTAGGATCCTTGGTCACGTTTGACCTATTTTTGGGACTTTGATAGGCTGTTGAAGGTGGAGCGCAAGATGAAGCGGATATCGCGGGATATCGACCCCTTTTTAGGGATTTTTGGGTTTTTGGGCTTATGTAACGGGTATGGGAATGTCGACCCATGGGTTTACTCATCTTTAGGCCCAATTTTGTAATGTATAAATAGAAGACTAGGCGATGTAAGAAGGAGTCAGTCAGTTGTAAGTTGTGCTAAGTGCAAGTAATGGTTGTAAGTGCTTTGTGCATGCTGTGTGAGACTTGCAAGGTTGAGTGCAAGTGACTGTAAGAGACTGTATGTAGGCTTTGTACTATAACCTAGCTTAGGGAAGGAGGATCTAGCGAAGAGGGCACAGATCTCCTGTCCTCTACGGAGTTGATATTGAGGCTCTGTGCATGTAAGAATAATGAAAGAAGCTAATAAATAAGACAAAGAGTTGGTGGATGTAGCCCCAGGGTGGGGGTGAACCATGTATATCTTGTGTTGTGTATGCTTTGTGCTTTATGGTTGTCCTCTTGTTTATATGGTTAAATGCTTAGTGCTCTAATATATGCTTGGAAGGATCTAATATGGTGGCTTAGTGCCGAATAATGTGAATGAAGGTTAGATATGATATATGTTTATGTGCTTAGTGCTTGAATATACTAGATCTAGGTGAATATTGCACTGCTCTGTTATTAGGGTTTAGCTACGCTGTAAACTAAGAATGGATATTGATGAACTATAACTGTTAAGTTCTTTGTTAAAGTGTTACAATCACATATCTGTGTCCCAACTAAGGTTGCAGACACTGGAGTCCTGCAACCACCCTTGCCTCTACCTCAGGTGAGACTTCATCTGCTTCACAGGTGTTGCCGAAAAGGCCGGTAGTTAGGGTTTTGTTGGTGCACTGTTGTAGCATTGAACCCCAGGTCTACCCCTGTGCCAAAAATCATGAAGATGGAAAACTTTGTGATATGCGAGATTACTTTGCGACATTGTTTATTTGAGATCAATGAAGTTGCAATAGTCATAGCTACCTCTGGTACCCTGTAGAGATGATCTCCCAGAGTAACAATGAAACTGTGGGGACGAGACTCATAGATAGTGTGAGGTTTCCACATATATGGTTGTCCTAAAAGAACATCACATACTTCAAGTGGGGAAACATCACACACTACCTCATCCTTGAAGGTCTTGATGCCATAGGATAGGAGGCATTGTTGGATGGAACAAATGTCTCGTCCTCGGCTCAACCATCAGATGGTGTATGGTTGGGGGTGTGGCATCATTGGAAAATTCAATCTCTTGAAAACCTCGACTGAGATTAGGTTCTTATGACTCCTACTGTCAACAATAAAATGCAATGGGGTCCGCTTTATCCACATCTATGAGTGGAAGAGGAACTCCCCCTCCTCAAGCTCCTCTGATTCTTCTGGTTGTATATTTATGGTCGTAATGGTAGCAGTGGGTTCTAAAATAATGATCTGATTTCCTTTATTGTGTTATGAATCAAATTTTGAGTCAGGTTCCAATTCATTTTCTTTGAGCTCAACCACCAATGACTGTTTCGAGTGACATTCATCGATGTTGAACCATGTGATTTTTTGGAACTCACACCACTTTCTGGTGTCTTTCTTAAACTTCCTGTTACCCTTATTCACCTACATCTTGCAATGAATCTCTTTTGGTTGGCCTTCCTTGTTTATATATCCTTTGTTCTATGAGTTAGAGTTGCCTTTTCCATACTTACTTTGTGGCGTATTTTCAAACCCGAACTCCCGCTTACTCTGTTTCTTGAATTTCTGATCGATTTTGACTGCATATCGATAAGAATCTCCTAGTGAGGAGATGTCCAAGAAATACATATCTGTTTGGATGTACCTGTGTAGACCATTGCGATACTTCAAAACTAGGTGTCGCTCAGAGTCTTTGATACCCAACTTTGAGCGCAATGTATGAAATAAGTTAGTGTACTCTGATACCGTCTGGTCTCTTTTTGACGCAGAGTCTTCCATCTCATGTATTTGTCATCATAGTTTTCGACATGGTAGAAATCATCCTTTAGGGAATATACAAAGGCCACCCAAGTGGGTTCTTTCCCTAATGGTGTAGATTCATCCGCAATTTACCTATCCCAATAACCTTCCCACTAAGCTCTGACATGGGAAAGGGATTTAAGGAGTGCGAAGTTGATCTTTTCATTGTCAGAATTTATTTGGACAAAGTAATAACCTTCTAGAAGATTCAACCATTTTTCTAGAGATTCTACATCTATCCGACTTTCAAATAAAGGGATATCAAAATTGACTTGTACCTTGAAGGGTGTTTCACCTTCGAAATGGATTCTTGTCAAAGATGCCTCGACTGCTACCATAAGTAGTCTTTGAAGGATTTGAGTTAAATTTTCCATCATCTCATTCCTCTTTCACACAAGGGCTTCCTCAAGCAACGTCTTGAAAGGATCTTCCTCTCTACCATCTCTCTTTTCTTCTTCCATGGGAGGTCGCTTGGGTTGGCGAGAGCGGTTGTCCTCAAGAAAAACTATGTCGAGACCCAACTCTCCATACCTTGACCTCGTTGGGGACTTTCTCTGAGAAACGACATGGATTAGAATAATATGATGCCACTGATTCAGATTATGTTGAGAACGAAATGAGACAAAAACAAAAATATAGCAGAGAACACAGAGATACAGTGAAACCCAACTTATATTAATGAATAAGATAGAAAAACACTGTAGAACATAAATTGATAAAATTGGGTAGATTATCTCTGAAAAGAAAGAGATGTTGGCTACGCTTCATTCAAAACAAGCTTTACATCACACTCCATTGCATGCTTAAAGGGCCTTCTTCACCTCAATTATATATGAGAGAGTGAGAGGAGAGCAATTCCCATGATACATACAGGATAAATTGGTCTAATTTTATAAAACTCCATAGGCATGTATAACACTAGGACTTCCCGGGAGATCACCCATCGTAGTACTACTCTAGGCCAAGCGTGATTAACTGCGGAGTTCTAATGGGATTTATTGCATTAATGCTATGCTGTAGGCATGTGCATAAGACCACTAGGAAATCATTACATGATGTTTGTAACTAACAAATTAAGATGGAATTACATTCCATTCCCCATAAAAAGGGTGAATATCATGGTTTATCAAAACCATAGGCTCGAAATGTTGATTCAGTGGAAAAGGTGGATGACCACCAAGATCCACCTGAATCAACTCATGTATAGTCAGGGTAGGAATTTGTTTTTTGGTTCTATTGATTTTCCTCTAGAATCCTTATTAGTAGTATTCATCTCATTAATTTTGGGTTTTTGCTCCATTTTCCATGGGATTAGGATTTTTGAGTACTGCACACATTATAGGGAATTTTCCCAAATCCAAATCTACATATTACCCAGATTTTGGGAATACTCAGAAAAAATTCTAATTTGAGAAAATGGTAGAAAGAAGTTGTATTTGTTGGATCTCACTTTCCTTCACATTGATCCTTGATTTCATGGCATTTCATAGACCCTTGTGTAGGTGAATAGGGGATTGCAAGGACAATGCAAGTTGTTCACTCTATGAATGTACAATTACTAATTTGAAGCATAGATTAATGGAAAATAATTTGTAAATGAGACATGGAAGTGTTTCAGAGCTAAAAAGAAATTGAAGGCTTAGTTATTTCTCAAATACTTCAATATCTAACCTTTGATTGGGTTCTGCAAGTTCAAAAGTACATAAGGTTAGATGCCTTTCCTTGATTTTCATTGCATTGAAGGGATTGTATAATCTCAAGCTTTGAATAGTACCAACTCATTTAGAGTTCATATTCATCAATATTTTCAAGGTTTTGAAAGGTCTTTGAACTTCAAAATCAAAACCAAGTTCCATAAGTTTAGAGTTAAAATTTTATGTGCATTTAGAGATCATGTTATGAGCATTTCTCCTCTGAATATAGAATAATATCTAGACTTTAAATCTTAGGTGTTGGGGAATTTGATGATAAAAAATGAGCAATTAAAGTCCCTATGAATCCCTAACTTCTAATGGGCCCCACTCATTTAGGGAGGTGGGAATTGAAAGGGAGGAAAAGGAAACAAATGTTTTATACTACTCCAAAATGTGATTAGGCCCCAAGGTAGAGGAAACCCAAAAAATCAAAGGCCCTCTAAAAATCCAAATTGTGATTGGGTCCCACTCAGTTAGAGCTCTGTACCAAGTCCCACCTATTTAGAGGCCAAAGCACTTGAAAGGAAAACGATGAATTTAAGATCTTGGAATCCTATCAAGTTAGTGAGTTGAGATTTTACGATTGAGAATGTTTTGAAGGAATCATTTGAGATCCTTAAGCCTAAAAACCTACGACCATCATTTGAGGGTGGGACAACATTTGCATTTTTTTAATTTGGTGGGGCATGAGGTCACTTGCCCCGAATTAACAATCATGATGGTTTCTACCACCTTTTAGTCACCTTTTCCATGAAAAACCAACCACTTTTGTGATATTTGATCCTTGGTGGAGGTTAGGACAATACCCCACTTTCAATAACCTAGTTAACCTCTCATCACTAAGCTGAGTTTTAAAGAGAACATATAAAACACAATAAACTTGTAATTCTCTTATCTAAAAAAAAAGTCCCACTCATTCATAGGTCAAAGCTTTCCAAATCATTTATAGTAAATTTAAGATTTCCTCCTCTATACATAGGCTATTCTATTGAGGTACAAATGCTATAAATTTGAAATACACGATAGAAATTTTAAAAGTCTAAATAGTTTGAAAGTTTAAAAGTCCTTTGATCTCCAAATTCTAATCGGGCTCCATCGAGTTATAGGTTAGAGTCTTCAAAGCATTCATAAAAGAAATAAGAGGACCCATACCTTTAACTAATGAAGGACCTTCAAACTCTAACTAGATTCTTTCAAAGTTGACTCCACTGATTTGGATATTAAAGTTGTCATATCTAGAGAGTAAACATGTTCCCTCTTCCCTCATATATGAACTCCCTTTATCAAAGGAGGTTGATGCATTTAATAGCAAATCAAACCCATTTCATAGGGAAGCAATCGAGCTTGATCCTTCTCACATTTGAAATCATTTTGACCTTGAAGGTTTAAAGGATAGGTGGGGTTGTGGTGAAAGAATAACTAGGATTTTTGCCTTCTTCCAATAATACAAATATTTTTATATATTTTAGTGTTTTTAAATTTCAAAGAATAATCGTGATGTGGGTTTAGTCTCACTTGTCTTGTACTTCAATTTTATGAATATGTTGTTGTGTAAATGTTTATTATTTTATATTATATTTCATGCTAATTTTCTCATTTTATGTTGAATGCTCTATATCTAGTATGATCTTTCTTTCTCATTTAAAAATAAGAGTTTTTACTCTTTTTCTACTTATACTTTTTAAAGGGAAAATCATGAATTTCTATTCACTGAGAGGATGCAAATTACATTTTTCAAGTGCTTTTATCACTTCATATACATCAACCACATATTAACATAGTCCCTATAATATTATTCATGTTCCTTCATATAATCTTAAAAAATCTAATTCCAGGTCTCTCCACGAGAGCCATTGTTGATGATGATTGTTTATTATCAATCCACGAACAATGTGATGCAGGGTGTAGAAGCATTTTGATATAAGGTCATGTATGAGGGGGATTGGAAATATATGCAAGTCTCTACTCCCGATCCAAGGGTTGAGGCCCACTTGAACCCTTTCCCCTCTGCCTACTCTCCAAATCAACCAATTCCCAATCACGGGGGAAGCCATAATGGTGGCTTTCCATATAATCAAGGAGTTTATATATTTTTTGTTAGGAGATAGAATCCAATCCTCTATGGAAGTGGAGGATAGATACTTATCCTTAATAGTTTGGGACCAAAGGTCTTGTCCTTGGAGGAGTTTCCAAACATTCTTTACAACAAGGGATTTTGAGAAAAGGAACAGATTTTTTAACTCCCAAGCTCCTTGTCATTTCAGGATGGAAATTTTCTTCCAGGAAACTAATGAAATTTTCTCGAGCCCTTGACTAGATGAAATAATAGATTTTTTTTTT